>CM053769.1:108006512-108027625 GCA_028658325.1 Potorous gilbertii
TTTTCAAAATCCTTTTTGAGCTCTTCCATGGCCTGAGCCCATTGAATATTTATTTTGGATGTTTGGGATATAGAAACTTTGACTTTTATGTCTTTCCCTGATGGTAAGCATTGTTATTCCTCATCTGAAAGGATGGGAGAAGATATCAGTTCACCAAGAAAGTAACCTTCTATAGTCTTACTTTTTTCCCCTTTTTTGGGCATTTTTCCCAACCAGTTACTTGACTTTTGGGTCCTTTGTCAAGAGTAGGGTATACTCTGGGAATCTTTGAGACCTCACTTTCTCCAATGTGACACAATCAAGTGTGTACTGGTCTGGATGTAGAGAGGGATTTTTGTGCCCAGAATCTTAGCAGTTACCTCTCCACAGCCACCTGGCCTCCAGTTCCCAAGTCAGCACTGGGGCCTAATTTTCAGATAAGCTGAATGGGCAGGGCTGCCATTCAGCGTGAGACAAAGACCAGTTCTCCCAGGGCCTCCACCAATGCCCCCAGGTTTTTATGCTCAAAAAATGTATATGATTGCTGCGCCAGCAAAGTAGCCTCTGAGGCAGCTTCCTGCTGCCAGAGCTATGGGACGGCCCTTCTCCCTTCCTGGCCAGCTGGAAAAATCCTGTCACTGACCTTTGGTGCCTGTGGGTTGAGGGATCTGGGAACCTGCTGCTGCTGGGACTAGGGATTCCACGACTGGAGATTCCACCCCCAAGGGCTGATCACAAGCCATGCACTGTATGGTCAAGGCTGGGCTGGGCTCCGTGCTCTGCTCCACGTCCAGTGCAACCCATGCTTCATGTGGGCCTTTCAGGTCACCCTGGGCTGGAAATCTCCTCCACTCTGTTGTTCTTCACTTCTGCTGCTCCAAAATTTGTTGAGAGTCCCTCTCTACAGGTATTTTATGGGCTATGGGGGGAGATCCTGTGTATGTGTGTCTTTCTGCTCAGCCATCTTGGTTCCACCCACCCCTTATCCTTCCATTCTAAAGGAGAAAGACAAAACTTAAGAGATGAACGAAGGGGAGGAAGTGCAAGATACCCACCAAGAGTCTGGGACATCAGAATAGAGAAATACGGTAGACCTATGCATATTCTCAAATGGAGGTTCTGGGAAGGAACTCACCAATGGGAGATAGCCTGTTTTTCTTAGGCCCTGAAAGGACTTTGGACTGGGTCAAAAACAAGTTCTGGAGGGTGCAGGGACCACAAGTAAAGAACTCCTGGTTTAGAGCAAAGGATTCAGAGTAGAAAGAAGTCTTATGGGTCATCTGGTCCAAGCCATCCTTTACAGACATGAAAATTGGAGGTTATGTGACTTGCCCATGGTCACAGAGATAGAACTTAGTTTTTCTCATTCTTAATTTGGCATCTTTTTCCCATCCTATCTCATTGCTTCCACTGTTCTGTCCTTTCTAACTCAACCTGTCCTCTGGTTTCCTAGAGAGTCTAAAATCTCCTTTTAGTTCCACTCTTATCAGAGGCTAAAGCTCAGCTTTCCTGGATCTTAGGAGGAAAAGATATTTCATTGGATCCCTCAAAATTGTTCTGGCCCAGGCCAAAGTCCTTCGTGGTCTAAGAATAAGAGGTGCATAACAAATGGTACCTGACTGGTGCAATAGAAAGATTACTGAGTCAGAATTCCTGGTTTCAAATCCTAGCTCTGATGCTTACCACCTTGTGCAAGTTGCTTCACCTCCACGAGCCTCAGTTTTCTCCTCTACAAAATAAGAAGTTGGAGTAGATGGTTTCTTAGGTCCTTCCAACTCATGATTTGTGATCCTATGATGGAGTGCAATGTTAATTCACCCTGTGCACACATACTCCACCATTGTTCCAACCAATCAAGACATTCACGAATCCTGACTTTGTCATTCATCATTTTAACCCTTCCCTCTCACCTTGCCTCATCTACAGATTTGATGAGCATGCCACCTATACCTTTATCCAAGTCATTGATAAAAATGTTCAACTGCACAAGGCCAAGAACAGATTCAAGTACAGAGTACTCCACTAGAGACCTCTTTCCACTGATGTGGAACCATTGACAACAACTCTTTGGAGTTGGCCTTTGACCAGCTCCACATCCACCGGGCTTTAATATTGCCTGGTCCACATATTTCTGTATAGTCCAAAGCCTTTGTCAAATGCTTCATCTAAATCTAAGGACATGATACCTGCAGCATTCTCCTGATTCACCTGTCTAGCCATCATGTCAAAGAAGGGAAAGAGGTTAGTCTGGCATGATCTCTTCTTGGTGAAATCCTGCTGGCTACCTTGGATCATTGTTTCCTTTTCTTGATGCTCACTAGCCATCCCTTTAATACTACACTTGAAAATTGTAACAGGAATTGAAGTCAACCTCAATAGTCTAAAATTTTCAAACCTAATTCTCTTCCCTCTTTTCCCTTCAGAATTGGGACAATTGCTGTTCTCCAGTATTGCAGCTCCTTTCCCATTTTCCACAATTTGGCAGTCATTCAATGATCACATCTTTCAGTTCTTTCAGCACTCAGTGATTTAAGATCATCTGGGATTGGTGATTTGAACTCATCAAGAGTAACTAGGTATTCTCTTATTACTGACTCCCCTTATCTTGTGCATCAGCAGTCAATTAGTCATTTGTATCTGTCCTTTCCAGTCCAGAAATGATTTCCTTTTGTAAAAACAACAGAAACACAATTAAGTTTAACAGCTCAACTTCTCTGTTGTCCATTATCATTGACTCATCCAACCACAGCAGTGATCCTGTTCTATCTTTGATCCTCCTTTTTCCTCCAATACAGCTTTAAAAACGTTTTTCTTTGTTATTTGTAACTTGGAGAGCCTCAGTTCATCCTGATGCTATTGTCATGGTATTACATTCTTTTCTATCACTTGGAAAACAGCATTTGAAAATACCATGCTAAAAAGCATGGGAGCAAGCACACAAGCCTGTTTCACTCCATTGGTGACTGGGAGCTCATGATCTTTCTTCCTATACCCTCCCTTCCTCCTTCCATCTCCATTACTGTAGAGGGTGAAACCATTTTCCCAGTTACTCAAGTCACGACCTGGACTGCTCATTACCTCTCATCCTCCCCTCCCTTCCACCATATCCAAGCTGTTACCAAGGTCTGTCAAATTTACCTTTGCAATGTCTCTAGAAAATTGACCCTTCTCTCCTCTGACCCTGGTGCAGACCCTGATTTCCTCCCACCTGGATTATTGCAATAGCCATTGGTGGGTCTTCCTTCTCAAGTCTCTTCCCTATTCTGATTGATCTTCCATTCGGCCACAAAAATGATTTTCCTAAAGCATAGGTCTGACCATGTCACCCCCTCACTCAATAAACTCCAATATTGCCTCCAGGAGTAAATTTAAAAATGCTCTATTTGACATTCAAAACTCTTCATAGCCTAACCTGCTCCTGCCTTTCCAGTCTTCTTAGACCTTACTCCTTGACCCATACTCTTTGATCTGATATTGACTTCCTGACTCTTCCATCAACAAGACAATCCATCTCCTGGCTCTGGGCATTTTCTCTGGCTGTCCTCCATTTCTGGAATAATCTCTCTTTTCCACTGTGATCTTCCCTGGCTTCCTTTGGCTAACCAAAATCTCACCATCTGCAGAAAGCCTTCCCCAACGCTTCTTATTTCTAAGTCTTCCCCATTATTCATTTCCTATTTATCCTGTATATGGTTTGTGTGTGTGTATATATACATACATACACACATGTATATATGTATGTGCATATATGTGTGTCTGTATGTATATATGTGTATGCATATATGCACATGCATGCTTACATATATATATACATATATATTTACATGCTATCGCCTCTAATACATTGTAAGCTCTCTGAGAGTTAGGATTAAATTTGCCTCTTTTTATATTCCCAGTGCTTAATAAATGTGTTACTTCTCTACCTATCTATCTGCCCATCTTCAGAATTTAGTTTTGATTTTCTCCTTCATGAGATGACTTTCCTGTTGAATTTTAATACATGAGGTCCTACTTTGCCCTTCTCAGAACCTTTGGAAATCTGTTCTCCAAAATTCTAGAGTCTACACCAAGCTATGACCACCTTTTCTCTTCTATTGTGAATTCTAACATCAGTCACTTCATTTCAAAATTGTAAGCAGTGCTTAGAATCACCAGGCTAGAGAACTAGAAGGGAGCTCCATGGCTAGCTACTCTAATTCATGTTTGAACAATAATCTCTTCTCCACCTTATTCCTAAAGGGTTCATCCTGCCCCGGCTTGGAGACCTCCAAGGAGGAAGAACTCACAAGCCCCTGAAGCAGTTCATTCCACTTGGGGATGATTCTCATTTTGGGGAGATAAGGATCAGATTCAGGATAAAAGTTTCTTTGGTTTCTCCATCTTTTGAAGTTTGAAATTGCCATGCAGCAAGTTCAAAAAGTTTTAGTTGCTCTGTTTTGGGCAGACTATATTCAACCATCAGCCCATGAGCTCAGAACAGAGATTGTTGAATGTATTCATATAATACAGCCACCATCCCTCACTACAGCTTGAGAAGTTAGGGTTATTTATCTCAGCCTTCAGCCATGGTGTCTCTCCTATACTTTGTCTCAGAAATGATGCTTTGCATTTCTAGGGGTCTCTGCCCTTTGGTTTTAAGGAGATACTCCCACTTCCCACCACTCTGAACCCTAATAACTTGCCAGGTCAGGGATGAGATCTCTTAGGTACCTTCCAGCTCTCACTTCCATGACCTTCTGTTCCTAGCATCCCAAAGAAGGGACACCGTGGCCTCCACACACAGCTGCTTTTGCTCAGCCCTATGGGATGACCAGGACCTTGTGTCCTCCAGCCTAAATTTTGCATTCTTTACCTCCTTTCTTCCCAGCTGAGAAGGGGTGGGGTGACCACCCAGTTGGCCTCTGGATCTCAGGGACATCCTGGCCTCTCCTTTGACCCAGACCTTTTTGGCAGTGTGTTTCCAACAGGAATCTCATGGCTGTTGGTTCTCTGTTCTGCCTGAGGCTTCTTCCATAGTTTGCTTTCAGGATGGTTACCTCAATATAACTAGCACCTTTGGAGTCTTCTTTACCTCCTCTTCTTCCTCTTTCTCCCCTCTCCAGTCCCTCCATTCTCATTTTCTGAATCAAGAATCAGAGACTGGTTGGGTTAGTTCCATGACTTTAGTTAAGAGCAAGAGTTGAGCATCCGAGAAGCAGAGGATCCTCCATTTAAAAGCAGAAGAGACCTTGGAAATCCTTTACTTTAACTCCTTCATTTTATAGGTAGAGAAACTGAGCCTCAGAAAGACTGATATTTATCTAAGGTCCTGCATTCTTAGGATTTAGAGTTGGAAGGGACCTTTCAATCACCAGAGGCCCAATGAGATTGAGACTTATCCATAATCATCAAATTACAGGATTAGTATCATAGGTTATAGGACCTTAAGGGTCATGTTGTTCAGTCACCTTGTTTCATAGAAGGGAAAACTGAGGCCCAATGAGATTTGGATAAAGTCATATGTCTGGTACAAAAAAAGAACTGGGAATCCAACCCAGGTTCTTGCTCTTTTGGCCTTGGGCTATTCCCAAGTCATTGAGCTATCCACCATTACATATCTCTAATCTAAAATTAATGTGTACCCATGCAATACATGCATGTCCACATGGGTTATCTAAATACAGATTGAGAGTGGCATTGATGGGTACCTTTGGAATCTTGTCCAATCTTCTCAAGGAAGACTTTAATTCTTGCTTTGAGGGGAGCAAGAGAAGGGCCATGATTTGGCCACTTTTTTATTCTAATCTCCAAGAGAGATATCAGACAAGAATGACCCTACTTGTTCCCTCTCGCCAAATAATCCTGGCATTGGGGAATGAATTTGGTTCAGAAAAAAATCTCTTTTCTAATTTCTATCTCTTGGCTTCAGGGATAGAAGGAAGAGGGTAGCCCTCAACTTATATACACCACCTTGGCTCCTTCTTCACAAATGTTTGTTATGCCATCAAAATAGTGGATAAACACATTTATTCAAACAAAACGGCAAGCTGGAATTGGAGAATCCTACAGATTGGAATATACCAGACAATGAACAAAAGTAAATAACTTCATTGATGGGGATGAGATAAGATCTCATCCCAAACTAAGAAGAAGACCTAGATTTCATCCAAGGGAAATTCTCTAAAGTCTCTAGGGAGTTGAGATGGAATCAGAGCCATGTTGAGGAGTCAGCTTCCCCTATGTGTCTATGGCTTCCAAAGTCTTCCTCACCTTCCTCAGGGTGGTCCTGAAGAGAGCCTGAAGCCATGACTGTCTTTTAACCTACAGCACCATTTCAGGACCCATGCTGAGGACTGTTCTGCGTCTGACTCAGCATGAGGGCCACAGGACCTACCTGAGTTACAGAAGGTTGGCGTCATTTCTGACTTAAGATATACCACCTTCTCCTTGAGCCTAAGGATCTCTGCCCCAACAGATGCCTCTTTTTAAATAAAACATGGAGCAATATTCCCCCTACTGGCACAGATTTCAAAGGTTTATTCTAACTCTGACATGGCACAAGTTTCCCTGTCCCAAAGACAATGGGGCAAATGCCCAGGCCAGTCTCCTTTTCCTGAAGAGAGAGATCAGCAGTAGCTTGGGACCCTGGACAGCTGGCTGTGGGGCCTGGCCTCCTAGAGACATCTCCACGGTCTTGGAGTGGATGTCCTGCCCTGGGAGAGTGGGGTAAGTTGTACAGCCCCAAAGAAATGGGCTTTACCAGTCCAGGTGGTGGTAGGGTTGGGGGAAAAACCATTCTCCAGTCTAAATGAAGATCATCTGACACATGGTTAAAAACCTTCTGCAGTCATCCCTGTTCTCCAGGAGGTCTGACTGACCGGTCAGACAACAGCTGCTCCACAGCTGGAGTGATTCTGGCTCTCCCTGTTTCTCCCAAGTCTGACCTCCTAAAGGCCCCATAATCAGACCACTGTGGGCCCCTGAGCTGGAAGTCTGTCAACAGCTACCACTTTGCCCTTATGGGCCTCCATTGTACCCTCCCTCTGTGGGCAACTGCTGTTTGACTGAGCCTCTGGACAATCAGCTGGACTTGCCCATGTGTGACATCTTCTATGTCTTCCTCCTCTTCCCAAGACAGATAGACAGACAGACACACATGCAGACACACGTGCCCTCTCCTTAGTCCAGGCGGGAGCTACAGGGCTGTTGATCAATTTCGGCCATCTTGTAATTGCTCACATGATTGGTTCCTTAGTCAGTTACTTAATCAGCCAACAAGCATTTCGTTAGGTAATGGGCTAGGAACTGGGGAATTCAAAGACCAAAATTAAACAATCCCTGTCTTCAAGGAGTTTACATTTTATTAAGGGAGAGATTGTTCATAAACAAGTATAAGTATATTCAGAACAGATGCAAAATAAGAGAAAGCCAGTGTGATGTAGCAGGAAGGCGGCTGGCCCCAGGGTCGAGAATTCCCTGGTTCTAGTACCAGCCTGCCACAGACCATCTGGGACTTGATAGTTCAGTATCCCAGGCCATGCTCTTAAGACACAGATTCTTAACCTTTTCTGTATCCTAGCTCCCCTGGCAGGCTAGTGAAGCCTGTAGACCCCTTCTCAGGATGTTCTTAAATGCACCAAATAAAAGACAGAAGACTATCAAAGATTACTAGTTATCAAGGTTTTTTTGAAGAAAGAGTTCATGGCCCCCAAGTTAAAAGCCCCCCACCCCGTTAAGGTGCAGAAAGGGTGCTGACCTCTACCAATGAAATCTGAAATCCAGTGCTTACCCTTCCACAAAACAAATGCAGTTAATTAGAAAGGGGAAGAATGGAGGAGGGGCATTCCAAGTAAGAGTGACAACCAGTGTAAATGTGTAAAAATAGGAGATGGATTGTTGCGTGTGATGGACAAATGACTGCGGAGAGCTAGATGTCTCTACAGAGCCTGGGAAGGACCTGGTGGAAAGAAATGGACCTTTTTGGATGACTTATAAGGATTATACATCCTTATAAGTGTATATTATTGGGTGAGGGGATTGTAAACTAGAGGGGATTCTAAGAATATTTTGTAGAATGATAGGATTTGAAAGTTAGAAGGAACCTTCAAGGTCATCGAATCCAATTTCTTTTTGAGATTTGGAAATGGAAACTCAGAGTCCAGAAGTTTCTTGTAAAAAATTCATACATAGCATAGCAGGATTTCAAACTCACCCCCTTTTCCTTCTCCTTCATCTTCTCCTCCTCCTTCTCCTTCTTCTCCATCTTCTCCTACTCCTTCATCTTCTCCTTCTTCTTTTACTTCATTTCCTTTTCCTCCATCTTCTTCTCCTTCTCCTCCTTCTCTTTCTTCTCCTCCTTCATCCTCTCCTCCATCTCCTCCTCCTCCTCTTTCTTCTCCTCCTCTTTCATCTTCTTCTCCTCCTTCTTTTCCTTTTCCTTCTTCATCTTCTCCTCCTCCCTCTCCTCCATCTTCTCCTCCTTCTCCTCTTCTCCCCCTCCTTCTCTTCCTTCTCCCTCTTCTCCTTCTCCTTCTTCTCTTTCTCCTCCATCTCCTTTTCCTTCTCCTCCTCCATCATCCCCTCCTCCCTCTCTTTCTTCTTCTCCATCTTCTCCTTCTCTTTCTTTACCTTCTTCTCTTTCTTCTACTCTTTCATCTTCTCCTCCATCTTCTTCTCCTTATTCTCTTTCTTCTCTTCCATCTCCTCCTCCTCCACTTTCTTCTCCTCCTCCTTCACCTCCTCCTCCTCCTTCATTTTATCCTCCTCCTCCTCCTCCTCCATCTTTTTAACCTTCTCCTTTTACTCCTCCTCCTCCTCCTTTTCCTTCTTCTCCTGTGAGATAAGTACAATTTCAATCCTGTATCTGTATTGCCAACACCTACCACCACGCTGATGTATAATAGGCACCTCATAAATAATTGTTGATTTTTGATAGATAGATTTTTTTTGTCAACCCCCTCATCTTCTTCATCTTTTAGAGGACACACCCTAAGTTATTTATTCAGCTTGATGATTTGTTTTTGCTTTTTAAATCAAATAAAAATATAGTAGTTTATTGGAATGAAACATAAATTAGCAAACTCTCCTTTCCAGTTACAACATAGTCCATACAGAATGACACTAAAACCTTCTTAATGTCATTTTTGAAAACCTTGCTTTATGTCTAACTCTAGGTTGGCTTTCTGACCCTCATTTCCCCTCCCCAGGATCCTAATGTTTACTAGCTGTGTGACAATGGGTAAGACATTTCATCTCAGTTTGCCTCTGTATCCTCATCTGTAAAATGGGGATAGTCATAGTGCCTACCTCACAGGGCTGTTGTAAGGATGAAACAAAATAATATACGTAAGTGTCCATTATCATTGTTTAATATCATTATGACTATGGTCATCATTTCTGACCATTCAGTCTACTATAGCTTAGGTTCAGATGATAGTAAGTACACTCCAAGGGAGTTTTCTCCAAGGTGGGCTTTCCCACATTCTGACAATGCCTTCCCATCCTGTGTGACGACTGCTTATATCCTCTCCTTACATCTTCATCTTTAGCACCAAAATCACCACCATCATCACTGCCATTACATCACATTTGCTGTCACCATGGCAAATGACATATTTTAACTGCCATCAGCCTCAAAACCTGAATTGTTACTATCATGTCACTATCACCAGCATCATTCCCATTACTTAGAACCATTGACATGACAATCAATATCTCCAGCATCACTGTTATCACCAGAACAAGTCATGCCAGCCTGTTGCGATTTCATTTTTAGAAATACTGTGGAATTCTGAAGATACAATTTGTCTAAATTTTGGCAAAGTGTTCAATAAAGTTTTCCATCCTTATGAAAAATATTGGATGTAGTCTCTATGGACAGCTGAGTCAGATGGATGCCTTTGAATGGTCACACCCAAAGACCAGTCACTAATGGTTCAACATCGACTCAAAAGATCTTAGAAGAGTGCATAAAGTAATATTCTTTGACCCTGTACTGTTTCCAGTGTTTATTAGTGACTTGGATGTAGGCATAGATAGCATGCTTATTAGATCCAAAGATGGTAACATTGCTAGGAGAGATCACTTACACACTGAATGACAGGATCAGGGTCTCACAGATCTCAGCAGGTTACAGCATTGGGTCAGAACTAGTAAGATGACTTTCCCTAGGGCTAAAGTTAAGTCTTACAGTCTTACACTTGCTTTCAAAAGATTGAATTCATAAGGGCAGAATGGGGGAGGTATGAGGAAAAAGTATTTATCTGTAAAGATTTGGGAATTTTAGTGGACTGAGAGCTTAATATTTGTCAACAATGTGATGATGGTCAAAAAGCCAGTACAATTTTGGGCTGCATCAGCAGGAAGATAACTTTGAAGAATAAGATGATATTCTGTACTCTATCCTATTTAGACCATTTCTGGAATATTTTATTAGCTCTGAGCAACACAGTTCAGGAAAGACATTAATAAGCTGGAGAATACCCAGAGAAAGGGGACCAGAATGGTGAGAAGTTTTTGAGTCCATGTTGTATGAAGACTGGGTGAAGGAAGTAGGGATTTTTAGCTTGAAGAAGAGATGGTGCTGGGGGGACATGATAGTGATCACTTGCCCATAAGAGGGATTCAGCTTCTTTTACTTGGTCCCTGAGAGTATGACCAGGAACCATTGATGGAGATTGCCAAGAAAAAAATGTATACTCAATGTCAGGGTGGGGAAATATTTCTTAACAATGAGACCTTGGGCAGATAGGTGACACAGTGGATAGAGCACCAGCCCTGGAGTGAGGAGAACCTGAATTCAAATCTAGCTTGACACCCACTATCTGGGTAACACTAGGCAAGTCAGTTAACCCCAATTGCCTCAATAAAAAACAAAAACAAGGAGACCTGTCAAAGTGGCATAGGCTACCTCAGGAAGAGGTAGGTTCATCATCCCCAGAGTTCTCCAAGTTGGGGTTGGATAACTCCATTTGTATATACCATAGAAGAGATTCATTTCCAGTTACTATTGGATGAAATGACTACTGCATTTTTTTCTGCTCTGAGACTCTGCAGTTCAGTGATTCACTATTACTACCATTAATAGGCACAATGAAGTCTAGTGAGAAGATCAAAACACCTGGGTTCAAATCTCACCCGTGATACTTACTAGCCATGTGACCATGGACAAGATACAATCTCCCAGAGCCTCAGGATATTAATCTTTAAATGGGGGTACCTACTTCACTGGTCTATTGTGAGAACCAAATGAGATAATATATATAAAGTGCTTTGTAAGACTCTATAAGTAGATAAATAGCTCTATAGAAATGACAGGTATCATCCTTGTCATCACCACCATCAACACTAACACTTTAACTCCCATGAGTACAATGAATATCTACACTTTCCCCATCCTCCCATCCACATAAACACTAATGCCATCACTACCCCACTAGAATCATTGTCAATAGCACCAGTATCACCACCATCATAAACTATCACTATCCTTACATAGCCAACATCTGTCCCTCGCATATATCAGTAATACCACCAAAATCAATGTTCTCATGATCACAAGCATTATCATTTAGCTAGATGAATCCAACCTCAGATACTTACTGGTTGGATGACCTTGTGCAAGTCACTCTAGCCTGAGTTTCCGCATCTGTGTTGCTGCTGTTGAGTCATTCAATCAGGTCTGACTCTTTGTGACCCCATAAACCATAGTATGTCAGGTTCCTCTATCCTCCACTATCTTCCAAAGTCTGTCCAAGTTCATCTGTACAATGGGCATAACAATAGTATACCTACCTCAAAGGGTTGCTACAAGGATTCAGTGAGTTAAATGTTTGGAAAGGGCTTTGTAAATGCAAAAGCACCTTATCAACGGAGACCATCATCATCGTCATCGTTGTTGTCATTGTCATCGACGTCATCATCCACGCCATAGTCATCTAATTCCACTCCCATCAGTTCATATAATATTTTCCAAATTCATCATGTATGTCATTTCTTACAGCCTGTAATATTCCATTACTGTCATGTATAAAATAACTTGTTTAGTCATTCTCCATTGGTGGACATTTATATTCCTATATAGCATTATATTTTTTAATTATTTCTTTATATTAGCATAGAATTGGAAACAAAGTGAGAACCATTAACCTGGGGAATGGCTCAGCAGGTTATGTCGCATGACTGTAATGGAATATTCCTGTCCCATAAGAAATGATGCATGCAATGAACATAGAGATGTACGGGAAGGCATGAGGGGCAGCAGAGCCAGGGAAACCTGCTCAAGTCCACATCTATTGGTTGAGTGACCCTGGGCAGCTCAGGGCACACCAGGCAATTTTCTAAGTTGCAGAGAATATGTCAACTGCACCAGTAAAGAAAGTTTCCTCATCAAGAAGTTGCCTCTACATGTGAAATCACAGATCTAGACCCAGGGCAGGGAATGGTTCCCTATTCCTGATCTAGACCCTCTTCTTTTGGGAAGATGAAGGGAAATAAATAGAATTGAGAAATGTGCAACTGGTCATAATAATGGAAATGAAAATAAAAAATGAAACCTGGTGCTGTGTAATTACAATGATTAAGCTTCACACTGGAGAAGAGATGAAGGAAATAGGACTCCCTCCCTTCTTGGCAGAGGTGGGGACCTATGGGTATGGGATGCTGTACACTCTGTCAAATAAGTTCTGATATTTTGACAGCTGAGCTATCTTTCCTTTTCGTACAAGAAGAGATTTACTTCATAGAGGAAAAAGTATATTTAGAAATAATTGTGATAGCAAAAAGCACCAATCATTTTTGTAAAGAAATAATAGGTTTAAGGTAACCAGAAGTACAAATAAGAGAAATCTCCCCAGTCCCTAAGCGGACGTGACTAATTCCTTTGAGTTCCTACTTCATGATCCTCTAAACCTGGAGACTCATGAGCGGGAGGGCACTGCCTGACCACTTGGCACTGGCCCACATGGACTCTCTAGAAAGCGTTCATTCTACCATCTGTACATCACTGTCAGCCAATCAGGAAGCCTCATAAGTGCTTCCAGTCTTTTGAGAGGTTTGCTGCCCATCTTCTATAAAATCATTTAGGTAACTGAGTCTCTCCTTTCTGCCCAAAGCAGGAAGAGGATAGAAAAAAATGCAGTCTGGTGGTATTATTTTTTCCCCTCCATAGCCCACTAAACAGAATAATTCATACTTCCCAAAGCTCCCAAGAGACAATCCCTTTCTTTGCAGGACTCATCAGTCCTGAGGATAACCACAACCACTTCTACACTCCCACCCTCAGCCTAGAGCCAAAGTGACAGACCAATATCTCTGTCAACTCCTCTGGGACAGCCCATGCCAGATGGGTTACAGGACAGGCTGTAGATGGGAACACCTTATCTGGCGGATATGGCCTGGCCTTGGGACAATGTTCTAAGACCCCACCCCTTGTCACTCTGTTCTCTTCTTTATCTCTCCTCATAAGCAGGACAAACTCATCTTGCTCAAGGCCAGTGTCCTCCCCTCACCCTGTTCTTTCTAACTCCTCAGTTCTTGAACCTGGAGAAACTGGAATAACATGGGGGAAGGATAGGATGGGATGGGATTGGCCAAACTGTATTCTTTTAGCATCAATGGGGGCATCACCGAAACCAGGATGACCTCTTTCCAGGAAGTATTGTCATAGAATGAGGGCCCAAAAGGCTCCCACTCCAAAAGGTCTGTCAAGTCCCCTATGTCTCCCTTGGCCTCCATTCCTGAGTGATCTATCTGCATCCCAATTTGAATAGCCTCTTCATATTATATTAAGAAATTAATCCTTTCTTCCTTGATTTTTTTTTCTGTATCTATTCCTGTCTTCCCTTTGGGCAGATCATTTCCCCTCTCCTGGCCTCAGTTTCATCATGAGTAAAATGAGGATAGTCTAGATGGTATCTTTGATTCCTTCTAGTTCTAATTCTAAAACTGGGGGCTTCCAGAGGACAGCAGCTGAGTGTGATACCATCCCGAGGCTTCCTGAGGGCAGGGACTATGGCTCTTGCATTGGAGCAAGATCTGTGCCCCCGTCCCAGACCAAGGCATCCTGAGGGGCAGACTGTATCTCCAATTTCTTCCAGCTCAGATCAGAGCCTTTCCCATTATGCACATAGAGACTGATGGAGGTGGGAATCCCTCGTACCCCATTGTCCTTAGCTTCCGAGAACCTTCCATCGGGACAACCCTATCTCAGGCGCTTTCCTTCCAATGCTCCCCAGCACTTTCTCTGGGTATATGTGGCCCACTCCCCGCCAGACTCCCCAGCCAGGGCCTGGACCCATTTACAAGGACCTTCGTTCCTTTTTTTAGCTTTATGAAGTTGAGATGGCTGTGAGTTTTCCACAGGGCTTGGAGAGGGGAAAAAAGCCATCAAAGAATAAAACCAAAGGTTGGGGGGGACCCCCACAATGGAAATCATCCAGTGGGAAAATATTTTCATTTGGAGAAATTTTAAAAAGACAACAACTGGATCTCTTGCTTTGTGTTTCCTGAAATTCCCTACAAACTGAGCCAAACTCATAAAACGCTTCGATTCTCATAAAAATCATGTTCTGGGTCTGGGATAGACTGAGGAGAAGAATTGTCAGACAGGGAGGGAGCTGGGGAGGTCGACTCAGCCAGCAAGTTGCCTCCATGAAAGACAGTATGGAGTCCACTGCAATCCCACAAGAGTCTCTCATGTCTCTAAAGAGGAAGGAAGGAAGGAAGGAAGGAAGGAAGGAAGGAAGGAAGGAAGGAAGGAAGGAAGGAAGGAAGGGAGGGAGGGAGGGAGGAACTTAAATTGCCTCTTTCTGCGAATTAGCAATTCTCTCTTTCAAGGAATGAAAACTGGAAACATCTTGATATCTGCTTCATCCTTCTTTTTCCTGGTCTGTATATCAATAGCTCACTAGTTTGAACTCAGGGCCATAACTAATAATTTTGGCACTAGATCAAACATTATGAACCACATCCTGGGAAAATAACCCACAACCAAAATAACCAACAAATCAACTTTGAAATTCATGATGTAAAAATAAGACAAATTTTATACAAATCAGTTGAACAGTAAAAGGGAGTAGGGGGTATGGAGTTCATTATTGTAATGTCTCACCAGATAGATGTTCTTAGTAATGCCAAGACGTAGTTGCTTCTACTTTAAGTAATTATTCTTGCTAGCTAGGTGCTAAGATCCTCTGGAGTAATTAGGCCTTTCTCCTGGAGGAATGCATCTGTTAAATTTTTATCCTTCTAACTATTTGTGCCATGAGCCAAATTTTCAAGTGCCCCACCCTAGTGTTGACTCTAGTTGCCCTCATTAGGAATGATTGATATTAGCTACACCACACTCTAATACCATTATTAGTTTTGCAGCCTCAACACTCGTCCTGCTATAATCCATCCTCCACACAGCTAGATGGCCTTCTCAGTTCCCTTCAACTCTGTAGCCCTTAGGGAAGTAGCCAGTAAGCAGACAGGGAAAGAGTGATAAAGGAGAGAGTAATGATGAGAAAGGGGACCAGCTGCTGGAGAAGATGGGATGGAATATGCATAGAGTAGGGTTTGCCCCTTCCTCTGTGCCCTCTGGAATGCCTGTTTCATAAGCAACCAACTTGCCTTCATCCTAAATCTCTTCCATTCCCACTCCTCAGTCTTCTGATTCTCACTGAGATCTGGCTTCCTCCCCATGACACAGCCTCCCTGGCCTCCTTTTCCATCCCTGACTGTGCTTTCCTTTATTGCCTTGACTCACTGGACAAGGTGGGGGAGTTGGACTATTCCTTGGTCTCTGTTGCCAGTGCCAGGCTGTCAATGTAATGCTATCACTCAGTAACCTCTCCTCTTTTGAGGTTCACTCACTCCACATCCACTATCCAATACAAGTCCTGGCAGTTGTACTCTTTTGACCTTCAGATACTCCCCTTCTTTCCTCAATAAGTGAAGTTTTGAGCTTTTTTCCTCTTCAGCTCCTGTCTGCAAACTAGGGGACTTTAACACCCGTATTGACACTCCCTCAAGTATCCTTACCCAGTTATTCAACCTATCCTTTCACATGGTCTATTCCATCTCACATAAAGATGGTCATACACTCACTCTTGCCATCCTCCACAAATGTTCCATTTCTGGGACTGTCAACTCTGAAATGTTCTTCTCTGATCTACTGCAAATCTACCTTTCCCTTTTTCTTGAAACCTGAGTGCTGTCCTTCATCCTCACCATGACCTCAACTCCTTAGTTGTTCCCCAAGTTGTCACCCTGGCACTGGCCATACTCTCTTCCTTTACACATCGTGACCCCTTTAGTGAGTCAGTTCTACTCTATTCTATTCTCTTGAATTCCTTCTCCTCCTTACTGTATCATTGGCCTTGCCCTTCAAAGCCTCAGCCTTGGATCATTCCCATCATTCACCGTCTTTGCTTCTATACATGTGCAGCCAAAGGAAACTGGAGAAAATGATAAAATTCTGTAGACCAGGTCCACTATAAATGTGTGCTATGTGATCTTAACTGAAACTTTGCTGTGGCAAGGCAATCCTTTCACTCCTCCCTCGTTCACTCACAAACTTTTCCATCTTCCCTCAATCATCCCAGAGCTTTATCCTCATATCCTTCATCAACCATCTCAGAACTGAACATCCAGTTCATCTTAGAACTTCATCCTCATCTTCCTTCATCAATCATCCCAGAGCTTCCCCTCCTCTGTCTCAGCTGAAAAACTTGCCTCATATTTCACTAAAAAAAGTGAGATCATTTACTAAGTGTTTCCTTTTCCCTTTCTCCCCGTTTCGCATCTCCCAGATGCCTTCTGCCACCATCTCCACTTTCACCCCATCTCTCATAAAGAGATGGCTTTTCTCCTTGCAAATCCCTTTACATGCTGAAGTGATCCATCCAGTCTTCTCCAAAAGATACCCCCCCTGTATCATCCTCACTCTTTTACTTGTCTTTAATCTCTCCCTGTCTACTGACTGCTTCCTATTGCCTACAAACATCCCCATGTCTCCCCGATCCTCAGGAAAAAAACCCTCACTTTTCCTTTCCTTCCCCACCTATGATATCCTTGATCCACTTCAAAAACGAAGGATCATCAACCACAATGATAGTGATGATAATGACCATGAGGCTAAATTTCTTGAGAAGTCCATCTGCAGTAGTCACTCCCATTTCTTTTCCTCCCACTCTCTTCTAACACCCAACCTACAGTCTGGCTTCCAATGTCATCATTCAACCAGAATGGAACTTTTGATTGCCAAATCTCATAGCCTTTCCTCAGTGTTCATCCTTTTTGACCTCTCTGTAGCCTTCTGACCTCTCTATCACTCTCTTCTTCCTTCTCCCTTCTCCCTAGGTTTTTATGACTCTACTGTCTCCTGATTTTCCTCTTATTGGTATTTCTCAGTCTCTGCTGGATTTTCATCCAAATCAGATTCAATAACCTTGGATATCCCATAGGGCTTTGTTCTGGTCCCTATGATATCCTCTCTATTTCACTTAGTGGTCTTGTGAGCTCCCATGGATTCAATTGTTATCTCTATGTGGATTCTCATATTCATTTACCCATCTTTGATCCCTCTACTGATCTCCAGACACATCTCAGAACTGGATGTTTAGTAGACATATTAAACTCAACATGCCCCAAACTGAACTCATTATCTTTCCTTCTCTTCCTATAGTCTTTCAAACTCTCAGTGTGGGAGACATCATAGACTCCTCACTATTTCTCATCTCCAACATCCAAGTTATTGCCAATATCTGCTGATTTCACCTCTGTAACATCTTTCCAATATGTCTCCTCTCCTCTAACATTGCCGCTACCCTGGTGGAGACTCTCATCACCTCACACCAGGATTATTGTAATAGCTGTTGGTGGGTCTATTTGTCTCAAGTCTCCACTCCATCCTCCATTTAGCCATTGAAATTATTTTTCTAAAGCATAGATCCAACAATGTCAAACCCTACTCAACAACCTCCCTATTATGTCCAGAATCCAATATGAAATCCTTTGATGTTCAAAACCCTTCATAATCCACCCCACTCCTACCTTTCCATTTTCTTGTGTCTTGTTCCCCAATGTCCATTTTGATCCAGTGACACTCCTGGTTGTTCCATGAACAAGACCTTCCACCTCTCAGCTTTGGGCATTCTCTCTGCCTATTTCCCCATGCCTGGAATGCTCTCACTCTTCCACTCCTAATTTCTGACTTCCATGGCTTCCTTCAAGTCTCAACTAAAATCACACCTTCTACAGGAAGCCTTCCCCAGCCCCTCTTAATTCAAGTGCCATCCCTGAGACAGTACATCCAATTGACCCTGCCTATAGCTTATTTGTAAATAATTGTTTGAATGTTGTCTCCTCAGTAAGACTCTCTGAGTTCAGGAGCTGTCTTTTGCTGTGCCCTTCACATTAGCCACTTAATAAATATTCATTGTCTGAGTGACCACTGGATCTTCCTCACACTCACAGAACAACATAACTGAAGTATCTTAATATGATGAGGAAATTCAGATATTATCCCATCTAATAAGCATAAAAGAAGAATGGATTTGTATTGGAAAATATGCTCATGAGTTGAAATCCAAGTCTATTCATGTTCGTTAATGTTGTTACTTTTTTTTGTATTGAATATGGCACCTATATACCCACAAAGAAACCCAGTTCCCACTGGAAAGCCCCTCTGATCATTGAGTGGTATAACCTATTATTCAATTGTGGTTTTGTATATCTTTTAATAAACTTGCAATCAACCTTTTAAAAAGAGAAATTCACCTGGTTGCCTAGCTACATTGACCAAATTAATTAAATAATTACTGAGAAATGCTTATATTTTAAATGTATATTATTAAATTATATGTTAAATTTAAATCACTAGATTATTATATTTTATATTTAAATAATTGCATTTTAAAACTCATCCAATCCCTGAGGACATGCTTGGTGATATAATTGACATAGTGAGGCACATGGCTTGTTATATATTTTTAGTAGGATCAAAAATGTTTTTGTGCCATTAATATGTAAAATCAAAATATTTTAAATAGTGTCTAATCCATTTCATCCTTTTTAGTTCCTATTTTTATGTTTTATGATGTATATTGGTACATTATATAATGTATCAATAAACATATTCATATCTTAGAGTTATGTGCTCCAAATTTTTTACTGGTGGTAGTATGTGAACTAAAATGTTTGGAGATCTCCATGTTCCATCCAGCTCTAAGCCCCATAATGGATCCATTCACTTCTCCACAGTGACAGGTACTGAGTCTCAGTTCTTTTATACTCAAGGAGAAATTGTTGGTGCTGCTCACTCAGTTTTCATTTGTATTTGACTCTTCATGACCCCATTTGGGGTTTTCTTGGCAAAGATAATGGAGTGATTTATCACTTTCTTCTCCAGCTCATTTTACAGATGAGGAAACTCAAGCAAACATGTTTAAGTGACTTGCCTAGGGTCACACATCTAGTAAGTATCTGAGGATGGATTTGAACTCATGAAGATGAGTCTTCCTGACTCCAGGTCTGTTACCCTTACCGGTCCACCACCATTGGCTAAAAGACTATGATGGCCTTGTAGCCCAATGGTAACTTCTCCGATTTCAGAATTCCTGCCCTTTCTGCCAACCACATTAGTGTCCAATTCACATCCTTCCCACCAAGAGTCACAAAGGAGGGGTCATTTCACTCCACATTCCTTTCTGAGATGATACCTCCCTAATCTGATTGATTTGGGAAAAATCATAACAGCTTGCACACATACAGAACTTTCAAATTTACAAAGCACTTTACAAATATCAACTCATTTGATCCTCATGACAGCCCTTGGACTTGGGTACTATTATCATTTTCATTTAACAAATGAGGAAACTGAGGCAGGAAGTGGTTTAAGTGACTTGATCAGGGTCATAAAGCTACTAAGTATCTGGGGTCAAGATTTGAACTTAAGTCTTTCTGACTTCAAGCCCCACATTCTATCCATTGTGCCATCTGGTTGCCCCAGGAAAAAGGGCAGGATTGGTCCCTTAGGCTCCCATGGCTCCAGACTTCAGATCCTTCCCTTTAAAATCTTCATCTGTGGGGCAATGTGCTAGATAGGGTGTCACAGGACCTGGATTCAAATCTTGCCTCTGTCACTCATCTGTGTGATCCTGGGCAGGTAACTTCTGCTCCCTGAGTCTCAGTTTTCTCATCTGTAAAATGAGGAGATTTGGGCTGGATGATCTAGGATCCCTTCCAATCCTAAATACATGACTTTGTGATTATCAATGGTTCCTAATCTGTTCTCCATCTCCCATTCTCTCGGTTTTAGGATTCATATTGCATCAATATCCTCAGTCCTTCTGATTGGACAGCTGGAGAGCAAGGCAAAAACCTCCCAAAGTTTCCATTTCAACTGGACTCTGATGCCCAGTCCGTTCACCATTTCCCACCCACTGCAGTTCTTGGACTGACTCCACCATCATTATGTCCCCCTCCCCTTCTCAGCTTCTTGAGTGTTTTCTAAAGCTCCCTGAGGGCAGGACTGTCTATTTCTTATCTGCATCTGTACATGGTAGGTGCTCAAAACATGTGTTGGGTTGTGTTACATTGTCATTGCATTTCATTGCATTGTGTTGTGTTATATTGCATTGTGCTGCATTGTATTACACAATTTTGTACTGTATTGTATTGTCAGCAGCAGGACTTGCCTAAGAGGTCCAGGCATTTGGGATAAACTGGATAAAGAAATAAACAAACCCATGTGTGGGACTGGTTTTCAAAGTACAGAGAAGCTGCTAAGATCAAGCAAGTCTGAAGTGATTTAAGGGCATTGATGGATGATAAAGGAGAGGCAGTCAGAAAATAAGCATTCATTAAGCACCTACTGTATGCCAGACACTGTGCTATGCACTGGACATAATAAGAAAGGCCAAAGACAGCCCCTGACCTCAAGGAGCTCCTAGTCTAATGGGGGAGACAAGGTGCCCACACCTGTAGGATGAATAAACCAGCCAGTGATGGCATAAACAGGAGTGAATCAGCAGAGGGAGGCACAAAGGAGGCCTGGGAAAGGTGTGTTTGAAGAGGTGGGATTTTATCTGAGACTTGGGAGAAGCTGGAAGTCAGAGACAAGGGGGGACAATGAGGGAGAATGCACAAGGCTGGGAAAGATGGAGTGTAAG
>CM053769.1:108028125-108068249 GCA_028658325.1 Potorous gilbertii
AGGAAGGAAGGAAGGAAGGAAGGAAGGAAGGAAGGGAAGGAGGAAGGGAGGGAGGGAGGGAGGAAGGAAGGAAGGGAGGGAGGCAGGATGAGAGGAGAGAGAAAAGAGAAAGCTTTAAATGCACTCCTAGGGGGTAGGACCTTACTAGCTTTGTGATTCCTTGATCTCTCTGTAACTCAGTTTGCTCTGAAAGGTTAGATTAGCTGATTGCCAAGTTTCCTACCAATATGCATATCTATGAGGGGGTAATTTTCTTCTCTTTGCAGACTCATCTTTTAGACTCAGTGCCTTTTCCATAGCAGGTATTGAAGCATTTCTGGAATTGAATTGCACCCACAGGAAAGGTCTTCCCAGGGCACCAGAATGGGTAGTTCTCATATCAAACATACCTGCATGGTGCCTCGGTGCTGGTCAGTCAGAATCAGGCCTGGGCATCTTTTGGACCAGAAGAGCTCTCCCAACACTGAGAGCTGCAGCTCCTTCTTTGTTTTCCCTTTCACCATCCTGGAGGACTTCATTGGTAGAGGAGTTGGCAGACCAAGGTCCTAGAAATGCTTCTGTAGCCAGGACCCTGTTCTTTTAGGTAGTTCACTTTCTCTCTCTCTCTCTCTCTCAGCTGGTTTCCCATTCTATTAAAGAGTCCCAGTGCTTTAGAGTTGGAATGGACCCTGGTGGGCATCTAGTCCAAAGTTGTCAAAGAAAGAAAACTCCACTTATAAATATGTCCAACAAGTGCTCCTCCAGACTGGTTGATAACTATCCCCACCCCCACCCCCACTACTTTAGGCTGGGCTTAGCCCTAGGAAGTTGTCCTGACCCCAGGGCTTCTGGTTCTGTCTTCTGGGGTCAAACAGAGCAAGCTTAGTCCCAGGTGCAGAATTACAAGGGGTTTAGAGCAGATTACCTCCAAGTGTCCTCCTGATTCTGACTTTCTATATGTCTGTATGAATATAGCAACAACATTTATAACTTACATTTTTGTAGAGTTTCAAGGTTTTCAAAGTGCTTTACAAAAATTCATTTTTATTGTTAATTATAGTTATTAATTTTATCCTCACAACAATCCTGGGAGGTTGATGCTATGATCATCATCCCCATTTTACAGATAAAGAAACTGAGGCAGACCAAGGTTAACTCTAGTAAATGTTGAAGCTAGATTTGAACTCGGGGTTGTCATGACTCCAGATTCAGTGTTCTATCTCTTTTGCTTAGTAAGCCTAGCAGCCTACTAAGGTTTCATGGGGCCTCAAGATTATGTGAAGGAGAAAGCTTGGCACCAGGCATCACTACTCAATACTCAGATGCTTCAGACAACCTCCTTGCTACCATTCCATCAGCAGTGACTGACAGTTCGGAAATACAGAACCTTAAAAATCATCAAATCCAATCCATACCTGAACACGGATCCCCTGTATGACATGTCCAGGGAATGGTCTCCAGGCAGGTTCTTTATGAAGACCTGAAAACCCATTACCCTGCAGGCCAGTCCGTTCCACCATGGCATGGCTCCCTCTGTTAGGTTATTTTTCCTTATATTGAGCTAAAGCCTACCTCTTGGTGAGTCCAGTCCACTGCCCTCAGTTCTACCTGCTGGCACCCTTCTCAGAAGAGCAGATCTGAGCCCTCCTTTCCGTGGTAGTCATGTAAATCCTCAAACATGGTTACTATACCTGGGAAGTTTCTTCTTCTGGCTTCTTAGGTGATGGGCAACCACTAACTTGCTATGTTGCTGTTGACCTGTTGCTATGACCTGCCCCTCAGTTTTTTGAACTGACCCTGAGGTGAAATGATCTTCAGGCCCTTAACCATCCTAATCACCTTCCATGGATACCATGGATACCATAGATACCATGGATACTATGGATATCCAACTTATTGACTTTAATTCACGGAGCCCAAAACTGAGCACAATATTCCAGATATAGTTTGATGAGTGCTGAGCTCCATTATCTATTTTCCCCTAGATATTATGGTTCTCTTTAGGTGGCCAAAAATCTCCTACATTCTTTGACTTGCCCATTATCTTGCTGATTTGTGTCATGATTATGGTCTACTAAGACAACCCCAGACCCGTTCTACACAAAATACTGTGCAGCCATCCAAGCCTCCTATACTTGTGAAATTAATTTTTGAACCCATGCAAAAGACTTTACATTTGTTCCTACAAGTATTATTTGTTTCTACAGGTATTATTCCTCAAGTTTGACTGAATGACTGGCCTTGTGCCAAGCACTATGTTAGGAATAAGAGTAGAAGAAGGCACAGTCCACAGAAGACCTGGAGGACTATGGTGGGCAGAGTTTAAATGAGGATTAAACTTTGTGTGGTGTTGACTGTAAAGATGTCAGAAGCTCAGAGAAGAGAGATTTCTGTGGGTTGGAGGACTCAGGGAAGTCATCATGGAAGATGTGTGATCTGAATCTCTCTATACTTGCAGGATAAGAGGGATTTAGATGATGGAGGTAGGGTGGGGGGGGAGAGAAGAAAATTACTGGAAGGGTTGGGGATAGTGAACAATGGATGGTCAGATGTGAGTAACTAATAGTCCATTTGGGGAAAGTGTCAGGAAAGAAGGCCAGATGGACAGGTTGAGGCCAGATCTGGGAGGGTTAGACTTCCAAGAAGAACTTGGGCAGGTCTCTTCCTCTCCTTGGGTCTTAGTTGACCGATAAGTAAGATGAATGTGCTGATAAGGTGATTTAGAAGAACCCTCCCCAGTAACATTTTATGTTTTGCCCTAAGAACCCTTCCACACTTAAAAGTCTATATTCTAAGGCCATTTCCAGGTCTGGTGCTCTCAGGCTATTGACAATTTAAGACTCCCCCTTACCTCTGACATTCAACATCCCAAGGTCCCTCTCAATAATGACATTCTTGGTTCTGAGGTCCCTTTGAGCTCTGACATCCCTTAATTCTAGAAGTTTAAAAATCACCTTAGGTGATGGACAAGCACTGAAAATTTAGCTTCTCCTTCTCCTTGTAGCTGTGATCTACCTATGCCATTTCCTGCATCCTCCCACCTCATGAATCCAAGCTTGAAAGGGGCTTCCCTAGACTAGATGTCCTCAGAGCACTAGGAGTGGGGATGGTCATGACCTGGCTTTATGGGAACAAGCCTGGAGGGACTGTTAGTTCCACCATGACTTTCCCACAGGTCCCTCAACCTACCAGCTTTGAACAATAACTGCCTCTGTCCCAAGTCCCAGCCACTTTAGAAATAGGGAAAACTAAGTCAAGTTTGCCCCCCGCTGGTCAAACAGGACAGGACCAAGTAGGCAGGAATCCAGCTTCCTGAGGTTAGACGGACCAGGGAAAATCAGCTCACATCCCTCTTCTTCCTAGGATGACTTCCTGGGGTCTTATCATCCATCCTCCTGTTTCTG
The DNA here is from genome assembly GCA_028658325.1 of Potorous gilbertii. Taxonomy (NCBI): domain Eukaryota; kingdom Metazoa; phylum Chordata; class Mammalia; order Diprotodontia; family Potoroidae; genus Potorous; species Potorous gilbertii. The sequence goes on from CM053769.1 coordinate 108,031,509, forward strand.
AGCAACCTGACCTCCATGAAATTGCTCCTGAAGGATGGTGGCTTCCCCATCCCTCAGGGATCTGAGGAAATGTCTCCCTGGGAAGATCATTCCTTGGCATTCCAACCTCGGTGGCACCCAAAAAATCCAACCCTAGCCTCAGAGACAGAAGAGGAACTTTGGGATCACCTTCCCTCTGGCTGTGAACTCAGTGTCAGAAAATCGCCCCTCAATGGTGACTTTTTTAAGTCACCTCCCTGCCGCCACTCAGAGGTGTCAGGAGCAAGCCTTGGGAGTTTGAAGAACCCCAACTTGTATAAAGATCCTATTCAACAAGCATTCAAGACAGAGGTGAGGGAGGATGCTAGAGCTGAAATCCCCTGACTTCCTCTCCATATTCACATGTGCACATAAGATGGGGTCCTCAGCTGTGGGAATGGGCTACACAGAAATATCCATTTTTTTACCCAGTTGTCCTTGTTAACCAGCAGCAACTGTTTGCAAGATGGCTAGTGGGGTTAGGGATCAGTCTATGGTCAGGGTTAATGGTTTGTCTGTTGCAGAGAAGTAACTTGGGCAGGGCAATCAGAGCTTTGTCCCAGGGTGCCAGATCCAGAAAGTGCTGACAGAATTTTCACACCTTTGGTGTGCTGGGAAAGATTTGTTTACCCCTGCCCTGCTCTTCTCTCTCTACCCTCAGTAGTGGGCTACTTAGCAATTGTCTCATATCAGTGTCTCGGAGTCTCTGTCTCTACATCTTGGGACAATGTCTGCCCCTCTCCTTTGTGGTAGGCTCTGCAGAAGTGAGCTCATGCCAGTCTTTAAGGCTTCTGTCTTCACTGTCACCACTCTCCAGCTTCTTATCTTTCTCCTTCTCCTCCCTCTCCCAGTGAGCTCCTTAGCAGTAGCTGTGGGACATCGCCCTGAGTCTCTGCCCCATCTCCTCAGTTAAGGGGACCTTTGTCTTTCAGGCTGTTTGCCCCCAGCTCGGTTTGTGGAGATGATTCCAGGCACAAAAATTTCTAGTTCTGGCTGTGGTCTGTGGCCCAGGCTAGAGCTCAGCCTATGGTGTGTGGGAAAGGTTATGGAGCAGATTGTGGCTGGGACTGGTGGCTAGTCTGCTAAGGGCTGTCTTGTTCGAAGGTTAGTTTGTGTGCAGGGACAGGAGTCAGTCTGTGTCTCAATGTAGATCAGACTGATCATCCAAGTCCTACCTCTGATATGCTGTGATCCTATAAATGAATGAATGAGTGAGGAAAAAGCATTGATCATGCGGTTATGATGGGCCAACAACTGTGCTTAGTGCTGGACAGGCAAATGCAAAAGTGAGATATTTCCTGCCCTCAGGGAGCTTATATCCTAATAGAAAAGGAAAAATGGATTGGGGAGTAGTGGCCAGTGACGGGAGTTGGGGTCTGGGAATTTTGTGATTGCATGAGAAAGTCAGTCTGCAGCTGGAATAGGAATTGATACAGGGTCAGAATTAAGGACCCATCTGGGTCTGGGGTGAGGGTCAGCCTTTGGCCAAGACTGGGGATCAGTCTGTTGTGGGTCTATTCCTGAGTTTTTAAAATTTCTTTTTCCTAGACTTAAATGGACCCCTGGAATGTCTCACTGAGTTTCTTCCTATTTCAAGGCTAGTATAAAGTTTTCAGTCTTACAGAAATGTCCCTCTCCATGAGGCTGAGCTAGATAATTCCAATAAGCAGAATAGTCCCTTCTCTTTGAATCTTAAGGCCTTTTGTCTCCACCTGAGCTTCCTGAGGGTAGACCCTTGTCCTGGTCAGAAAGATAAATACAGAAGGAGAAGGAAATACCACCTCTTGAAGAATAGGAAATGGCTTCTCAGCAAATACACTCAGGAAAGCCCTGCTCTTATGGGAAGATGGGATCCCTGGACCACAAGAAACTCCTAGGGTTATTGGGGAGACACAGGCCTGACCCCCAGGGAGGCCCTGGTATGCTAAGGAGACACAGACCACAACCCCAATGAGCCCCTACTGAGAGAGGAGACACAGCCCTGGCCCGTAGGGAGACACTGGTATAATAGGGAGCTACAGCTCACAACCCCAAGGAGTCCCTGCTCTGAGAGAGGAGATATAGCCCATAACACCTAGGATTCCCTAGTATAATAGGGGAGACACAGCCCTGGCCCCCAGAGTGGCCCTGGTATGATAGGGAGACAGCCCATGACACCCAGGAGTCCCTGCTCTGAGAGGGGAGATACAGCCCTGCTCTCGGGGAGCCCCTGATACAGTGGGGGAAGTAGCATTCAGGCGCAGGACAGAGGCATAAAGTAGACGCAGAAATAGACTAGAGGAGGCAGAAATCCTAAACTCATTTTATTTCCAATAATTTTCAAACTGCTGGCATTGTAACAAATTGGAATCTAGTTCCAGAATCCTGAACTCAAAGAGATTTTCTTTTACAGGCACCATATGAACAATGTCATTTAAATATTCAACACCACATGTTGGGCTCTTAGAAAACACTTTCCATTACTTTCGTCAAAATTTCTTGATTAACACTCGACTTCTCCCTGACACTTTTTCCCGGTTTCAAAATCCAGAGCTGTGCTATTAGAGTTCAGCCCACTCTCATGGAAAGGAGACTTGGACTCAGAGACAGCAGAAATGGGTTCCAGTCCCTTTGCTGTCACGTAGCCACTGGGTGACCTTGGCCACGGAGGATGCTTCCCTGCTCTGGGCCCCACACTCCACCTCGGTAAAATCAGGTGGTTGGACTTGGCCATGTCTAGGGACCCTCCCAGGTCTAGGATCTGGGGGGAGGAAAAGAGAGCAGAGGGTGGGGGGAAGAGTCTGATAGGAATGATGTCTGGTTTGTTCCAAAGTTAAGAAAAAATACATTAAAAAATTTTGGCTATTGCCTGACTTAGAAGTAACTCAGTAGAGTGGGAAGACCACCAGACTTGGAGGCAGGAGACAGTAATTCCATTTCCTGCTCTGACGCTAGTTCAGCCACTGGACCAAATTACTCCTTTTTAGTCTCAGTTTCCTCTTCTGTAAAATAAGGCATTCGAAGTAGAATCAGTAGTTTCCAACTCAAACTATACATGTGATGAGTGAAATATCTTAGATTTGCAAATTTTTATAGGATATTTCAATAACGATTTCAATAAAATTGGTTTCCTATGCATTTTATTTTATGCATTCAAGAACATTATCCTGAGGAGGGGTTAATGGCTTCACCAGACTGCTAAAGGGGTCCGGGACACAAGAAAAATTAAGAAACTCTGATCTAGATTAAATTCATGAATACTCACCTCTTTGCAACTTCAGAGTGGAAGCTATCTCTGTACAGGGGATGGAGGATAGTAATGAGCACTTATATAATGCTGTAAGGTTTGCAAAGTACAGTGCAAACATTATATTGTTTTATTCTCAACAACCCTGGGAAGTTGGTGCTAATACTATCCCCATTTTACAGATGTGAAAATAGAGGTTAGCAAATTTCTGAGATTAGATTTGAACTCAGATCTTCCAGAGGACCAGAGGACAAGTCCGATGCTTTAAACCACAGTGCCCCCTAGCTGCTTTCAAAAAGCAGACCAAATAGAAGCAGAGGAGAAGGAGGGAGTGAGGATGAGAAGAGCAGAGCATATGAAGAAGAAAAAATCGGAGGCAGGAAGGGTGAAGATAAAGCAGGGAAAATGTCAGGTCTTTCTACTGCCTTCCTGCCAACTGGGAATCATCTGTAATCAATGGCCATTCATCCATTTCTTGGATGGAGGAGTCAGTATCTCCAGAGGCAGTCCATTGCACTCTGAGATACCTCTCATTGTTGGTCCTGACTGTAATCTCAAATCTGGCACAGTATTCCTACTTATGCTTGCAGGGCCAAGAAGAACAAGACTGACCCCTGTTCCATGAGACAAATGCTTGAAGACACAATTATCATGTCTTCCCTAAGTCTTCTCCAAAGTAAACACACACACACACACACACACACACACACACACACACACATACACACAGCATACATACACATCCCCGACCCATCCTCATATTACATAGACTCAAAGTCCTTCACCAATATGGCGGTTGTCAGGTAACTTATCCATGCTTTTCCTGAAATGTGAGGTTGGGAACAAAACACAGAGTCTAACCAGGGGAGTCCCTGGTTTCATTTTATTTTAAATGGTCTTATTGTACAGAAGAGGAAACTGAGACTCAAAGCCCAGTAGCTGAACTAGTAAATGTCAGAGCAGGAAATGGAATCACTGTCTCCTGCCTCCAAGTCTGATGGTCTTCCCACTCCACTGAGTTACTTCTAAGTTAGGTAATAGCCAAAATTTTTTAATGTATTTTTTCTTAACTTTGGAACAAACCAGACATCATTCCTATCAGACTCTCCTGCCCCCCACCCTCTGCTCTCTTTCCCTCCCCCCAGATCTTAGGAGCACAGGATAGGATCCTAGACCTGGGAGAGTCCCTAGACATAACCAAGTCCAACGACCTGATTTTACCGAGGTGGAGGGACTCTGTCCCTCAGAAGTATCGTAGTCCTGCATCCTTTGCCTTTGTGGCCAAAGATCCAACTAGGCTCTTTTTCCTGCCATATTTTCCACTCACGTTAAGTTTGCAATCCACTTAGACTCCAAGATCTTTCTCAGAGAACCACACCTCACTCATCTTGTACTTTCAAAGTTGCTTTTTAAAACTAAGTTGTCCTTTTCTTTTATTTCCCTATTTTGAATTAGGCTGCCAACACTTTTTTTGCTCCTTAGTCACCAATGGGAGTTAGTTGTTCCTTCCAGGTTTTTGGCAGCAGTAAATTTGATAAGGATGTAAGGTTTACCTTTATCTAAGTCACTGATAAAGTTGTTAAAAATCACAAAGCTGTTTGCATAGTCCAATACTCTTTGAGGGCAGGGGCTGACCGCTTTTGTACATGTAAACCTAATGCATAGCCCAGTGCCTAGCACAGTGTAAGTGCTTAAGAAATGTGTGTTCTTCCTTTGGGTTCTCTGAATAGGGTTCAACTCAAGAAGTCCTGAGTTCAAATTTGACTTCTGACATTTACTAGTTGTACAACCCTGGGCAAGTTATTTAATATCAGTTTCCGCATCTATGAAATGGAACCACCTCACAGGGCTGCTGAGAGGAACAACTGAGTTAATTTTAAAGCACTTGGCACATAGTAAGCATTATATAAATGTGGACTATCAATATTATTATTGTTTGTTTGATTGGGTCAGAGCCCTGGAGATCCTAGGAGAAACTCCTAGGAGGAGTCTCTGGTCCTTCTTTTATCTCTAACATTTATCTTTTTAAATTTTATTTCATTTTTCCATTAACAAGAACTGATTTTACCATCCCACCCCCATACTCAGTTTAAAAGAAAAGCAAAATCCTTGAAGTAAATATGCACAGTCAAAACAAATTCTTACATTGGTGACAGCCCAAAATTATATTTGTTTTACCTCTTGACTCCATCACCTCTCTGTCAGGAAGTGGGTCACAGACTTCATCATGGATCCTCTGGATTCATATTTGCTCATTACATTGATCAGAGATGGTTAAGGCTTTCAAAGTTTCTTTACAATGTTGTGTTTATTATATAAGTTGTCCCTTGGTTCTGCTTACTTTACTATACATCAGTTCATACACATCTTCTCATGTTTCTCTGAAGCCTCCCTGGTCATCTTTTCTCACAGTACAGTGGTGTCCCAGCACAGTCAGCCATTAACTTCCTTATTGGTCTCAGTTCTTTGCCACCACAGTTAACGTTTCTTAATAGAATGTAAGCTCTTAGAGAATGAAGATTATTTCATTTGTGTTGTTGTATTTCTAGCGTGTAGCATAGTACTGGGAACAAGTGCTCACAATTCTTATCAACTTATTGAAACGAAAAGGAAAGAGAGAGAGTAGCTTATCCCTAGGATGCTTTCCAGGATGGCTGAAAGAAAGAGACATGAAGTTTTAGAAGAGGAAAAAGAATAAGTGCTATTTGGAGGATGAAAGAGGGTGATTGGACTATCCCCACGTTGCCTGTCCTTGGGGCTGTGGGGTGCACTGTCAGAGTGGTGCCCAGCCTTTACACAACTGGGAACAGGACTCTGGGGATCTGGGAACTTGTGAATAGGACAGAAGGGGAAGCAGCTGCTAGGGAGACAGATAGTGAAAGAGGGGTGAAAGGCAAGGAGGTAAACAGCAGAAAGATAGGTCAGAGCCACCCAGTAAAAAGGGACAGATGAGGAGAAGGGGGAAACAGAGGAGGTTGGGCTAGGAGTTGACACCATAATTTAAAGGTCATCTCAGTGAAAAGAAAGAAAAAAAGAGGTGGGGGTGGAATTCAGGGACAGATTCAGATATCTGAATTATGAATGAATTTATAAAATGCTTATTGTGTGCAAAGCTAAGCTCTGGGGATACAAACAGAAGAAAAAGCCAGCCCCTGCCCTCAGGGAGCTCCCTTTCTAAGGGGAGGACAACAGACCTTGTAGGTGTCAGTAGCAGGGCAGATGGAAAGGTTCCTTGGTCCTGAGGGAGCAGAGGCAAAGCAGGTGTCAGGCTTCTTCTTTCATGTCACCTCCACAGATAAAATCATGTTGGTTTCTGATGTTGAACCTTTTGAGAGGCCAAGGCCTTGGAGAATGGAGCTTCCTTCCCTGGGTCTTCAGTAAGTGAAGCCCCTGCATGCTGAGGGCCCTGGTGGGAGCTCTTCCTCAGGCTTGGGTGGTGGTCACGGAAGAGGCCTGATCTGCCTCTTGTCTCTCCTGAAGAGATGTCCTCCAAGGAGATGGAGGACTTTGCAGATGAGAAAAATGAGGGGTAATTAGTAGGCAAACCAGAATTCGAATTCAGGTCTTGTGACTCTTAGTTCAGTTCTATTTCTTCCCATCAGTGGTTGAGCCAGGCTCCAAAGTCTCTGTGACATGCTGTGCTTCCAGGAATGTCTTCCTTCTCTTTCTTGTTCAGTCATTTCTGACTCTTCATGACTTCATTTGGGGTTCTTTGCAGAGATACTGGAGGAGTTTTCCATTTCCTTCTCCAGCTCATTTTTACAAAGGATGAGTGACTTGCCAAGGGTTGCAAAGCTAATAAGTATCTGAGGTTGGATTTGAACTTAGGTATTCCTGACTCTAGGCTTGGCATTCTATCCATGGTGCCACCTAGCTGCCTTCTTTCTTCTCTACAAGGTCAAATACAGACTTTTCAGTCTGCTGTTCAAGGCTCTGCACAGTCAACCTCCAATCCACCTGTTTCCTCCCTACTACTCTCCTTTGTACTCCCTCATCTCCAGTCAAACTGGACCACTTGTCATTCCCCAAATGCTCTTTTCCCTTGGTCACATCCTTTCCTGAGCCTGTCTGACACACCTGCCTCCTAGCTCTTTCTCCTGAAATCCTCTAGACCCTCCAGTGCCATCTCTTTCAGGCAATCTTTCCTGATTACTCCTAATAGACATGACCTCTCCCTTGTCTGAGTCCTTGTAGCACATAGCGTGTTTCCTGCCACACCGTCCAGAGGTGACTTTATATTCTATGTACATTTGTGTTCCTGCCTTAAGACCCTTGCTAGGCTGTGAACTTCTTCTGTCCCACACTGTGCCTAGTAGGGAAGTGGGGTAATGGTGGTTCTTGACACACAGATTATGTGCTCAGTAAATGTTGCAATCATGGAAGAGGTGGGAGGATGGACACTAACATCCACAGCCTCCATCAAGAAGGGACCTTAGAAATCCCATTGCAAAGATTTGCAAAATGAGACCCCGAGAGGTCATGGAACCTGCCCAAGGGCGTAAAGTCAGCAGATGGCAGACCCTGGAAGAGCTCTGGCCTAGGGGGCTTAGCCCTGGTGCCTTCTCCCACTCCTGCCATGCTGAAATTATCGCTGGGATCATTCAGATGAAAAAACAATTGTTCCCATAATGTCCAGGGAATAAAGGACCTAAAAAGCCAATTTTGTCAGCAGAAATCTGAGCTATTCACAAGAAAAAAGGGAACCAAACTCCACGTTTTCAGAGCGCTGATCCTCTATCTCCCCATTAGACCCTGCTCCCTGAGAGCTGTGTCCTCCCTAATACCAAGGGCTCCCTAAAGGCAAGTGCTATGTCTCTCTTATCATGCTAAGGGGTCCCCAAAGGCAGGGGCTGAGTCTCCCCCATTATACCAGGGGCTCCCCAAAGGCAGGGGCTAAGTCTCCCCCATCACAGCAAGGGCTCTCCAGGGCAGTGCAAGCAGACTCGGGTGCCTGACATTCCAAGGCCTCGGCCTCCAGCCTAGGGGGTCTGGGTTGGATTAGTGGAGCCGTGCTCTCAGTCTGTAAATCCCTTCCTGGCATGGAAAAGCCCCACGCCATCACCCAGGCCCACATGAAAGGCAGTGAGGGGCTCCCCTAGTCGGGTAAACAGCAGCATCTGCTCCTCTCTCGGCAGCTTTGACCCGTGGCAGGAACCTGGCCCCACAAACAGGAAGCCATCAGACCCTGGATGGCTGCCTCTACCACCGGAGGAGCTGCCAACAGCTCCCGGGGCTGCCAACTTCTGAGACTCTGGGTAAGAAAGACATGGCCCCTGCATGTGTGCAGGAGGTGGTCTGGGGGTCCAGCAGGAGTGTGGTCTGCAAGCCACCTCTGCACTTCTGCAAAGTATCCTACATGTGTTAGCACATCTCTTTCTCACAGTACCCCCTTATGGTAGATTAACCAGCTCTTACCATTCCCATTTTACAGATGGAGAAACTGACACTCAGAAAGGTTTCAGGGACATGGCCCATGTCACAGGGCCAGTAGGTGGTAGGACCAGGACTCAAATCAGGAGCCCTTGAACTCTTCCCTCCCTCTCTTTCTTTTCTTTCCTTTCTTAACAACCTTCCTTCTTTTTTCTTTTTCCTTCCTTTCCTTTCTTTATTTCTCCTTCTTTCTTTTTCTCTCTTTCTATTCCTTCCTTCCTTCATTTTTCTCTCTTTCCTTCTTTATTTCTTGCTTTCTCCTTAGTAGTATATTTATATATATATATATATATATTGCTGCCTTTTTCCATCCAGTGAGCCTTCCCTTTTAACAAAAGAAAGCAGTCAAGCAAAACTTACTTTGAAATCCTATATGTGAAAAAAATGTACATGTGAATCACATAACAACTGCTGGCATTTCCATAGTGCTTTAAGATCTGTCAGGCACTGTACATAGACTATTTCATTTTATCTTCACAACAACTGTGGAAAATAGGTGCTATTATCGTCCCTATTTTAAATACGAGGAAATAAATATGAGGCAGGAAGAGGTTAAGTGACTTACCCAGGATCTCACAACTAGTAAGTGCCTGAGGATGGATCTGAGCTTAACCCTTCCTGTCTCCAGGTCAAGCACTCAACACACTTACCACCTCGCTGCATCTACAGAGTGTTTGCTGTTCTGGCCCTCAGCTGCCTTGTTCTCCAATGAAAGGATTGCGTAGGATCACAAATACAGAACTGGAATGAGAGAGATACATCTCCTTGTCTTTTCTCCACTACCAAGAAAGGTCATTCAATGCTCTTTTCACACTCTCTATACAAGGACAGTACGTGATTCCTCAAACCATTATTCCTCTCCCTCTCTCTTCTCTTCTCTCTCTCTCTCTCTCTCTCTCTCTCTCTCTCTCTCTCTCTCTCTCTCTCTCTGTCTTTGTGTCTCTCTGTCTCTTTTTCTTTCTGTATCTGTCTCTCTCCCTCCCCCCCTACATCACATAAACTCAGACACCAAGTCAAATATACACAGACAACAATAGATACACAAACACACAGGTGAAATCACAAAGACACAAACAGATCAACACAAAAATGCAATAGAATCTTAAGAGTTATCTAGCCCTAACCCTTGATCGCATGGTTTGGAAGACTGAGGTCCAGAGAAGTGATTGGGCTTGCCTAGGGTCATGTAGCCAAGAGATGGAAGAGTCTTCATTTTTCCCCGGACCTCTGATTCCAGCCCCAGGGTCCCCTCCATTGCATGAGGTGGTTCTATAGAGAAACAATCACAGGCACTGATGCGCACAACCATCATAAATGCACACAAATCAAAACATGGCCCCAGGCCTTTGTTGTTGAGTTGTTTCAGTGGTGTCCAACTCTTCACAATGCCATTTGGGAGTTTTCTAGGCAGAGATTCAGGAATGGTTTGCTCATCTTTCTCCAGCTCATTTTATAGATGTGAAAATTGAGGCCAACAGAATTAAGTGACTGGCCCAGGGTCGCACAGATAGGAAGTGTCTGAAGCCAGATCTGAACTCAGGAAGGGAAGTCCTCCTGGCTCCAAGACCAACGCTCTAACCCAGTTCAACAAACCCAGAAACAATGAAATCCTTGCAAACACCATCCTAGCTGCAGCTAAGACTGGCCATTGCTTGGAAAAGAATGGGTTGAGAGGGAAAGTGAAAGAGATGAGGACAGAAAGGTAGACTTACATCTTGGGAGGTCGGATCTCCAGACTGTAAATGATGGAGAAAGTGAGATTTCTTTTCAGTGCCCTTATATACCACCATCACCTCTGCACTGAAATCCATCATATTCTCCCTAGTGACCACTCCTGAGCCCAAATCACCTCTCTCTGTCTCATCTCTCTCCTCTCTGTGTCTCTCTCCTCTCTGTGTCTCTCTCCTCTCTGTGTCTCTCTCCTCTCTATGTCTCTCTCCTCTCTCTGTCTCTCTCCTCTCTATGTCTCTCTCTCTCTCCCTCCCTCCCCCTCTTCCTCTTGCCAAAATCCCATTCTCCTCCCTAGTCTCTCCTCTCTGTCCTGTTATAAAATTGATGGTCAATTAATTCATCACAATGTGTCCCATAAGACTAAATGGGCTTCTTCTCCTAGAGCTTTGACTATTGGCAACAAGAAAATGGGAGACCACAGTGCTTTATTCCAAATGCTTCAGTGTCCTAATGGTGGAGACTCAGGCATGATGAAGACTGCAGGAACAGTTGGGTCAGGCCAGCCTTCCTGGGGCTCCTCCAGAAGAATATGTAGACAAGGACCATAATTTCCCATCAGATCATATCTCTGCCTTGCAAACAGGAGGTATTTAGGAGGTGGAACTGAGTCTCTACTCCTTTGCCCTCTGCCCCTCTCACACACACACACAGGAGAGTCTCCAGACTCTGAGGCAGGGCCTACCTTACCCCATCTACCAGGGGATCCTTGAGGGAGGGGCTAGGTCTGTCCCATCAAAGCAGGGGCTTCCTCTATGTAGCAGCTGTCTGTGTGTGTCCCTTTCTTTGTCCAATGCCCACTGGAGGCTCTAGACTTGGTCATTGGTCATTCTGTTGAAATGTCTTCCCTCCAGCTGCCCAAATACCCTCTTTCCCAAGCCCCCCACAGGCAAGTCACTGGGCTGAGTTTCCCTAGAGGCTTTGGCCATGGTTTGGAGTCTCAACCTGGTTCCACTTGAACAAAAGCTCCTTTGACCCCCAGTTTCTCCCTCTCCTTCCCTATGAGGGTACAGAACTATCACTTGCTCCAGGTGTTGTGGATGGTCTGTTAGAAGAATGCCCAGTGCCAGGGAACTGGAAGGAAAGGAAGGAGGTGAGCTAGCTAGAGAAGCTTGAGACTCTGGCAGGAAATAACAAAGCAAGATTCATCCTGGAAAAATTCAGCTAATGCCGCACATCTGGGGAGGGCTAATCAGAAACACAGGCCCTCGGTGGCAGCCCCAAGCTGGAGCTTAGTGGCTGTTCAGAGGACAGACAAGAAGGTGATAATTCGCAGGAAGGTCAAGATTCTTCCTCTGTCCCACTCAAATTGCCAGTTTCAGGATCTGAAATCACCATGTGCAGAACATTGGTAGGGGAAGGTCTCTCATCCTCAGGGAGCTCCCTATTCAATGGAGGAGACAGTACACACACACACACACACACACACACACACACACACACACACACACAGAAGGATTGTTGCAAAGCAGTATCTCACCAGATAAAGATTCAGAATCAGAGAGTCCTCACTCTGCTACCTATGTGACCTGGAACAAATCATTTCATTTCTCTGTCCCTAGGGTTGTAAAATGAAGGGGTTGGATTAAATTATCTCCAAGATCCTGTCCAGCTACAAACTTATGATCCTGTAGTCGTATCATTTAAGGCAGCTCCTTAATGATGGGACCACAACTTCATGGGGTCACCAGTTAGGAAAGGGTTGGTCAGGGCAGGCCTTCTGGTGGAGGTGAATTTTTTGTATGTCTGAAAGTTCCTCCTTTGGTTGAGGATTTAGATTGATAGACAAAGATTCACCTTTTTTGGAAATCGTACAAGGGAATCTTCATAGAGGGATTGTGGTACAGTTTAAAGAACACTGTGGCAGGTAGGTGGCACCATAGTGCCCAGAGCAGCCAGAGGGACTCAAGAAGACTCATCATCTTGGGTTCAAATCTGTCCCATAACACTCACTAGCTGTGTCTCTGGGAAGGTCACTGACCCTGTTTGCCTCAGTTTCCTCATCTGTAAAATGAGTTGGAGAAGGAAACGGAAAACCATTCTAGTATCTCTGCTAAGAAAACCCCAAATGGGGTCATGAAGAGTCAGATATGACTGAAAAACTGTGAAGTCAAAAGGATCTGAGTTCAAATTCAGTCTCTGGTGCTACCTGTGTGATACTAGGCAAGTCACTTAACTTTCCCACTCCCCTGGATCTTGGTTTCCTCATCTGGAAACTGGGTTGAACTAGATGCCTCCTGAGGTTTCTTCAGATCTATGTCTGTGAACACATGATTTTATGAATCTAAATCAGTCATAGAGAAGGCAGGCAGAAAATCAGAAAATGGCTAAGTGAGAAGGGACCTTGGCAGTTTTCTAGCCCAGTCTATAGTCTAAGGAATCCCCACTGTTAAATATCTGACGAGTGGAACACTGCTGTGGGAGTTCTGGCTCTTCCAGAAGTTTTCCCTGATCCCAGGCAGCCTTGAGTATTTTTCTCCTAGCTCTCTGCTTGTCATCAAGGACCATCCAAATCCATCCTGCCTCGTGACTCCTCTTGTGTTCTTATTTTGATGTCTTGTTTAATTCTTAAATTGGTATTCTGGGCACAGGAAACCTTCTCAAGGACATCTATGACATAAAAAGGAAGAGAGAAGGTCATGTCATGGTGACAACAGCTGGACATCCCCAGTGTCTGTGGAATTGTGAGGGAATCAGAGGAAGTCCCCAAACTTATCAAATAAGTAACAGGGGTGGTGGGGAGCAGGGCACAGGGAGGGAAGCCCATTTCTGTGACAAAGTGGACTGGAAGCCAATCTCAGAGTCAGGAAGACCTGAGTTCAATTCCCACTTCCCCTGACACACACTGACTTAATAAAGGACATGTCATTCTATCTCCCCAGGTGATTCTCAAAGACTACTGAAATATTTTCTAAAATTTTATTTTTTCCCAATCACATGTAAAGATAATTTTAAACAATTTTTTTAAATTTGAGCTCGAAATTTTCTCCTTCTCTCCCTCCTCTCCCCTTCCCTAAGGCAGTAAGCAATTTGATATAGATTATACATATGCCATCATGCAAAACATGTTGCCTAATTAAGGATGACTAAATTTTAATTCAATCACCATTGATAGGGCAGGGATTGATCTGCCCTGGAAGAATCTATTCCTCAAAAAATGAAATCACAGCTTGAATCCAAAAAGAAAATATTTTAATAAGCAAGGATCTCTGACGGGAAACACTGATCTAGTATTACAACTAGTATTTACTTAGCTCTTTAAAGTTTGCAAAGCTCTGTACATCTCTTATCTCTTTCGAGTTTCACAACAACCTAGGTGGTGGGTGTTATCTATTATCTTCATTTTACAGAAGAGGAAACTGAACCTGAGAGTATGACTTGCCCAGGGTCACACAGCTAGGAGGTGTCTGAGGTAGGATTCAAATTTCAATTTTCCTGATTTCAAGGACAGCACTCTATGTACTGTGCCATCTACCTGTCTCCAAAGGCCTTTTGGTACAGATGAGGAAACTGAGGCCACAATATGCCCAAGGTCATATAGCTGCTTTGAGACAGGACTCAGAAATATTGCCATTCCTCCTTCCTCTGTACTTTTTCTTGTTTTTATTGGTCAGAAAAAAATCCATTCAATTTCTTGTTTTATACTATGAGGATGGAATTATCCACTCTCTTGATTTTAACGCAAATGTTCTCCTTATTATAAATGAAAACGATAGCTGACACAAATATTTCAACATAAAGAACAGAAAAGATTGCAAAAATGCTTTTGAATTTTTATAACACATAGGTTTTTAAGGGCACATTAGGATTTAATGGTAGCAACAAAACTGTCCTATTTGTGCCTCATGAACTTTCTTCTTTTTCTGTATTATTTATCATCTCACTTTTCATAAATCAATGCAAAAAATGTAAATCTTTTATTAAAGCAAAATTAATATTTTTTTACCATTTTACTACAAAACAAAAACATGTGATACAGACAATAAAAATACTGTGGCAACACAAATTCTTTTTAATAAAATCATCTACCATTTTCTAATTTCTAATGTATTCAGATAGTAACTACCATAGCAATATTGTGTGATATAGTTGGGTTTGTTTGGAGGGGACAAAGTTTCTTATTCTTGATTATATTTTCATATTATATTCTATAGTGAAATATTGTTGGGGAGGTTGGTCTCAAGTGGGGAAATGAGTAGTTTTCATTTTACTGGGGAGAGAGTTATCAGACCAGAGGCTGTAACAAAACTGTCTCAACTGTTTTCCCATATTTATGGAACTGCTGCTCTTTCTAGAACTTCCAGGGTGTTACTGAAGCTGTCAGACATGTTGGAAGACTCAATGGAGATTCCATAATTTTCCAGGAGTTCTTGGGTTCCGTGAAATCCGCACAGCTTTTCTCAGAAATGCCTCATTCCTAGTCAATGTTGAAGGAGTTGGGGAAAGAAGGGCACACTAATGCATTGCTTGGGGAGTTGCAAATTAGTCTAACCATTCTGGAAGGTGATTTGAGATTGTGCTAAGAAAGTGATTTAAATGATCTTTCAACGATCCTACTGTTAGGCACACACTCCAAGGAACCCAATGATATAAAGTAAGCCTCCCATATGTACCCCAAATAACCAGAGCAGAACCTTTCGCACTAACAAAGAACAGCAGGCAAAATGGCTAAAAAAAAGATGGTACATGAATGTAGTAGACTTATTTTGTTGTATGACATCATAAATATCAAGAATTCAGAGAAGCATGGGAAGATTTATATGAACAAATGCAAAGTTAAAATAATATGCCCAGGAATTTTAACAATGTAATGAGAAAGAAAAACAATCCAAAATTTGAACACCCTGCTTCCACCATATTTTGCCCACCCTCATGGGGTTCAATGAAAGGAATGCTTTCATTAGGCCATTCAGAAAAGGCTATTATTATAACTCTTTCCAGTTGAAGATTGGGTCATCTAGAAAAGGATCTCACACTCACTTAGGGTGACCATACAGAACATTTCTATCTCTACAAGCTTGACCATAATCAGGAAATATTGCACTGGTCCAATAATCACCAAATAGCTCTGGAGTTCAGAGTTAGGTTTTTTGTTTTTCATTTTTTAATATTCCTTTTGGTTTATACAAATGAGTGACTAGGGAAAAGATACAGAATCAATCTATGCCCTGGAGATAAGTTCACTGACTCTGTTGTTTCTTCAGGTGGAAATGAGCTTCTCAAAGGATGCTTCATAGCCCTTATAAGAGTAGAAAGATCGATTCCTAAAAAGATGCTCATGCTGTACTAGGTACAAATGCAGGCTGGATGGGACACTCTTCATTTTGATTATCTTTGTTAACTGGATCCTTTACGGTACACATGGAACTCATTCAAGACTCAAAGAAACCCCCTGGGTAAGTCTTATGGATCTTATTACCCTGATTTTACAGAAGAAGAAATTTAAGCACATAGAGAGGTTAAGTAGGTTGCTGAAGGGCTGAGGGAGGATTTGAACACAGCTCTTCCCAACTCCAAGACCAGAAGTCTCTCTTCTATCAATGTTGCTTCTCAATCACTCTGCCTTGTTCATCAACTTCTTCAAAATGTGGCTCTTAGAACTGAGTATTATGTTCCACATGAAATCTGACCATCAGAAAATACAGCAAAACTGTTCCTTTTTTAGATCTTTAGAATTTACTTGGATCTATGCAGTCTCAGGTGGAATTAGTCTTTTGACAGTTGTATCATATTTATAGCTCAGTCAACCAGTCAACAATCATGCCCACAATGTGTCAGGGACTGTGCTAGACCCTGAGAACACAAAGAAATGTAAAGGAAAGTCCCTGATCTCAAGAGTTCATATAGTCTAAAGGTCACACACTTATGTCCAAAAACCTTCTAGACAGGAGAAAGGGGTCTGATTCACAGAGAGAAGCACTAGAAGTGACAGGGAGACACTTTCAGAGGAAGTGGGATTTCGTTGGGACTTGGAGGAATCCAAGGAGGCCAGGAGGCAGAGAAGAGGAGGGAAAGCACTCCAAACATGAAAGACAGCCAAGGAAAAGGCACAGAATCAAGATGGAGGAACAGAGTCTTGTTGGAAGAGGAAAAAGGCTATGGTCACTGGACTTCAGAGCATGAAAGGGTAAGGTTTAGGAAGACCTGAAAGCTGTGGGGTGGCAAGTTAGGATGGGCTTTGAATAACAGAGGAATTTGATCTTAGAGGTGAGTAGGAGGCACAATAGGGTCAGACCTACATTTAAGGAAAATCATGTTAAACTGTAAGATGGATTGGAAACACTTGAGGCCAGGAAACCAACAACCAAGCTATTGTAGTTGTCGAGACATGAGGTGATGAGGGCCTGCCCCAAGATAGGAGCAGTGTTGGAGGAGAGAAGAAAGCCTGAAAAGCCTTGGCACCAGATTGGATGTAGGGGGTAAGAGAGAATGCCCAGTGCAACTTTCTACTACAGCATTATGACAACCTTGCCACAGTGGTCGCAGATGCTTATGCTTGCCGTGATGATGATATATCATGTTTATCTCCCATTATTTTTGTCTGTTCTATTCCTTTTAGCTAAGATATAGCCATCCAAAATCAAGTCACACCAAGTGCTATGGATAGCCTAGGAAATGAAATTTGCTTCCTTGTGTTAGGCCCCTACTGAGTAATCATACTTTCTGTCACAATGCTGAATTTAGAATCAGAGAACCTGGGTTCAAATTCTGCCTCTATCATTGACTACCTTGTGTGACCTTGGGCAACTTAGTGACTATGGGAACAAGATGGGCAACAACGAATGATCCATAGGACGGGAAGGTGACACTGTGAAGGTGATCATCATGGAGAAGAGCAGTACTGTAAGCCATTGGTACTATACATCCCCCCAAAGAGTATGCAAAAACCCATAGCAGGCTGCTTGACTTTCTGGGGAACCTCAAATTCTTTCCCCTTATTGGTTTCCAATTATAAATGGCAAACACTTGATTGGGGTGAGGGGGGACAGGCAGAAGACCCACCCCCAAAAGAGGAGGAGTTTTCCCGCTTATCTATGATTTTAGGCACTGATATTTTCTCTGTCCTTTATATTTTAGACCAGACCTGTTATTTAATTCATAGAAGGACCTTCTGATCAGGAAATTTTCTCTTCTAATACAGATCAGAACTTACTTTGAAATGTGTGGTCCTAGAGATTTTCCTGGGGCACTAAAGGAGTGAACTACAGGAAAAGTTGGACATTCAGTCCACAAGCCTTTATTAAGTAGCTGTATTATGTGCCAGGCTCTATATAAAGCTTTGGGAAGACAAAGAAAGGAAAACATGGTCCCTGACCTCAAGAAACTTGCATTATAATAGAGGATACATTAGAAAATCATTAGATACATGGAGACAGTATAAATCAAGGTAATCTGAGAGGAAAAGCACTGAGGGGATGGGGGAAGGCTCGTTGCAGAAGGTGAGAATTTAGCTCACAATTATAGGAAGCAGGGGGAGTCAGGGGAGAGAGATGAGGAGGGAGGACCTTCCAGGCATGGGGAAGAGTCAGTGAAAATGCCCAGTTACTGAATTGTTGAGTCAGTTGTGGAGACTAAGGTGTAAGAAGACTGGAAAAGAAGGAAGGTGCCAGGTTGTGAAGGGTTTTTAAAACCAAATAGAATTTGATACTGGACTTACTATAGTTTATTAAGAGCAGGTAGGGTGGGTGTAAGGGACAGAGAACTGGACCTAGAGTCAGAAAGACTCATCTTTCTGAGTTCAAATCTGGTCTCAAATATTTACTAACTGTGTGACCCTAGTCAAGTCACTTCACCCTGTTTGCCTCAGTTTCCTCATCTTTAAAATGAGCTTCAAAAAAGATGACAAACTAATCCAGGATCTTTGCCAAGAAAATCTCAAATGGGGTCACAAAGAGTTGGACACAACTAAAAAACAACTGCACAACAATAGTTTATTTAAGCAAGGGGATGACATGGTCAGACATGAACTTTAGAAAGATCACTTTGACAGCTGGGAGGAACTGGGGTGGGAGGAACATGAGACAGGGAGACCAATTAAAGGATGTTATGATAACCCAGGCATGAGATGGTGAGATCTTGAAGTAGATTGGTGTCTATGAGTGGAGAGAAGCCAGTATACAAGCGATGTTATGAAGACAGAAATGAGGCTTGACCACAGATTGGAGAGAGAGTGAATGAGGAGGAGAGGATAAATCGTATCATGTGAGTGTGGATGACTAGAAAGTTGATGGTGCTCTTGGCAATGATGGGAAGTTCAGAAGGGAATTAGGGAGGAGGCTTTGGAGGCATGATAATGAGTTCATCTTTGGACATGTTGAATTTGAGAGTTTGGGGACATACAGTCCACTATGTGTAACAAGCTGTTAGAGATGCACGACTAGAGGTCATGAACGAGATTAGAACTGGATAAATAGCTCTGAAAATCATCTGTATAGAGATAACAATTCAATTCATGGGAGCCAATGAGATTATCAAGTGAAATAGTATAGAGGGAGAAGAAAAGAGGGCTTAGGACAGAACATTCAGAGAGATAGGAGATGGAGGAACTTGTGTGTGGACCAGCAGTAGGGGTGGATCAAAATGGGTAGGGAGGGCATCAGTGTATAACAAGATGAGAAAGTTAGGAAATCCATTGATGTTTCTTAAGATGAACAAATGATTGCTAAGATAAAAAAGGGGATGATGAATGAAGACATAGGGCCAGAACTCAAGGTGGATAATAAATAGCAATGAGAAAGCTGAAATAATTTACCCTTATTTTTTCCTTCTATTTTCTTTGCCAAAGAGAGTGATTCTTGGACTTGAAAAGCCCAAACAAAATTGCTCAACAACAAATTAAAAGTCAATAAATACAAGGAGGTAGTAGGAGAACACACCACTAACCTTGATGAGTTCAAGTTCTCAGGCCCAGAGGACCCACATATCCCAAGTCACTGAAGGACTCATTGTGCAGGATGGCTCAATCATTGTCAGAGACCTTGAAATATTGAAGACAATGAGAGATGTGTTGTAGGACTAGAAAAAGATCAGAGTTGCTCCAATTTTTAAACAAAGAGAAAAGAACTTGGCTTAGATTTCTGGCAGACTTCTAGAAGATATCATTAAAAAGGTAGCTTGTGAGTACCTAGAAAAGGAAACAGGTATCACTAGAATCAATGTGACTTCATAAAGAACATGCCTTGTGTCCTGTTTGAAAGGATCACTACACTAGTGGTCCAAGGAAATGCTTTAGACATATCCTGCTTAAACTTTAGCAAGACTTTGGGCAATGCCTCTCAAGGTGGGTTTGTGAATGAGCTGGGAAGATGTGGGATAAAAGATTGTACAGTTAGACGGATTCTAAACAAGATGAATGGTCAGATCCAAAGAATAGTCACCAATGGCTCAGTGTCACCTTGGACAGAAGTCTCTAGTAGAGTGAACATCTCAGGTTATCTGTCCTTGGCTCTCTCCTGTTCAGATTTTTCCAAATGACTTAGATGAAAGTGTATTTACCCAATTTACAGATTATGCAAACCTGGAAGGAATATCTAACACACTGAATGCCAGATTGAGTTTCCAGAAAGATCACAACAGATTAGGATAGGTCAATAGAGATAATGGAAAATCCTAAATTTTGATTCCTCAAACTCAGAGTTGAAAGAACAAAGTGGGGAATTTTGATTAAATAGCAGTTTGTCTGAAAAAGATTTGGTGAGGCTGGCCAGGGGTTATGGGTGGGTAATGAGCTACAATCTGAGTGAGTCAACAGTGGGCTATGGAGACGAAGAAAGCTGAAGTGACCTTCAAATGCATGATGAGAAGCACGGTGTCCAGAACATGGGAGGTGATAATCATGCTTTAACTGACCTTGGTCAAATGAAAGTTGGATTATTGCATCCTGTTCTGAGGTCCACATTTTAGGAAGGATGTTAATAAGTTGATGAATAACACAAAGACTGAAGCCAGAATAAAGAGCCTTGAGGTCATCAGATTGTTTGTTTTGGAAAAGAGAAGAGGAGGTAGGTGTGGCGTGACCCACCTAGAGTCCCTGATGCTGACGACGCTGAGGTGCATGGATCTCTCGACCTCAGGAGTTCTGAACTGCATCAGTATAGTGGGCCCCTAGGAGCAAGGGGGACAGAAAGCTGCTTAAGGAGGGATGAACTGGCCCAAGTCCAGGGAAAAAATGCAGATTAAAGTTTCTATACTAATCACTCTTAGGACTGGCCTGAGAGTGGCTGCTGCCTGGGTGAGATAGAAAGATCGAGTTTAGATCGATAGATAGATAGATAGATAGATGGATGGATAGATAGATGGATGGATAGATGGATGGATGGATGGATGGATGGATAGATGGATGGATGGATGGATGGATGGATAGGTAGGTTGATACATATATACATACACACATACACACATACATACATACATGATAGCTAAAAGAAAATAAAGGGGGAGGGGAAGCTTATGGATGTCTTCGCCGAGGGCTGCCATTTGAAGGAGGAATTAGGATTGCTCTGTCTGGTCCTGGAGGTAAGGGTTAGAAACAAGGGATTAAAATTGCAAAAGAAAAGTAGATTTTGACTTGATGTTGGGGGCAAAGTCTTCCTAACTCTAGGGTGGCCTCAAAGTGAAATGGGCTTTCTATGATGGTGCACTTGTGCCCATGTGTATATGCAAGGGATGAATATGATGCCCCTTCTCTAGAGGTCTTCCAGAGAATGCAGGTGGCTACTTGTGGTGAATGTTTTAGAAGGAGTTCTCAAAGGCATTTTCTAGATTAGCTTCAAGAGTTCAATGCAACAAACATTCATCAATATCTCCTAAGTGTTCATCAAACCTCTGTGTGCCCTGCAGTGTGCAAAGACATGGAGATGGGAGATGAAGCCAGGGACAGAAAAATTAAAACAAAAAACAAACAAATAAAAGCCAATCTCTGCCCTGAAGAAACTGACATTCTAGTTGGATGGCCTCTGAAGCACCTTCCTACTCTGCCATTTTATGAGAGGAGTTGGGAAATGAAGACAGAAGAGATTGGAGAGTCGCGGTAGAATGGAAGCTGACTGGGGAAAGGGGTAAGGGAAAACATGTATGACTTACTATATGCCAAGCTTTACAAATACTATCTCATTTGATCTTTCAACAACTCTGTGAAGTAGGTATTGTACTTAGACTCATTTTACAGTTTTGGAAACTGAGGCAAACAGCAGTTGAGGAACTTGCCCAGGCTCAGTGTCTGAGGCTGGATTTGAATTCAGGTCATTCTGACTGCAGGCCTGGTGCTCTACCTATTGTGCCACCTAGCTGCCTTCCCAAGGTAGCTCACTATACCTTTGGGCTAGTTCAGAAAGTTAGGAAACATCCTACATCAAGTCAAGGTCTCCTTAGTTACAGCTTCCATCCATTACTCTTTACTCAGTCCTCCAGGACCAAGTAGAAAAAGTCCAATCCAGTCAATTACCAACAAGTGTTTTTGAAGCACCATTCTATGTACCAGGCACTAGTTAAATAAGTTCTGAAGATACAAAGAGAGGCAGAAGACAGCCAGAGAACATTTATTCTGTGTTCACTATGTGTCAAGCACTGTGCCTCAGCATGGGGATGCAAGAAGAGACAAAAAGACTGTCCCTGCCCTTGAAGAGCTCATGACAGAATGAGATAGACACACAAACACATGTGAATAACAAACTACATACAGGAAACCTAGTAAATCATTAAGAGAGGTTGGGAAGCCTTCTAGTAGAAGGTGGGATTTTACTTGGGACTTAAGGGAAACCATGGAAGCCTGTAGGAAGAACTCAAGAGGGAGAGCACTCTTTGCATGGGGGACAGGCAGAGAGAATGCAGGGAAATAAGAGATCCAGGGTCCAGAACCTGATAGACACCTGTGAGACAGAGACAGAAAATAATCCCTGTTCTCCAGGATCTCACCGTCTAATGTTACATGACAGTCTTTGAAATACAGGAAGACAGCTATCATGTTTATTTGAATCTTCCCTTATCCAGGCTAAATAACTGCAGTTACTTCAACTAATTCACATGTGATTTAGGAAGGAGGTGGGAGGGTACCATTCAGGTAGAAAGACTGGACTGGAGGTGAAGGAATGGACATTAGGGATAGGAAATATTGGGTTAGAATTAAGGGAATTGTTATTGGATTAGAGGAGGGTGGAAGAAAGAAAGAAAGAAAGAAAGAAAGAAAGAAAGAAAGAAAGAAAGGAGGGTGGATGGATGGAATAAAGGAAGGAAGGATGGAAAGAAGGAAAGAAGAATGGATAGAAGAAAGAAGAAAAGGAAGAAGGAAGAAGGAAGGAAGGAAAGAAGGAAGGAAGGAAGGAAAGAAAAACCATATAGTAAATGTCTACTATGTGTTTACAAATATTATAACATTTGATTCTGAGGTTGGTGGAGGGAAGGTTGGGGCAGTGACAGTTACAGCACTCTGGTTTCCTTGGACCCCAGGTGTGTAGATCTAGAGACATCCAGTCCAGCCCCTGCATTTTACATGTGATGACAGAGGCCCAAATCTGGTCCGAATCATACAGGTGAGAGCCAAGACTCTCACCTACATCCTGTGATGCGAAAACCAAGCTTTCTTTCCCTGGCACTATACAGAGAGAGAAATTGGGGAGTTGAAGGAGTGCGTGCGTGTGTGTGTGTGTGTGTGTGTGTGTGTGTGTGTGTGCGTGTGTGTGTTTGTGGGGGCAGAAAGAGAAGGACAGAGACTGGAAGCAGAGGTCAGGGACCGAGCAGCAAAGATGGGAGGGAGCCTCCAAACTGGAGGTTCAGTGGATGCCTGAGGGTTCGCCTCGGAATTTCCCCAGACCTAATAACAAAGGATTTAAATAGCCCACAAATTGCTTCATGTTGACTGTGTAAATAAGCCAAATCCCCAGCCCTCTTTTGTTCCACAGGCTATTTGTGTCTTAGAGAAGCGGGTAGGGTGAGGGAGCTGGGGAGGATGGGAAGAAATCACCAGAAGCTCAGGTCCCAAATGACAGGATTTGGGGACTCTCTGTTCTGTACCACCAGAGCCCCAGGGGAGAAGGGGAGGGCTTGGCTGAGGAAAGGGGGAAAACTGTTTTGTCTCAGCCAAATATTTTCCTTCCTGAATACACACACACACACACACACACACACACACGCTGCACTCTCACAGAAATGGTATTCATGCATACATGTCTATGAGCACAGACATGGGAGGTAGAAGTAAGAGCCCCAGAAGGGCTCCAGTTCTCACTGGGATCTCCAGGTATCTCCAATTGTGCAGTGTGTTGAGATAAGAGGGAGGCACTTATATGGACCTTACCATTCCTGGAAGCATGGGCTCCTGTGCCTGGAGCTGGAAAGGACCATCTAGATCAACCCTTTCAGTTTACAGATGGGGAAACTGAGGCCCAGAAAAGTTAAGTCTTTTATACAGGTGGTAAGAGGCAGGGCCAAGATATGAACATAGGGACTCTGCCCCTAGCCCCAGTGCTTTATACAGTTCTTACCCTGCCCTTGATTCCCAGTGTTTAAGATTCAGGACCCCCAAGATTATGTGTTCCAACCTTAACAAGAATCCCTTCTAATGTTCCTACTTTGTGGTCATCTAGCCTCTGCGTGAAGCCCTCCTGGGAGATAGAAGACACTTCTTTTCCTGGGTCAGGCCATTCTAGTCTAGCAGTTCTTAATCTGAAGTCCATGGACCCAAGAGGTTCATAATTAGATTTCAAAGGTGCTCCTGGACTCAGATGGTGGGCGGAAGCACTTCATTATTTTAGTATAATTATTCTATATCCATTTAATTGTTGATTTTATTATTTATTATTAGCAGTCTATATTTCATATACATTTAAAAACATTTTTCTAAGAAGGGCTCCATGGGGTTCACCAGGCTGCCCAAGGGGTCCATGAGACAAAGGAGATGAAGGATCCCTGATGGAGTCCAACCTTATCATTGCACAGATGTGAAAACTAAGGGTCCCCTTCATAGAGAGTGTGTGTCAGGTGTGGAGAATTAAACCAACTTCAGTTCCACCCTGCAAGCATTTGCTAAGCAAATGTGCACAGCCCTGGGGTTCCAAAGACAAAACTGAACTTTCAAACTTTTTTTTTCCAAAATGAAACTTCCTTCCTTTAAAGTGTTTCTTTTTCACAGGAGGATGCAATGTTGTAAATAGATACATAAATGTAAGCTAATTTTAGGAGGGAGAAAGCAGTCCATCCAGGGGACCACAGAGGATGCTGTAGTATCCACCTGTAAAATATGGAGCTGGAGTCAATTATAGAAGAAAGTTAAGGATTCTTAACTGCCCAGATGAGGAAGGCGTGCACTACAAGCATGGGCCACAGCTAGGGCAAAGGATCAGTAGTGGGAGATGGAATTTGGGTTTGGAGATCATAGAATGTTAGCTCTAGGGCTGGAAGGTACCTCAGAGGTAATCTAGTCCAACACTCTCATTTTTCAAATGAGGAAACTTAGGCGCAGGAGTGACTTGCCTTAGGTCATCCAAGCCATAAGAGTCAGGGATATTTGAACTCAGCTTCTTAGATGCTTTTAGGGAATTCATGAAGGGGAACAATCTTAGATGAGTGTGCAAGGGAGCCCAGAGTCAGAGAGAGAAGAGTTTTAAATGCTAAGAAGAGCAGTTTATATTTTATCTTAGTGGCAATAGGGAGCCAGTGACTATTCAGGGGTAACTTGGGCAGAACTGTGCTTTGGGAAGACTATTTTCTCAGCTGCATGGAGGAATGATTAGAGAACAGAAAGACTGGAACAGTCCAGGTGAGAGGTGAAGAAGGTATGAATAGGGAGGAGCAGACCTGGGGATGGGGAGGAGGAGACAGATTCCACCAATTTTGTGGAACCCTAGGTTCTCTGCCTCCAGGCCCCTAGGCTCCTCTCTGACTGTGGGGCTCATAATGATAATCCTGGGGAGTGGGAGGGAAGAGATGGCATGATATCCCTGGGAGGGGAAGGGACATACTACATCTCCCCAGGGCCACTGGAGTACTCTGAAGTCTGAAAAGAGGGCACATGTTGGGATCACTATCAGAGCCTGCCCTTCCAAGCTGACTACAGCCCCTAGAAGACGTCACCCCATGAGCACATAAGCTCAGGCTGTTCTCTGCTGAGCCTAATCAGCACCCTTGCAATGTGACCTCCTGGAGGGTCATGGACTCAAGACAGTGTTTCTTTGGAGGACAGTGAGGTCTGCTATGGGGCTCCACTCCTGAGCAGCTGTGCCCTCTGCCAGCTCCCTGTGCCAAAACCTGCCCGTGTTTTCTTCTTCCCTCCCCCTCAATGCATTAATCTTGATACAAAGAAAGGAACATTGGCCTAGGAGAAAGAAAGTTGGGTTTAGAGTCCTGGCTCACTAACTAACCATGTGATATGGGACAAGCCATATCCTTTCTGAGCCTAGCTTTCCCTGGGAAACAAGGATTTCTAGGAGCATGGCTTTTAAACTGAAAAGGACATTAGCAGGTATCTAGTCCAACCAATTCCTCATTTTCAGGAGAGGAAGAAGAAAGAGAAAAAGAAGGAAAGAAAAGATAGGAAGGAAAGGTCTCATTTCTAAAATATATAGAGAACTGAGTCAAATGTAAAAGAACACGTCATTCCCCAGTTGATAAATGTTCAAAGGATATGAACAGGCAGTTTTCAGAGGAAGAAATTAAAGCTATCTATAGTCATATGAAAAAATGCTCTAAATCATAATTGATTAGAGAGATGCAAATCCAGACAACCCTGAGGTACCACATCATGCTTATCAGACTGGCTATCAGGACAAAGCAGCAAGATGATAAATGTTGGAGAAGATGTGAGAGGGTTGGAACACTAATTCATTGTTGGTGGAACCACCAGCTAATCCAACCACTCTAGAGAACAATTTGGAACTATGCCCAAAGGGCTACAAAAATGTGCATACCATTTGCCCCAGCAATATTGCTTCTAGGACTGTATCCCTAAGAGATCATAAAAATGGGAAAGGGTCCCACATGTACAAAAATATTTATAGCAGCTCTCGTTGTGGTAGCCAAGAACTGGAAACCAAAGGGATGCCCATCAACTGGGGAATGGCTGAACAAGTGGTATATGAATATAATGGAATACTATTGCGCTGTAAGAAATGATGAACAGAAAGACTTCAGAGAGGCCTGGAAGGACTTATATGAACTGATGCTGAGCGAAAGGAGCAGAACTAGGAGATCATTTGTACACAGTAACAACCACAGTGTGCAAGCAATTTTTCTGGTAAACTTAACCCTTCACAGCAATGCAAGGACATAAAACATTTCCAAAGGATACTTGAGGCAAAATGCCATCCACATCCAGAGAAAGAACTATGGAAGTAGAACACAGAACGAAGCAGATATTTTTTTTCTTGTGCTGTTTTGTTTTGTTTGGGTTTTTCTCATGGTTTCTCCCATTCATTTTAATTCTTCTGTGCAACATGACTAATATGAAAATGTGTATAATGAGCATGTATGTGTAGAACTCATATAAGATTGCATTCCATCTCGGGGAGGGAAGGAGTAGGGAAGGGGAGAAAATCTAAGATTTATAGAAGTGATAGTAGAAAACTGAAAACAAATAAATTAATTTTTAAAAAATTTTTAAATTTTTTAAAAGAAAAGGTAGGGAAAAGGAAGGAAGGGAAGGAGGGAGGAAGGAAGGGAGAAAAGGGGGAGGAGGGAGGAAAGAAAAGGAAAAGAAAGAAAGAGATGATAAATGGATAGAGATTGATAGAGGATAGATAAATAAGTAGGTACATAGATATGCATAGATAAATATAAATGGATGTTAAATGGATAGATAGACAGATCATTCATTAAGCACTTCCTTTGTGCCAGGCACTGTGCTAAGCTCCAGGAGGGGAGCGGTCATTTCTCAGATATATAATAACAACATTCACACCAACCCATGCTTCTCTCCTCCAGGCTAAATATGTCCAACTTTTTCAAGCCACATAACTAAGAAAAGTCAAGATCTTGGATCAAATCCTTTCTGCATAACTAGCTGTATGACCATGGACAAGTTGCTTAACGATTCTAAGTTCTCAGTTTCCTCATCTGCAAAACAGAGACACTAAAGTATGCAAAGTCTGAACAAGATGAGGAATGCCCTCATCATTTGGTCTTTGAGGCTGAGGTAGAAGCCTGGGGGTAGGAGTGGGGGGGCAGGGGAGCACAGATTACTCTCATCTGGGTGGAGTGGCACCTGAGTTGGGTCTAGTAGTAAGAGAAGGACCTTAATAGATGAGAGATTTCAACAGAGGGAGTAGGGATGGACATTCAAGTCATGGAGGATAATCTGAGCAAAAACATGGAGATATACAGAATGAAAAGAGGAGACTCTCTTGGGTTCCGTGAAATGATGGACTGTGAAGGAAGGGAATAGCATTTATTAGGAACCTACTGTGTGCCAAGCACTGTGCTAAATGCTAGGAATACAAATTTTGTTTGTCAGGCTTGGAGCTCAGGGGAAAGGCTGGAGGCAGATATGTAAGAGGGAAAGGAATGCCAATCACAACCAAGAGAATTCCATCCTCTGATTTCCAAAGAACAAGCCCCCACCATCTTGTATGCAAGAAGTCTCTCATGTTCCTCAGTTGGAAACTTCTCTTGATCTTCCCTCCCAGAGACCTCCATCCCCAGGGAAAACCAAATGGTCAGAGAATGAAGAAACTGTAGTCATGGGATGTTGCATCTGTAGGGAACAGTGTGATGTCTCCAGTCCAAAACTTTCATTTTACAGATGAATGAACAGTTCTAGAGAAGAGATATGACCTGCCCAGAGTCTCACAGTTAGTTCCTGGCAGAGTTGGAATGAGAACCCCAATTTCTGGGTTCCCACCAAATTCCATTTATTTTCGGCCTTGCCTGGTTTTCATTAAGATCACAGTCCTAGGAGCATAGCACCATGGGATTTAGAATTAGAAGAGACTTTAAGGATTATCTAGTTCACCACCCCAGCATTTCAGAGAGGAGGAAACTGAGTCACACTGAGAGAAAATAACCTGCCTTAGGTCACTGAGGAAGGAAATAGCCAGCATTTGAAGTCAGATTCTGAGGCTCCAAAGCCACATCCATCTTATGACACTAAGCCTGCTGTCTGATTTTCAACCAGGTCATCTCCTGGCTGTACTCCAGGCCCACTCTTACTACCTGCTTGGGATGGGGCCTCAGAGATGAGAAAACGCTGTCCCCTGGGCCAGAAGCGGCTTGTGGGATTGAAGTCTGGCCTGGGACACAGAGCGGGAACAGATGTGAGCAGCTCCCCCCAGGCTGGGTGGGGCTGGGAAGAGGTTGGGGTGGTGTCTGTAGGCCCAGAGTCTCTCTGCTGTCACCATGTCCCCTTGATCCTCTATCCAAGAAGGAAGAGAGGAAGGACGGGTCTTTCCGGGCCATAATCTTCTCCACATGGTGGGCACAGCAGGGAGCTGAATTCATGGGGCTTTTAGGATGGGGAGTGGGGGGTGGTCAGAAGCCAGCAGACGGGGGTATTCCTCCCCAGAGCCTCCCCTCTGTTCTCCAATATCCCTTCTGAGGATTCTCATCCAGACTCACTGCCTAGACCTCCCCAAAACTGGCCCCTTGGGCTCTGGACCTTTTTACTCTCCTGACCATTTGAGAGAACACAGAGACTTGGTGTCAGATAGGTCTGAGTTCAAATCTTGCTTCAGGTACTTTGTACCTTTGTGGTCCTTGGCAAATCACTTAGACTCTGAAACCTCAGTTTCTTCATCTGCAAAATGGATGAGCAGTGTAGCCTGGTGGGCAGAGCCCTGCACTGGGAGCCAGCAGACCTGAGGTCGTTTTAAGTCAGGGCCATTGGTGCTGACCAGGACAAACTTCCTGCTCTGGAACTTTCCATTTTCTGGTTGTGTTCCAACTTTGATCCTTGGAATATCGCCCAGGAACTTGTCTGAGCTCATTGTCCTCTCCTTCCCCAACCTAAACCTCCAGGTTCCAAACCTCCAGGTGAGTAGTTACAGGCATGAGGAATCTGGTCCAGCCCCTTCATTTTATCAGTGAGAAAACAGAGACTCAAGGTCCCCAGGGAGTCCAGCTGAGCTGGGCTTTAAAGCTGGCTCCTTCAACTCCAAGCCCAGAAACTCTCTCTTCCCTGACTTTGCCCTAGCTCGTCTAATGGGGGTAGGGACAGCCACCAACCTGGGGCTTCAATGACAGAGAGAACTCCCAGGGGAGGAAACTCCCTCTACCAAAGCAGAGTAACATATCTGCAGCAAATTAAGAGCCTTAGATATTACTTAGAACATGCCCAGGGCCACTATGTGTCAGAGGCAGGATTTGAACTCAGGTCTTTGAGGATCATAGGGTATCATTTTCCTATAACATGCTGCTTCTCACTCACATAATAGGTGACTTTATATACACACATATATATGTATATACACACATACACATATCTGCATATACACACTGGTACACATGAACAGATATGTAACCTATTGTAAATATACATAAATATATAATATATGCGTATATAAATTATAACATGTTGTTTGCATTTATAAGGAACATGCATATATATATATATTTCGTATGCATATATAAATATTATATTATGTTTATGTGTATTCATGATAGATGAGTACACACAAATACATATGTTTACATATTTATAGTAGGTGATATATGTATGTTTATGTGTGCTTATATATAATTACATGCATAGCTACATAAACATGTGTATAAGTATATATGTATATACATATATACGTGCTTACACACATATGGCATCCTATAAATCTCACTGCAGGTTTAAGCTATTAAAGCTTAAGACTTTGAGGGTACTTTATATGTAGTAAGAACCATTTGCCACTCATAAAGGACTTTACAAATTATCTCATTCCATCCTCCTGAGGTGTGAGGGTTATTAAGAATAGTGAGTATTTAATTGATACTTTGAGAACTGTCAAGCACCTAAAAAATCTTTATTCGTTGGCTCCTCACAACAACCCAGGAGGTAGGTGCTATCCTTATCCCCAAGTTACAAATGGGGAAACTGAGGATGAGAGAAGTTGATGTGAGTTGCCCAAGGTCATACACACACTAGTGTCTGAGGCCAGATTTGAACTCAGTTGTCCTGACTCTAGGACTGGGGCTCTCACTCCTACACCACTTAGCCGCCTTTGTACTATAGATAATACAATATTAATCATCCCAGTGTTACAGATAAGGGAACAGGACCTCAGGCAGATCTACTGGCTCAGGGCCATAGAGCTAGTATGGCAAGAGCAGACCCCAACCTTCTGCCAAGCTCTCTTCCACCACCTCAAGCTGCCTTGCCAGTATGTTTCTCAGCCACTAAGTCTGGGAGATGTTGGACTACATGATCTTTAAGGTCTTTCCTCAAACTTAGCATCATCTGCAGTTCCTTAGACCAATAGTCAGTGCCTAGAAAATATTCTTTGATAAGAAGGCAGACTGGTAGAGAGGGAGCCTGACTTGAGGGCAAAAGACTGAATGAGAATTTCTGCTCTGACACATACCTCCTATGTTACTCTGACAGGTCACTTTCCCTCTGGGTGCCCAAGCTTCCTCATGTGGAAAATGAGGGGGTTAAACCAGAAGATTTTTAGGGTCTTTTTCCAACAGAGCTGTAACTAGGGTGGGGTAATTGGGGCTTTGTCCCAGGGTAAGAAATCTAAAGGAAGCTGACAGCACTTGCAGTCCTTTCGGAAGCCTGGAAGCTTAGCACCTAGTTAGCAAGAATAGTGAGTTAAAATTGGCAGCTTCCAGATGGTGCATTGGCAGTCACCCTGGCAGCTTTGGAGGTCCATTTGGAGCCAATTTCCCTGGCAGCCAATTCCCCTGGCAGGATTTTGTGCTATGTGCCCTGGGTGGAAGAAAAAAATGCCAGCTTAAATTTTATCTTCCAGCTCTTAGTCCTCTGATAAATTTATTAACTTGGAGGTAGCAATACCAGATTATGATTTAATGTATTACCCCTCCAGGGAGAGAGGTTTCCTTAGATGAATGGAAAAGGCCCATAATATGATGCCCCACCTCCAAAAGGATGAAGCTCCATGAAACTTCAGACACTGGCACAGACTTGGGGGAAGGTCTTGGGTGGAGATGGCAATTGATTCAGCTAAAGGGTCTTCCAGTGAGTGACTTTTAGATGCTATCTGTGGGTGTTTTGTTACATTGATTCTGGGTGAGGTCAACCTCTTTAAACAGGAATGTATATAGACAGGATCCAGGACTGGTGACTATAAACTCTTGGAGTACTGGATGATGATGATGAAGAAGACCATGATGATGAAGATTATGGCAGTGGTGGTGACAGCCATGATGGTGATAGTGGTGGTAATGATGATGGGTGGTGGTAGTGGTATTGACAGTGAGGATGGTGATGATGAAGATGGTGATGGCAAAGATGGTGGTGATGGTGGTGACGATAATGAAGATGGTGATGGTGATGGTGATGGTGACTATGGTGATGAAGATGGTGACAATGGTTATAGTGCTGGTGACCATGATGGTGATGATGGTGGTAGTGGTGGTGGGGGTGGTATTGACAGTGAGGATGGTGACGATGAAGATGGTGATAGTGATGGCAAAGATGGTGGTGATGTTGATAGAAACTAGCATTCATATAGTACTTTAAGGTTAACTTTAAGGTTAAGAATTTTATGTTTATATCTCACTGGATCCTCATAACTCTGGGAGATAGGTGCTAATTTTATCCCTATTTTACAGGTGAGGAATCTGAGCCTGAAAGGCTTCTTCAAGGTCATATCACTAGTAATCTGAAACAGAATTTGAATTCAGGTCTTCCTGACTCTAAATCCAGTACTCTATCTGTGGTGTCACCTAACTACTGGATAGTGGATGGTTTCTCACACCCTAAGCACCAGGATCAGAGGTACTCCTGGAAGCTGGGAGGATAGACTGGGGCCAAATTTTAAGTATTTCCCTTTCCTCAATGAAGGATGGCTCAGTCAGTCAATTGACAAGCATCTATTGTTTGTTATGTGCCAGGCACATAATATTCAAGTACATACAAATTATATAAATATAATATGAAAGTAATTTAAAAGGGAAAGGCATTAGCCTTGGTGGGGGGGGGGGAGTCATCATGGGGGAAGGAGACCAGGAAAGGTCTCCTGCAGAAGACAGGCTATGATCTGGATTTTGAAGAAATCCAGGGAAATTAATAGGTGGAGATAAAAAACCACACCAGTGAAAAGGTCCAGAACCTGGAGATGGGGCCAATTCAAGGAATCACAAGAGGACCAAGATACCTGAATCATCTAATGTGTAGATGAGAGTAATGTGTAGGAAGTCTAGAAATGTAGAAGGGGGCCGGCCAGGTTAGGAAGAGCTTAAAATGCCATACAGAGGATCATATTACATTTGATGCTGGAGATAATAAGGACTCAATGGAGTTTATTGAGTGTGGGGAAGTGGAGACATGGTCAGATCTGTGCTTTAGAAAAATCACCTTGACTGCTAAGGAAAGGATGGGTTGAAGAAGGGAAAGATTTGAGGCAGGGAGA
This sequence comes from Potorous gilbertii, assembly GCA_028658325.1. NCBI lineage: Eukaryota > Metazoa > Chordata > Mammalia > Diprotodontia > Potoroidae > Potorous > Potorous gilbertii. Next base: position 108,064,413 of record CM053769.1, read on the forward strand.
TGAATTAAAAGGTTTTCAAAGCAAGGTGGCTCAGGGGTTACAGCATTGGACCAGAGGATCAAATGAGATATTTGTAAAGAGCTTAGCACAGTACCTAACACATAGTAGGTATTTAACAAAATGCTTGTTTATTTCCTTCCTTTCTTTCCAGATTTTCAGGACATCCCTCTCTCCTGATTCTTCTCCTACCTGTCTGACCACTACTTCTCAGCTTCCTTTGCTGAGTCTTCATCCAGATCACACCCTGCAATCAATCATAGGTTTCCCTCAGGATTCTGTCCTGGGTCCTCATCTCTTCTCCCTCTATACTACAGTTAGCCCTCCCACATCACAGGGGTTGGGGCAATCAGGAAAATCTGTGTAAAATATTTTGGTCCTCCCTTCATACTAGAGAATAAGTCTGAATTTTCTTCTTTTTCTTTTATGGGGTGTTTATAATACCTTATTGTAAAATTTGGGTTGCTACCATACAATATTATACATAAATTTTATGCATTTTTGAGTTTCTAAGCATTTTTGTGTCATCTGCTGGCCTTCACATGTCATCTGTGGCTTCTACAAAACTCCCCCAAAATTATCATTTAATTTCTTAGGTCAACTTGCTAAGTATCAAAACCACAATAGGGAAAGTCATGATGTGGAGGGAAAAATTGTACTTTTCTTGGTGAGCTCATCAATTTCCATTGATTTAATTACTACCTCTAAGTTAATGATTCTTAAATCTACCTTTCCTACCTTTCTCTTCTAAACTCCAATTTCATATCTCCAATTGCCTTTCAGACTTCACAAAATGAATGTCCAGTAGAAATCTGAAATTCAGCATGTTCAAAACAAAACTCCTCATCTTTCTCCACCAAGTCTTTCTCCTTGACAAAATTCTCCCTGGTCCAGTGGGGAAGGGGATGGCTTCTGTTCCTGTCTCAAGAGACCTAATAATCACTTGGAGGAGCCAAGATCTAAAGGACCATGAGCAGAGAATAAAGTTTGGATTGGAGAGGGCTTGATTTGAAGACATAGGACCTTCTTTCAAACCTGAGTCCTACCACTTGCTTGGGAGGCCTTGGGTAAATCCTTGCCCTTCTCTGAGTCCCAGCTTTTTCTTCTTTAATATGAGAACAGTGGACTAGAGCTTCAAGGTCAAATTCAGGTCTAGATCTATGACCCCATGATGTGGTGCAAAAAGCATTGACTCAAAGTCCCAGGACTTGGGTTTAAGTCTGCCTCTGATCTGACTACCCACATAACCTCAGGAAAGTTGCTCCATTCATTCCCTTGGCCTCAGTTTCCTCACCTGTAAAAAAGGAAGTTGGATTAAATGGTCTCTGAGCTTCCTTCCAGCTTGAGATTCTATGACTGTGATCCATTATGCCAGTTATAGAGGGATTCCTCTACACAGGAAGGTCCAAAGTTACCAAAAATAGTCTCCCAGAAGAGTAGTCCAAGCCCCACCCCACCTCCCACCCCCACCACTCCTGCCTCGGCCAGACCTTTACCCTCAGTCCTCAGGGAAGTCAGACCTCCCTTTTGGAGGCCTCTCTGGCCACATGTCCCAGGGTGGGGCAAGAGTGAGGAGGAAGGATAGAAGTTTTTCTTTGATCTCTGGCATCAAAGATCTGGAGATAGGGAGAAAAGCAATCAACTCTGAGGAGCACATACTATCCAGACTTGACATGCAGGGAGGGGCTTGCCAAAATGCTGACTGCCCTTCCTGAACCCTTCCTTCTCTCTCTGGCATTGCTGAGCCTGGGCGGGCAATGGAAGCAAAAGATGCCAGCAAATTTTCCTTGGGACCTATTGGAAACAATTTTAACATGAGATGATTCTGCTGACACCACATGTCTTTCCTTTTTCTTTATTCTCCACAGTCCCCTCCTTTCCTCCACTCACCCCCTCACACACACACACACACACACACACACACACACACACACACACATCCTTCAATGGCTTTTGTTGCCCTGGACATTTGTGTGAAAGCAATAACTTCACTGCTTTGCGTTCTATCTGTCTCTGCTTATTTCTCTAAGATCTGCTTAATTCAGTGATTACAGGGAGTTACTATGTCCCAAGCAGGGCTTCTCCAAAGAGACAGCATCACAAGGTAGGGTTCAAATGTATAGAATTACGGAGGGTAGAACTTAGGGCCAGAGGGTCCTTACAAAGAGCTTCATCCAATCTCTCTTTATTTTACCGTAGGAGTTGAAGTTGAGTAGATTGAGTAGTCCTAGAAAGAGAAAAGGTCCTGAATAAATGAAGGTTCTTTCTGGAGCCCACAGGGATGGCCCCACTGGCACCATGAGCAAGTATTTGCTAAACAGTAAGTCACAAATTTTGCCAAGTGAATTGCCCTTAGAAATGAAATGATTTAGGATCTTGTCCCAAGCAGGTGTGAGCCACAGCCCACTGTGAGTGCCCTGTCTTTGTACTTCCACCAAGTCAATATGGTATTGATATTTGGGGGGGGGGGGGGGAAGGAGAGGAAGCAAGCTGGTCCATGCCCTAGAGTAGAAGGCAGAAGTGCTGGAATAGCCAATTAATCAATCAACAAGCAGTTATTAAGTGCTCCCCATGGGCCAGGTAATGTTCTGGGCACGAGGTATGCCAAGACAAAAGCTAGGGGGCACCACAGTTCACACATTTTTGGGCCTGCAGTTCGGAAGCCCTGAGTTCAAATCAAATGGCAGACACTTACTAGCTATGTGATCATGAGCAAGTCACTTATGTTTGCCTCAGCTTCCTCATCTGTAAAATGGGGATGATCATAGCACCTACCTCCCAAGGTTGTTCTAAGGTTTAAATGAGATAATATTTGTAAAGTACTTAGTAGTATCTTGTGTTTGTTTCCTCCTTTCTTTACTGGAATAAGGTTATGAAGAGAAAGAAAGGAATCCTAACCTCTATGAAGAGATTGCAGTGTCAAAGAATGTGACACAGAAAAGAAAGAAAGGAAGGAAGAAAGAAAGAAAGACCAAGGGAAGTAGCAGGTACAGGACACCTCCCCTACAGGGAAATCTGGAGACTCTCCAGAGGAATCAGCACATTCCTGGGATGCTGTGACCCATGAAGGGTCATCCAGGGAAGATCAGAGGAAGAAAAGGCTGTGGTTGATGACTCAATGTGGAGGGCTACCAACGCATCTATTTGTGAACCTGTCATAACCAACCGAGAGGTCTCCTGATTCCCCATATGTCCAGGATATGACAGAGAGCCTTGAAAGACTAGTCATACTTGACCACTGCCTGCTCATAGTGACTCATATGGGGACTATAGATCCCGCCAGGACTCTAGAAAACATTCCTGAGAATGATGAAGTCCTGGGCAAAAAACTGAAGACTTTAGGGGCACAGGTGGTGTTTTCATCACAATTGCTGATTGAAAGAAGGGGCTTGAGAAGAGAGAGACAGATTTGGGAAGTAAACAGATGGCTGAGTTGGTGTCCAAGATTGGAACTTGGATTTCTGGACCATAACTTAAACACACATATGCATACATACGTATGCATATGTATGTGAATGTATATTTTTCCTGGAGTCTTATGAATCTGATGAAACAGAATTTAAGCTGAAAAGAGAAGGGGGAAAATCAGTCTCATAGCCCAGAAAAACCTGGTGCTATAGAGACCTGGTTGGTTGTCATCCTTCATTTTCAAAGAGGACCAAAATGATGTCACTATGTTGGGATCAGTTATAGTGTGTCCGACTGTGACTGATCAGACCAATAACAAGCTTGGAAGGCTCTGCCACAGGTCGGGCAAAAATATAGAGAGTAGGAAGTATAAAGAAGAAAATAGCTGGAGAGAGCAAGTAATTCATGCAGGAATAGATCCAAGGAGAGTCA
>CM053769.1:108068749-108093816 GCA_028658325.1 Potorous gilbertii
CATTGGGGAAATCAGGAAAAGCTTTACGGTGCTTGAGCTGGATCTTAAAGGAACAGAAGCATGGAGTTAAGAGATAAGGAGGGAGCGGATTCCAGGTACATGGGGCAGCCAGTGTGGAGGGATATGAGGAATGGAACATTGTGGAAGAAAGGTTGAAGTTGATAGATTGGAGGAAGCAGGGCAATGAGGATGGGGAACAGGGTTTTGTACATTGGCAACTGGAGATTCTGAATCACTATGATTGGGCAAGTACAAGGACATCTCAGTAGGCTAACCACTGAGCAGTGAGTCCAGGCAGAATTTCAGTGGTTTGAGGGAGACACAAGATTAGACGTTTTTAGGTCTTTCCTTTAGGTTCAGGTGATGATGCTGTGTTCTGTGAAACTCAAGGAGGTCCGCCTCATAACAGACAGAAGCAGGAGGAGATACAGGAGCACAGTCATGGAGCAGGGGGACTTGGTTTATCTTAGAAAAGACCAGGTGAAAGGAAGGTAGATGGAAGAGGTCCTGTCCCCAGAAGACAGCTCAGTGCTAGAAATGGTCCTGGGGCAGGACCCCAGTGAATCAAACAGCACATAGTGATCCCAGTGTGTGATGCTGGAGATGACCCAGGAAGCTGGCAGGTGCACTAACATTCAGGGTCTTGCTCCCTTGCATGCAGCTAGTGGTGAAAATGACCCTGAGGCATGGTCTGATGGGAAACCAGTGGGAAAACTAGGTGTTGGAGTAGGGGCTGGGAAGATGGGATATCTTTTTTATGGTGTTTATAGCTGATGAAAATTATTAATGAAATCACAATAGCTTAGAGTCCCTAGTCAGGAAAGAATTCTAACAATGAGAAATAGATTTCACTCACTACTCTAATTTAAAATTTTATTTATCTCTAACTAACCTCAGTCCTTTTTATATATGACACAAAAATCAAAACGTAGAAAACATTTAGGTAAAAGAAATAAGAAAAGTATATTACAGAGGTGGGGAAAGGGAAGAACTTTGCAGAGAGGAACTGTCTTTAGAGATGAGAGTATAATTGATAGCTTAAATCTGAGAGCTACATTCAGAAATGTTTCCAAGGCCCTCTGGCCCACCTTGGTCTCGACATTCTTTGCAGGAGCTTTGTCTCGCTTCTTGGTTCTTCTTTTTGACTTCTGTATTGGCTCTTGCCTCTGTTTCTCCAGTCCTTTCTAACTCAGCTTGTTACATCCCAGGCACTGATGCTGTTGCTGCTGAACTCTTAAGGTTCCCACTTTTTCCTCTCCATCCATCTTTCACAGACTGCTTAAGAACTCCCAGGCATGCCTTAGGTCCATCTTCCAGTTCAAAGAATGTGATAATCCCAAATTACTTGCAGGACTTATCCCTCTGATCTACAAATTTCAGGATACTCAGTCAGTTCTCCAACTTCTATTATACTAAGAACAACAAAAAGGTCTTTGTTCATTATGTTGGAAGCTCAAAAAAGGGGATTGCTATTTGGTTTAGAGGGGATAATGATGACAGATGACAGCAAAAAGTCATAACCACTCAATTCTGTCTACTTCTGTTTTCTCTGGAAAGGAGAATTATCTTGGGTTTGGGAAGGACAGACCAAAAATTATCAGTGATTTGAAACTAAAGCCAAGGGAGGAGATAGGAGAATACCAGCTAACCTCCATGAGTCCAGCATCACACCTTGTTTTCATGTGAAATCTAAAATCCAGTTGTCCTGGCTTTGTAGATGTTCCCACACACAACTCTCCATTTCCTGACTGGGTATTTTCCCTGTCTGTCCCCCATGCCTGAAATGCTCTCCCTCCTCACCTCTACCTCCTGCTTTTCCTGGCTTTCTTCAAAGCTCAACTCTAAATCCAAATTCTGTAGGAGATCTTTCCCAGTCCCTCCCACTGCTAATGCCTTCCATCTGAGACTTCTTTCCACTTACAGTCTACTCTATATAACTTATATGTACATAGTTATTTGTGTGTTGTTTCCCTAATTAAGGACAGAGACTTTATATTTGCCTTTTTGTGTGTCCCTAGTACTTAGTACAGTGCCTGGCAAACAGTAGGGGCTTAATAAATACTTGATGATTACATTCTGGGGATACAGATTGAATTAATTATAGTAGAAGACATGATTGCCACATCACTATCAGTAATGTTTGAAAAATCAGAATCATAAATGGTGCTATATCAACCAATCAATTAACACAAATTTATTAAGCAACTATTATGTACCAAGTCCTCTGCTAACTACTGGGGATATAAGTACAAAGAACAAAGCAAATATTCCAATTTTCTGGTGCCATGTCAGAGATCTGAGTAACAGAGAGATTGGGACAAGACACTGGAAGAGGTCACTGTGTATATGTTGGGAGGGGTTTGTGCAGTGCTCCACTAAGCCTGAGGGGAAAATCTCAGTATCTAGCTGGGTCCAATTCTGATCAACCAAAAGTCACTTGGGGGCAGAAACCTAGGTTGGTGAACTGTGAATTGTTTAGTGCAGAAAATGACCAAAACGCTTTGACGCTTAACGCCCAAAGAAATCCCTATCAGAGGGGACAGAGTTAGAAAGTAAACAATATGGGGAAATAAAAGGACTGGGGAGAATAAAAAATACAAAAGATTGAAGGAAAACTAAAAAACCTAGAACATAAGCAGATAAATCAGGTAGGAAAATATTAACAACAGAAGGAAATATAGCCTCCAGATCTAACAAATGAGTTCAGGTGTCTACAAATAAATATCACCAGACAAAATAAAGTACTACAAAGACTACAAAGACAACGACCCAAGACTTGATGAGACAGAGGACTCTGTGGAATGTGAGAACATGGAACTACAACATGATGTTCCTGAGTGGTTAAAAAGAGAAATTAGAATTATGAAAGCAGAATTTGTAGCCTGCACAGAAAAACCACTGGGCAGAATGGAAGATCTGCAATGGCAAATCTCATCAAAGAGAGAGAAATAGACTGGGAATGTGAATACCTAGAAGTGAAGGATAATTTAGAAGAAGAGAAGCAAGAAATAAAAAACATTAAAGGAAAAGATGCTCATTATACAAGCAAAATATACTGACCTCAAAGATAGAAGGGGCAGAGACAACCTAAAGTTCATGGGTCTCATAAAAGAATATGACAAGATGAAAAACTTAAATGTAAGAATATGAGAGAACTGAATAGAACATCTGAAAACAGAAAAGGAAATAAAAATTTAAAGAATTCAGAGATCACCTCCAGAAGAAAAAAAACCACCACCACCAATAGTAACAACAACCCAAGGCTATAAACTCCAAGACACCGAGTGGTTAAATTAAATAATTCAGCTCAAAAACAAGTTCTGCAAATGATCAGAAGACCTTCAAGTACAAAGGAAAGGAAACTTAAATAATACAAAGCTATTCTGTACTCACCAGAAAATGAAGGAAATAATGAAATAATGTGTTCTAAAGAGTAAGTAATGAAGTTCAAGATGCAGTCCAAGGTGATCTACCCAGAAAAGAGGGATGGGAGGACATGCACTCAGCGAGGATATTTTGAGACAAATGGGGGAAAAGGTAATAATGAGGAGGGTATAGATCAGTGGTGGGCTGCATAATCAAGGACACGGTCAGGAGGACTACCGTAGGACCATGACCTCTCTGAAACTTGTGAGAATTGGCATTGTTCTACCATTGAGGCACAATAGAAAAAGGGGAATCCAATGGGCAAGCTTTATAAAGCACTGGCAGAAACTAACTAGAGAGGAGACCCCAGAATGGAATAATTTGGAAGTTTTGATAGCATGAATAATGCAGAGGATAGAAAGGGACTAAATACTTGTAAGGGTCATGAACCAGAGAATTGGGGTCTACAGTAGACAGAAAGAGATGATGGATAATGGATATCGTCCAAAGATAAATCTTCTTTGGTAAGGGGAACAAAAATGAAATGAAAAAGAACTAATGAGCAGTATTTATTAATTAAAGTAATGAGCAATATTAATTAAAGAGGAGGAAAGGAAAAAAGAATCTGCTGGACCGAGAGGAAAAAGAGGTTGAAGAATTATATAACCAGATAAAAGCAAAAAAAAAGGAACTAATAAGCAAAACCCCAAAAGGAAAGTGGTAACAAACAAGAGATGGAGATCATGGTGAGGGAAGAGAGTCAGTGGGAATAGGAGCAACTTAAAAAAGATTAAGTAAAAGTTACTAAAGAAACATAGTGCTGTATTTACAGAGGTAGAGGAGAAAATACCATAAATCGAAAAAATCAAATATTAGATATAAATGGAGGAAAATGTAAATCTAACTCTCGTGACTTTAAATGTGAATGGATTAAATAATCCAGTGAAATGAAAAAGAGTAACAAATTGATTAAGAAAACAAAATCCTACAATCTATTGCTTAAAATAAACACCTTTTAAAAACAGACACAGATAAAACTGAAGGTATGGGAGGAGAATTTACTATGCATTAAGTGAGTCCAAAAAAGCATGATTTGTGATGTTATCTGACAAAACAAAAACAAATATTCAAAAAATAAAAAGTGATAATGTACAAAAAGGGACCATAGGTAACAAAACAATATTAGTAATAAACTTACACATTCCAAATAGTTTTGCATCCAAATTCATAAAGGAAATATGATCTGAGCTACAAGAAGGCATTAACAATAGCACAATAGTGACAGAAGTCTTCAATACCCCTCTTTCAATTTTAGACAAGTATAACAGAAAGATAAACAAAAAGGAAAATGTGGAACTAAGCACATTGCTAGAGAAACTAGAGTTAAAAACCTTGTGGCAATGGAGTGGAGTGCTGAACTGGAGTCAAAGGGCCTGGGTTCAAATCCCAGCTTTGCCACTGACTGCCTAAATAAATGAAGGTTAGTCATTTCTCTTTGTTTCCTTTTATACAAATTGAACTAGATGAGCCCTACCTCTCTGGTTGCCTACATATACTCTCGCCCCTTGTGAGACCACACTCATTGATCAAGCCCGAAAGCAGAGAAGAGATCCAACCACATCTCAATTCAATAAGTATTTACTAATCACCTACCATATACTGGTAGGTTGTGCTGGGCACCAGAAATGCAGAGACAAACGTGAAATATCTGTCCAAGATGTCTGCGGGGCTCCATCTGTGTCTCCTGTGTACTCTCCTCCTTGGGGCTCTACTTCCCCCATTTCCCTTCCGTATGGGCTTAGTTCCAAGGCTCAGAAACTGTCTTATAGTCATTATGGTTTTTAGTATTTATAAAGTACTTTCCTAACAACCTCCTTGGATACTAGGAGCCCAGGGCTTCCTCGCCCCATTTTGCAGAAAGGAAATCTGAGAGCAAAAGATGATAAGGAACTCACCTAGGGTCACACATCTAGTAAGTATGAGGGATAGAACTGGAAGTCAGACTCCTTGACTCCAAGACTAAAGCACTTTCCACCCCACCACCTTGCCTCATGTAGAATGTTGGAAATTAATCAACAAACATTGATTAAATACTATATACCAGGGCACTGGGCTAACATTGAGCACACCACAAAAGGTAAAAAACACAATTTCTGCTCTCAAGGAACTCTCATTCTGATGGGAGAATCTTATAAATCCTCTAGTCCAATCCCTTCACTTAACATATGTTGAGACTAGATCCCTAGAGAGGTTAAGTAACTTGCTCAATGGCACATAGTTAGTAAATGGCAGGCTTAGGGCTCTACCTTAGGTCTTCTGACACTGAATATAAGATTCTTTAAATTCCACTAGGCTCCCATGTCCTGTAAATGGTAGATACAGTTGTCTTGGGACTTGAACAATTTTTTGCCTTCAGTTCTATAGTCAGACTCCCCTTGCTATCCCAACTTCTCCTTCAGACCTTTCTTGGTCTTGCCTCATCCTGCTTCTGGCCAAGGCAAAGTGAAGATGAGGGTCATGGGAGGAGGGAGATCTACTCCAATGGAGAGGTAAGCATGGTTTCTAATTAGCACATGGCATAATTGTCTTTCTTTTCAAACTTAAGATGACTAGAATCCTCACATACAAGATGAAGTTAATTTTCTAATTAATTGAGGGTGGAGGGAATGCTTTGCTTCAACCCGAGACTGAGGGAAAAGTCATTCTCTTTACTTGGTGAGTTTTGTCTCCATTTCTGATGGACTCTTCAGGATTTTATTAAGTACTTATCCTGAAGACATCTGTGGTATGAGACAAAAGAAATAGACGCAGTCCCTACCACTTGGGAGGTAGGAAGCCTGATGTGCTGGAAAGAATGTTGGGCTCAGACACAGGGGACCTGGCTTCTAGTACTGGCTCTGCCACTAACTTGCTATGTGATCTTGAGAAATTTACTTCCCCTCTCTGGGTCTCTGTTTCCTCTTCTGTCAAATAAAGGAGGTGGATCAGGCCCCTTCTTACTCTGGCATTCTAACAAAAGATTACAAAACAGCAACGACACTGGGTGGCACAGTGGGTAAAGTGTCGGCCCTGTATTGAACAGGACTTGAGTTCAAATCCAGCCTCGGACACTCACTAGCTCCTCGACCTTGAGCAAGTCACTTCACCCTGCTTGCCTCAGTTTCTTTTTCTGTTAAATGAACTGGAGAAAGAAATGGCAAAATGCTCCAATATATTTGCCAAGTAAATCCCAAGTGGGGAGATGACTGAAACAACTCACCAGCAATAAAAACAAAGATAACATGATAAAAGACTTGGAATTTGAACTATATGTATAGAGAATGTCATTGGGGCATGTGTGAAAGAGTGTAAAGATGAGTCCAGACAGACTTCTCAAAGGAGGTGAATTCTGAGGCCAGGTTTAAAAAGAGCCATGACCTAACTTAGCAGAGTATATTTGTTGGAGGGCTAGAGTTCAAAGGAGAGGAGGCAAAGAGGATTCAATTACTGAGATAATGAGTTTGGGGAGCGTGAGAGCTGGGTATGCCACATTTCAGTGGGAGGGGGTGGAGTGGGCAGCACCACAAGAAGTCCCATCTCATTGTTGGGTAAGTTCTCCTCCTCTTTTCTGGGAATGAGCTATTTGGAGAAGAGGATCCTAAGGGCTTCCAGATGGCCCCTACTCCCCCTTCACCCAGGCCCATCACTGCTTTGTCGACACAGCACTTTCCAAGAATCCTTGGCGAATGAAAGAGAGGCCTGGGGAAAGTCATCTCCTCCATCCCCCTGCCTCCAAGTCTTCCTTCCCTCTGCTGTCATACACAAGAATCTTAGGCAGGGAGGTAGGCAATCAGCCTTTGATAAACACCTGCTAGGTGCCAAGCATTGTGCTAAGTGTTTGAGATACAAAGAAAGGCAAACTAACTAACTAGCTAGCTAACTCACTCACCAACAGTCCTGCTTGCCAAGAACTCACAGTCTAATGAGAAAGACAACATGAAAGTAGCTACATACAAACAAGATACATATAAGATAAATTTTAACTTCTTAAGGTTGTTAAGTCATTTCAACTCTTCATGATTCCATTTGGAGTTTTCTTGGCAAAGGCACTGGAATGGTTTGCCATTTCCTTCTCCATTTCATTTCACAGATGAGGAAACTAAGGCAAATAAGGTGAAGTGACTTGCCCAGGGTTGCACAACAAGTAAGTGTCTGAGGTCAGATTTGAACCCAAGAAGATGAATCTTCCTGCCTCCAGGCCTGTTGCTTTGTCCACTGCACCACCCAGCTGCCCTAAATTTTAACTTACTGATTAAGTATTAATTAATTTTTAAAAGTCCTTTTGGAACAGAGAATTGATCACCAAGATAACATTGGACCAGTTTTTGGTACCTCCCTTTAAAGAAATCATTTAAACCTCCCTGGGCCCTAGTTTCCTCAAATAGAAAATGAGGGGTTTGGCCTAGAGGGCCACAGAATATTGGCTTAGAAGAAGAAAGGGACCATAGAGGCTGAGTCCCATTCCTGCATTTTACAGATGAGGAAGAGAGATCAAGAGAAGTTTTAGTGACTTTTCAATGCAGGGTCACATAGCTAATAAGTACCTAAGTTGGGATTCAAACCAGACTCATCTTGCTTTCTATTGAGACACACTGCCCCCAGATGAGGGTCTCTGAGCTCCTCCCAGGCCCAGACTCATGATGCCACTTTAATCTTCCCCTAAGATGTTTCCTAAGAGTAGGGCAGTTGCTTCCAGGCTCTTCTTTGCATTACCATCCATGATTTGGGGCAGTTCGGTCGGAGGGAAAGGGAACCAATGACTCAGCTTCTCAAATATTCCTCTGACAATGAAATTTCCTGCTCAATGATTAGGGAATACTCCAAAACATCAGGGAAGGAAAGCTAGGTGCTGGCATCTAAACTATGCAAATGTATTTTGGGCTGGGGCAGACAGAAATCCATTCCATCTTATCTGAGATTCTCTTCCTCTGAGAAGCCTTCCCAGACTACTTCAGTGCCCATGTCTGGCTGCCTTCTCCCTCCTCCAGCACCTGTTCTCTGCCTAAAACAGCCATAAACTTATTTACAAGAGACAACGAGAAACAGAAAATAGCCTTGGATTTGGAGCGAGACAACCAACAAGGTATGACCTTGGTCAAGTCAATCTCCCTCAGTTTCCTCATCTGTAAAATGAGGCAGTAGGAGGCCTCTGAGGTCTCTTCCAGCTCTAAATTGATGCTCCTAACCTCCTATGTCCAGGCTCTGAGTTCAGGCTCTGCCCCTTGTTAAGAACTCACCTGGGTAGGGATTTTTCAACTCTACAATTTCCATCATAGCAAAGCAATGATAGAGGTATTAGCAATATTACCATTCCCACTTCATAGAACAGGAAGCTGAAAGTCAGAGAAGTGGGCAGCTTGTCTGATGTCACCCAGCTGAGTGGCCAAGTTGGAATTCAAACCCCAATCGTTGGGCCCCAAAGTCAATGAATGTTCTTGGCATCACAGTCATGACAACTCTCTCCCTCTACTTACTCTCCATATAACCTTGAGCAAATCATCTTCCCCTCACTGCTCCAGAAAAAAGGAAAAAGCTGTCCAAAGTAGAATAGACTTACTGGCAAAGTCACCAGCTCATCTGGCGGATAACTGCCAGACTGTAAGCTCCTTGAGGGCAGCATTATCTTTTGCCTCTTTTTGTATCTTCAGGGGTTAGCACAGTGCCTGGCACATTTTTGTTGATGTTCACTTGTTAGAGTCGTGTTGAACACTTCATGACCCCATTTGGGATTCTCTTGGCAAAGATAATGGAGTGGTTTGCTATTTTCTTCTACAGATCATTTTACAGATGAGGAAACTGAGCAAACAGGGTGAAGTGACTTGCCCAGGGTCACAATCTAGTGCCAGATTTGAACTTACCTCTTCCTAACTCTATCCACTGTACCACCTAGCTGCTGCCTGGCACATAGACCTTAAATAAATGTTGATTGATTGAAAGGTGTGTGAGTAGGGACATCTTTGGGATCTGGTTTGGATTAGATGATGCGGAGATCCATCCGAATTCTAATTCAGTCACTCCATGATCACTAACATCCCCTACAACACTAAATGCTGTGATCGTAGGCCCCTGGGGATCAACTACTAGATTTGGAATCAGGAAAGCTTAGGTTTGAATCCTCCCTCAGATACTTAACTAGTTCTATAACCCTGGGCAAATCTCTTCACCTTTCTGACGTCTTGTCTTCTCATCTGGAAAATGGGGATGATAACAGACCTATTTCACAAGGTTGTTATAAGACTCAAACAAGAAAATATATGGGAAAGTACTTTATAAATCTTCAAGTGAATTAATGAATGAATGAAAAAGGCATTCCTTGAGCACACACTGTACTAAGCAGTGGAGATACAAATACAGAAAATCGGTCTCTACCCTTAAGTGACTTATATTGTCTTAGAAGAAGTCAACACCTAGGGGAGTGGAAGCCAGACAGCAGTGCTCTTGTCAGAACAATCAAAGGGATGTCACAGGGCAGAGGGTGATGGGTCCATTCCAGAGATGGTAGTGTTGGGTGGTTGGTGTTCCCAGAGGCTGGGACAGCATGTTGGCAGCAGCATGGTATGAAAACGAGGGGGAGCCACCAGCGTGGCAGGACTGGCTCAGATCAGAAACTGTGGAGTCTCACCAGTCAAAAGCCCAGGGCCCTAGGGCAGGAGCTACACAGCCATAGACGCGTCAGCTGTTTTAATCCTACTTGGCTCTTTTCCTTCAACCAGATTGGGGGCTCCTGGAGGTCAGAAAGCACACTTTCTGCTTCCTCTACTTCTGTCCCCAAGCTACAGGTCAGAGGATTAGAAGACTGACTGTGTGTTTGTTTCCCAGATCAGAGGATCCCAGAGGCCCTTCCCAGACCCTCGCCCCATGAAGCTCCAGCCTTGACCTTGGCTCTCCCCTCACAGTCACCCCCTTCACAGTTCTGGGGTGGCTGGACACATGGCTCAGCATGAGTGGAAGCTTGGCTTGCCAGTGAGAAGTCCTGCGTGCTAGGAACAGAGCCGACCCTGGGTAAGGAAGTGGCCTGTGCCAGAGCCCCAGCTCTCGTCCCTTCCCCTTTGCCATGCAGGGCTTGGTTTTCATTACAAGCCTTCTCTCAACTAGAGGGGGGGTAGTGGTGAGAGGAGGGGAGTGGAAGCTTTCCCAGGGATCAGCCTTCACTAGTGGGTCCTAAGGAATTTGAGAAGTCACGGAGGGATCTTCACAGAAGCCAGAGAAGAGAGGGAAAGCCCCTCCTCTCCCTTTCATGGAATGGACTGGGGGTTTACTTAGATGGGGAGCTGTCATCCAACTGTGAGTTGCTGTGGACCCCTTGGACCCTTTGTGCTGTGGCCTGACCTCCTGGGGGCAGGCCATACTGGGGAGAGGACTGTCTCCTCCTCCCCCCACCTCCTTTTAGGGGACTTAAATGTAGAACACAACAACAGCCTAGTTCTCCTTGGACCTTCCTCTTTTCCTTCCTCGGTCCCCCTCCTCTGCCCTTAACACCACCATTCTTGCAACACAGACTTCAGATGAGAGGGACTGAGGGTGGGGGGTGGGGATAAGTCAATCAGAAACACATGAAATTTATCACATCAGAGTTGAGTGAGCAGGCAGAGGGTGAGAAAAAGAGTTGAGTGACTGAGAGAACCCAGACTGGGGTCTGTTTGATCTGCTTGCCCCTGTCCAAGGTACTTAGTCTGAGTTGGGTCTTTTGACCTCAATGCCAAGGTCCCCTACCAAGCATCATCTAGAGAGAGTGTCAGAGAGAAATGGAGGCAGAGAGGTCACCAAGGCCCCAATCTTCCCAATCTGGCCCATTCCCTGAATCAAGTTTCATAATTCTGCTGGGTGATTGAGCTTTGTGACTCATAGATGTCATAGGATCAGGGAAGATCAGAGCTGGAAGGACTTTTAGAACAGAGAAGGACCTTAAAGATCAACCTCCTCATTTAACAAAAGAGGAAACTGAGACCCAGAAAGCAGAGAGTGAGGCATAGTAGACATATCCCTAAGTTAGGAGCCCAGTCAGGAGACTTCAACTCTAGCCTTGACTCTGATACTCACTGTGCAACTTAGGGCAGTGACTTTCCCTCTCCAGGACTCAGTTCTTCAGAAGAATGGGAGTGTTGGAGACAGTGGGTCTATGGGGCCACAACTCTAAATCTAGAAGCTATCTCAGAAGCTAATTTCTCATTTTACAGATAATAAAACAATAATAATATCTCACATTCACAAAGCATTTTAAAAGGAAAGGTACATCCCTCCCTCTCCCTTATTTAGTTCTCACCACAATCCAGGGGAATAGGTTCTGTCAGTATCCCCATTTAACAGAGGAGCAAGCCAAGGCTTAAGAGACTTGCCCAAGGTCACACATGTAATGAGTGTTTGAAATGAGACTTGAACTCAGATCTGCCAAACCAGCTTTCTTACCCACTTCATCTAAGGAAACTGAGACCCAGAGAGAGTGAAGTTACCTTCCCAAAGTTCCCTAATTCAACCCTGTTTCTCTACCTATCAACACACTGGTCTTTCTACTACTCCCCAGTTTGAAGTAGCTGGGGATACTTAGCCTGGAGAAGAGAAACCTTGCAGGGAAAGTGAGATATCTCCAAGTATTTGAAGGGCTGCCCCATGGGGATTGGGTTCATCCTGCTTGGCTCCAGAGGACAGATGCAGGAATAATTGGTACAAGTTACAATGAAGTCAAATCGGCTTAGAAGTCCAGAAAAACTTGCTAGTGGCTAGAACTCCCCCAGAAGTAGAGTCAGCCCAGGAGAGAGTGGGGACCTCTTCCTGGAGATCTGTAGGAAAAGGTTGTATGACCCTGTGTTGGGGATAGTGAGGCAGGGTGGGGGCTTCTTGGTCAAGTATAAAATTGGACTCAGCGGCCTCCAAACTCTGAGCTTCTTTTGTATTTCTTTGACTTCCAGCTCAAAAACTCCACAAGTTTAGATGTATGCAAATAAAGATGGAAATGTATGCAGATTACATGCAAATTGGCACCTGCTGGATTTATTGGTAGCCTTCATATAGAAGGGAGGGGGAGGAGAGACAGGTAGAAAGGTGAATTTCAATGAGGCAGCCCAGGCTGATCCCCAGCTCTCCTAAATCCTGGATGAGAATGTCAGAGCCGTAAACCACGGTGATGAAGGGTCTTCGGAGTGCCTGTCAGGACACTGCTGAGTCTAGAGTGATTTACGAGGTGGGTAGGAATCCAAACCTCCTCCTGGTGCTCAGACAAGCTCGGGGGACGGGGAGGGAGCAGGATTTATGACTCTGGCTTCCCAGCTCTGAAGCTACTGGGGAGCTGGCAAGCAGCGAAGGTGGCGTTCACCTTCAGAGAAATGGGGCCCTCTGCTCAGCATGGAGAAGAAGCAGAAGTCTCTTCTCCTGCCTCCCTTCCAAGCCATGGGACTCCAGGTCTTAGCTGGTGTTGGACCCTGCCCATCACAGCTCCCAGAGTGGTGGGCTCCACTTGAGCTGGTACTGAGTGAGAAGGCACCTTGCCGCACCTGTCCTGACTCCCCCATCCTATTCAAGACAGAGAAGGCACCATGTTAGCTGCTCATCAAGCATTTATTAAGCTGTGTGCTAAGCACTGAAGTTACAAAGACAGGGAAAAGCCCTCCAGGAGCTCATATTCTTACTGATCTTGAATGTCAGTATGGATGGATCCATCCTAGAATTCTCAGGACAGAAACAGGCATCACTAAAAGGTGCTTGATAATGGCTATGAATTCCACCACCAACACTTACTAAACAAGTAAGCCCGAATAAATCACTTTGTCTCTCTGAATCTCCATTTCCTCATATGGAAAATGGGGATGATGATACCTGTAATGCCTCCTGTATGAAGTCATTGCAGAGAAAAGCACTCTAAAATACTTAAGGAATTTGACCTATTGCTAATTATCAACTATCCAACATTTTTGAAGCACCTACCCTCAGCCAGGCTCCAGGGCAGAGACAAAAGTGCAAGAAATCTTGTCTTAACAAAGCTTACTTTCTATTTGAGGGAGACAAGATGTACATAGGTAAGCAAATATAACCCATACAAAATGTAAGGGGAAATTAGATTCAAGGGCACTAGGAGCTAACAAGAATTTCTCTTGACCACACCCCACTCTTGGACTTGGGGTCCCCAGAAAGATGGGGTCAGAGACATACAGACCACTCCTTCCCTCATCTCCCAGCAGCCACAGGTGCCTAAGCTCTTCCTGACCCTACTTCAACATCATACATCATCAGTAGCTAGTGGTTAGGTCTAAGTTCCATCCATCACTTTAGACCACCTGAGGTCCTCCTGTCTTTTCATCCTTGGGAAGGGAAGATGGTAGCTTATATCACCTGGTGGAGTGGTCCAGGATTGGTCTTCAGTAAAGCACCCTCACAACCTGGTAGAAAGTATAGGTCAAGAAGACACAGAAAATTACAGACAGGTCTCAGAACCCATGTGCATATACATAGACATCTTCAAATTCAACATGTCCAAAACTAAACTCACTCTCTTTCTTCTCAATCCCTCTCCATTTCCTACTTTCTCTGTTTCCATAGAAGGTACCACCTACTTTCCAGTACCCTAAGCTAACAACCTAGGAATCATCATGGACTCCTCACCATTTCTAACCCCCATATCCAAGGTAATGACAAGGCTTATGGATTTCACCTTTAACATCACTTGAATGTCCCTTTCTCTCCTCTGGTCCTGCCCTCATCCTGGTCCATGCCTTTATCACCTCATGCCTGGATTATCACAATAGCTGCTTGTGGGTCTGCCTGCCTCAAGTGTCTCCCTGCTCTAGTCTACTCTCCATTTGACCACCAAAACGATATCCTTAAAATGTTGGTCCAGTCTTGTCACACACACACACACACACACACACACACACATACACACACATTCACACATATACTCACATACTCACACACATTCACACACACGCACATTCAATAAATTCTACTAGCTCCCAAATGCCTGTAGGATCAAATATAAAATCTTTAGTTTGGCTTTTAAGGCATATTTTATGAAGGACTCTCTCCTCCTTTCCAGTCTTTATAAACCTTATTATCTCCAACTTATTTTTTATTATATATGTATGTATATATACATATAACATATGTATATGTTATATGTATGTATGTGTATATATATATATATATATACAAATATAAAATTATCAGAGATTTCCAGAATGAATCCTAGAATGCAGAATTTTGGAGCTTGGAGGAAATCATAGAGACTAGAATGTTAGGGAAAGAAGGGAATGAGATCTTAGAACACAGATCACCTGGCCCAAAGCCTTTATTTAACAGATTAGAAAACTATAGACTGAAGGCTACCATGATGAGTTAGCAGCAGACCTGATGCTAGGACCCAAGTCTCTTGGTGTCCAGTTCATATATTGCCCCTCTCTACCTCAACAGGATGCTGTCTCCCGGATTTAGTCGATAGTTCCATAATCCCTTTGACCAGAAAGTTCAACCAGGGGACAAAGTAAGGTTTCTATTTCAGATAAGGACAACCTGAGCATGTTTATTGGAAGAGAGGAGAGAGCCAGTGGAAAAGGGGGAGCCAGAAGATGAAAGAGAATAGGGACCCAAGGTCCTAGACAATCACAATTTATGTTAAACTCTCTGTAAGCCATAAGATGCTACATAAATGTGAGCTGTTACTATAATTCTGTTCTACTTTCAGTTTCATCATTTAGACATGTGATATAATTTGGGGCTTTTCCAAGGCCAGTGATGG
This sequence comes from Potorous gilbertii, assembly GCA_028658325.1. NCBI lineage: Eukaryota > Metazoa > Chordata > Mammalia > Diprotodontia > Potoroidae > Potorous > Potorous gilbertii. Next base: position 108,083,880 of record CM053769.1, read on the forward strand.
TCCTTCTTGCCTCTTTCTCCAGTCAGGAATACTGAATTCATGAGACATTGATGGGAAATTGCCTATTCGATAAGTGAGTCTGAGAGGAAGGAACTGCTTGGGACCTTCCCTAAATCCTTCCCACTCCTATATCCCTGTAGGAAAGGGAGGGAGGGAGAGAGGAAGGAAGGAAGGAAGGAAGGAAGGAAGGAAGGAAGGAAGGAAAGGGAGGGAGGAAGCAAGCAGGGAAGGAAGAAGAGAAGGAAGGAGAGAGAGGAGGAAGGAGGGAAGGAAGATTCACTAAGTATTCATGAAGTGCCAAACATTGTGCTAAGCACTGGGGGTATAAATACAACACCAGAGACAGTCTTTACCCTCAATGAGCTTATCATCTTATAGTGAAAGATGACACATAAGGAGGAATGGTGGCCAGAGAAGGATTTGGTTGGTTTGGCATTGCAGGGCAAATTTACAGGGATAGTGAGTGGTATCAAAGGAGATCAGATTGTTACCCTTTCCATGAGCAATTGAAGGTTGATTCCAGAACTGGAAAGCAGAGGAGGGGCTGACAAGGAGGTTGAGCCACTGGCATGGAGGCTAGTGAGATAGCTAGAGAGATAGCTTGATTGGAGCCAGTCCTAGATGCAGTGGGTGATTGAGGTAACCAGCAGCCATCAATCACTCTCCAAGATGGGAGTGTCTGATCTGAAAGCATTGATTTGGGTTTGGAGAGCATGGCAGCTGAGGCCAGAGATGAAGGACACCAAAATAGTCCTGGAACATTGGAAAAGTCATCAGATTAAGGGTACAGGTAAAAATATTAACTTCTTGTTGCTGTCAAAAGAAAGATGCCCCAGAACACCCAATTCACAACCCGGAGCCCTAGAGCATCAGTACTGGAGACAGCAAAGTCAAGGGCAGGCCAACCAATCTAAAATTCCTGCACCAATATAGTCGGAATGACTCACGGTAGCAAAGAAGAGACAGGGCCAAATGAGGCTGCAGAAATGGTTTCTCATCAGCTCTTGTCTCATACATACATAGGATAACACCCACGTCCAGAAATCAGTAAACTGAAGCTATGGAACCAGAGCTAGGGACTTATCTGCCTGGGAGTTTGTTTAATGCATACTCCATTTTTCATTGGTTTCCACATTGCTTGTGGGGGCCATCTCCGGTCGCCTGGATCTATATCTTGCCACTGGAGCCACATGGCTAAGTGAGGCTGGTGACTCTGCACAGCCCTGCCTCACTTAAATCTGATTCACTTGCAAGTCATGGCATCACCTTCATGATGTCATTGTCCTCTTCAAGAATGAAGGACAAATAATGAATAAAAAGAACAGCTTGCTTGCAAAGTCATGCCTGTCAATAATTCCATAAAGAGGATGCTTTGTGGGATTTTGTCATCTGAGGAGCTCTGCTCCTGGGATTGCACCTAAGATTACTTATGGAAATGTTCCTTTGTTAAGTCTGTGCATTTATCTCTGGGTCAGCATTTCAGACACTGATGTAATAAAATATAATAAAAACATGCCCTGGCTTCATGTCACCAGGAGAGTGAGGAACTTCTGAAGGAAGCACTTAGATGAGTCTCTTAGTGGATGTTGAGAAACTATCTGAGAAACTTGTCTGAGCTGGTCATTTTGCTGGGGGCATCGTTCATTGACAAGAACTGTCCCTTATATGAGACCAATCAGGACTCAGAGGTCCATCTAATTTAGAGCTAGAGGAACCATCAGAAGTCTACACTCCAACCTTTTAATTGACGATAGAGAAACCAGAGATTGAGAGATAAGATGCCTTGCTCAGTAAATAATGTAATCAAAGTCTAATTAATCAATCTACAGCCATTGATTAATTACTTACTATGTGCCCAAGTACTGTGCCAAGTACTTTACTCAGTGATGGAGGTACAAGAAAGGCAAAAGGAAAAGCCCAGGCATGAATCCAAGTCCATCAACTCCAAATCCAGTACTCTGGCCATGCCAACTGAAGGCTTGCCTGAATGGTATTCTGAGGCTCTCCTTTTCTTTCTTCTCAAGGAATATGTAGGAATGCAGTGGGAAGGAATGAGGGAAGGAAGGAAGGAAGGAAGGAAGGGAGGAAGGGAAGGAGGGAGGGAGGAGAAAAGGAAGGAGGGAAGAAAGGGGAGAGAGAAAGAAAGGGGAAGAAGAAAGGGAAAGGGAGGGAAGGCTGCAAAAAGGGAGAAAAAGAGGAAAGGGAGGGGAGAGAGAAAGGAAAGGAAGGAAGAAATGAAGAGAAAAAGGAGAGGGGGGAAAGAAGGAAGACATGAAGGGAGGGAGGGAGAAAGCAAGCAAGTAAGGAAAAAGAGAAGGAAGGAGAGAAAGAAGGAAGAATGGAGGGAAGGAAGGGGAAAGAGAAAGGAAGGGAAAGAAGAAATGGAGAGAAAGAAGGGAGGAAGAAAGCAAGGAAGAGAGGGAAGGGGAAAGAAGGAAGAAAGGAAGGAAGGAAGGAAGAAAGGAAGGAAGGGAGGGAGGAAGGGAGGGAGGGAGGGAAAGAAGGGAAAGGAGGCAAAGAAGGGGGAAGAAAGGAAGGGGAAAAAGAAATAGAAAAGAGGGAAGGAGGAAAGAAGGAAGGAAGGAAAGAGAAGGGAAGGAGAGAGGAAGAGAGAGAGAGGGAGAAGGAAAGGAGGGAGGAAGGAAAGGGAAAGAGACAAGAAGGAAAGAAGAAATGGAGAGGAAGAAGGGAAAGAGGAAGGAAGGAAGGAAGGGGTTCATCCTTCGTTTTGATTTATCCATGCCACAAGAATTGAGCAGGCTGGGGAGGGTTAACATGTAGGATTCTGTTTTGCTGAGCCCAGAATGAGACCAGGAGCAAAATTCAGTCTTATTATGAGGCCTGACCTTGTTTCCATTACACTTGAACTGGAATGATTCTATCAGAGGCCCCCCATGCTGGGCACTTAACCTCCTGCCTCAGTGGCAGATGCTTCCCTGCTCAAACTCGTTTTTTCTCTCTACTTAATTTGTGAAGGTCTTTTTTCCCTTTATCTTATTTTTTTTTAAATAACAGAAGATTCTACCATCTGTCAATTCTGTTCCGGGAGTTACATTTTAGGAAACCCTCTGACCAGCTGGAGCCTGTCCAGGGGAGTCCAGCCAAGAGAGTGCAAGGCCCCAAGTTCACACCATCTAAGGATCCAGGGAGGAACCTGTGCTTATTTATCTAGGAGAAGACTCAGCAGGCACATGATCACTGTCTTCAAGTTTTTGGAGGGCTGTCAGGTGGGAGATGGATTAACCTGGCTCTGGTTGGCCCAGGAGGAGAGGAGCAACGGGCAGAAGCTGCAACCAGGAACATAAAGGCTTCATGGAAGAAAACCCTCCCCGATTCTTCGAGGTCTCCAAAGGGCAAAGAAGCTGCCTGAGAAGACATAGGGTTCCCTTTCTGCAAGAATCTCTGAGCAAAGGCTTGAAGGAAGGCTATTACAGATCAGATATTGGATGAACTAAATAACTTCTGAGGTCCCTTCCAACTCTGAGATTCAGCAATTCAATTTAATCCATAAGCCAATGCACACTTATTAAGCACCCATTGTTGTAGTCTCATCCCCAGTAAGTGACCAAGGCAAGGTTCAAATTCAGATGTTTCCAATTCATTTCCAGAATTCTATCCACTATACAACCCCAATTCGCTCTTAATTACTCACAAATGACCTGGGACAAGTCACTTCCTTCTCTGAGACTCAATTTCCTCTTATGTGAAATGAGGGAGGTGGGGTGGTCAGGCTGGATGACCTCCAAGGATGTCTGCCAGATGCAAATCCCATGGCATTTCACCAAGACCGGTAGCTTCCCCAGCAGAGACAGCTTGAGTGGAGGTAGGTGAGAGTTGGAAGCAGCCCAGCCCCTCCATCTCCACAAATCATCCTGTTTTTAACTTCAAAGGTAATTGGGGGAGAGAACAACATGTTTTCCCTCTGTCAGTTCTTTAATGACTAATGCAGCAAGAGAAATAGCTTTGTCCTTCCAGACTCCCCAACCTTTCACTAGAGCCGAGGTTTTATCACAGGGGGCCTCATGGTACCAGTTAGTCTAGAGGTTAGACCCAGATTCTGATGAGGCAAAGACACCCTACCAGCACAGCAGAGGTCATTTTCATGGATCAAAAAAAACCCCCTAGTCCTGGGAGTCAGGCTGAGTACTCCCCATCCCCACCACAAACATGTGCTAATGGTTAGTTGCAAAGAGAATCTTAGAGAATAAAGGCATGTGGATGACTCCATGTACTCCATGCCCGTTTCTGGGGATCACAGTGTCATGCTACATATGAATCAGGGCATGCTAGCCATTCATGTAGACCAGTTCCCTGCTTACTTGCAGCCTCAAGAAACCACTCTCCCCATTCTTCATTGGCTCTTGGGATCATAGATGTAGAACTGGAAGAGTTCTCAGAAACCATCTACCCTAATTCTTCTTTTTATAGATGAGGAATAAACTGCAGCCCAGAGTTGATCCTCTCTTTATCACCTCAGGTCAGTCTGTAAATACGTTCAGGATGAAATGTTTCTTTTCACTAAAAAAGGTCAGATCCAAACACTTGAGTGTGCCCCGATGGAGAGTTGTCTTTGACCTTGAGCAGGAGATCTCCCAGATTCCATCTTGACATGATGGAACTACATTGATCAAAGGATATTTGGAGATTGCTTAGTCACTGGCACATAGTAGGTGCTTAGTAAAGTCGTGTTTCCTTCTTCCCCTTCACCCCACCCCCACTCCTTTGACAGAGAGAGACAGAGAAACTGATTGAGGGAGATGCTTAAAGAGAAATGGGGAGAAATAAGCAAGGACATAGGAATTCAAAAAGAGACTGAGACAAAGGGAGGGAAACAGATAGGGAGGTGCATGACAGGTGATCAGAAGAAAGATGGAAAGATGCTGGACAATAACAGGGAAATACACAAAGTGGAAGAGGAACTCAGTGAGAGAAAAGAAGATTGGTGCACATAGGGAGGGAAATGGGGAACTATGGGAGACACCAGGGTGTAAGCAATAAGGATCTCTGTTCAGCTGATCAGGATGGTAAGATGAACGAGACAAGAGAGGTACAGAGGGAGATAGGTTGATTGGAAAGGTAGAGCAACTGATGGACAGAAACTCAGAGAAAAGGGGAGATGAAGAAAGATGGACTGAACAGGATGAACCCGCCTTGACTCCAAGAGGCTGTGGGTTGGACAGGAGAGAAGGGTAGCCTTTGATTCCCCGAAATCATGTGCCCTTCCTTTCTTTAAAGGGACCCAGATGACTTCTCAGAAATGTTCCCCACCTCCTAGCCAAAAATGCCTTCTGTTTACAGCCTGCGGCTTTGGCTAGACAGGAAGCATCTAGGTGGCCAGAGACATGGGTCCCTTCAGAACATTGCACCCCTTCAGCTGACTATGTATGACTTACATGAGAATCTGGAGTAAGAGAGCCCCTGGAAGGCAGTGAAAAGGTGGGCGGAAGTCCTGGGGACAAGGATGGGTGGGAGGAGTGTCTACAGAATAATAGAAACATTTATGTATTGTCTTCTAAGATTTTCACTTTACATTTGTATCTCATTTGATCCCCTCAATAATTCTGTGAGGTAGGTGTTATTATAAACTCTACTTTGTTGTTTGTTATTACTGAGTTGTTTCGGTCATGTCCAACTCACTGTGATCCCATTTGGGGTTTTCTTGGCAAAAATGGTGGAGCGGTTTGCCATTTCCTTCTCAGCTCATTTGACAAATGAGGAAACTGAGGCAAACAAGGTTAAATGACTTACTCAGGGTCATATAGTTAGTGTCTAAGGCCAGATTTGAACTCATGAAGATGAGTCTTCCTGACTCTAGGCCTGGTGCTCTGTGCCCTGTGGCACCACCTCGTGGCTCCAAAGCCTGTCTTAGAGGTAGAGAAAGTGAGACTGAGAACTGCAGTGACTTGCCCAGGGTTACCCAGCTGGTAAGTGTTTAGGGCAGGATTCAAATCCAGGTCTTCCTCCCTCCTTCCCCCCATCACAGAATCTAATATCTAAAGAGATGACAGATGATTCTGCTCCAATTCTGAACGTCAAACCCCCATAAAATATGTGTGACAAATGATTGTCCCTTGCTTGAAGATTTCCCGAAAAGGAGATACCGCTAACACCTTGGGCAACCACTTCCATTTTGTACACCTGATTATTAAGGAGTATTCTTGGTATCAAGTCTAAACTTACACCCACAGGAACTAGTTCTGCCTTGGGGGCCAAGCATACCTGGTCCCTCTTCTACATAGCAACCCTCTAAATACTGGGAAACAACTACCATGGCTTTGTTTCTAGGATAAATGTCTTCATTTCATTCATTCAGTTTCACTACATATGGACACAAGGTCCTTCACTCCATCTTGGTTACGCCTTTTCCCATCAATGTCCTCCTTAAACTGGGACATCCAAAACTACCCATATAGACCCAGGGCAGTTCAGCCAGGGTAGAATACAGCAGGACAATCAGCCTTTCTTACTTCAATCTAAGCTCACATTAATTTTTTGAGGGGTCAGTCAGATCACCCTGCCAACTCCCACTGAGCTCAAAATCTACTAACCCCTAGATCTTTTTTTTTCACACTGTTATCCAGCCATATCTCTCCCACTTGGGAAGTTGTGTTTGTTTGTTTAACTCAAATGTAAGCCTTTTTATTTGGGTGGAGATGGTGAGTTATGTGGCACAGTAGAAAGATTGCTGGACCTAGAGTCAGGTTGACCCGAGTTCTTACCCTGTTTCACACATATCCTAGTTGTGTGACCTTGGGCTTAGGTTCTCTAAGTCTGAGTTTTCCCCATGTATAAAATGGGCACACCACCTACCTCACAGGGTTATGGTGAGGGTCAAATGAGATCAAAGTGCAGAGCACTTTGTTAACCTTAAAATGCTATATGATTATTTTATTCATTAGGATCAGTGCCCAACCTTTGAAAAACCTCTGAATCCAGACTGTATCATCTAATGTGTAAGCCCTCCCTCCCATACTGGAGTTCATAGAATTTCCATTTATAAAGCAGGTTCCATTTATGGAGAAAAAAATCATCTTTCTTTTTCTTTCTTTCCTTCCTTCCTTCCTTCCTTCCTTCCTTCCTGCCTTCCTTCCTTCCTTCCTTCCTTTCCTTCTTCCTTTCTGTCTGCTTTCTGAGTTATGTAAGTGACCCTTCCCATCCCATCCCCATTAATTCAAAGGATCGTAGGAATTAAGACCTGGAAGGATCAGATAACCCAATCCCTTCATTATTAGAAAATCCCTGAATAATCCAAAATAAACAGATTTTTTTTTTTACACAAAGGATGGTCGGAATTGAGCTTTATTAATATTGGAGTAGGGAAAGAAGCTGGCCAAAGGCACTCAGTGGCCAAGCTAGACCCTTTGTTAGGAGATGACCCCAGTTTTGATTCCTGTACTTGAGAGGAGGGGCAAAGGACTAGCTTTGAGTTAGTTTTATCATGAATAAGATCCAACCGTAGCCTGAGGACCTCATTAATTCCCCAGTGCAGTTATCAGCTAAACCCTTAGAGGCATGATACATTGTCATTCATCTGGTATAACAACAATGACTGAAATGTACTCTGGGATTTACAAACTACTTTTCTTAATAATAACTTGGAGGTTTAAAAATAATTATAGACTTTAATAATAGCTTGGAGGAAAAAAAGAAAAAAAAGCATCTCTCTTCCTTTGCAGAAGAAAGTGTGAGACATGGCAAGTATTGTCAGTTTCAGTTTTACTTCTCTTTTCCCTTTCTTTTTCATTCCTTTTCTTTTTCATAAAGGATTGATAGGAAATAAATGAAGGTGAAAACAAAATATATCAACCAAAACCAAAATTTGTTAATGAAAATGAAAGACTTCTCAAGAACAACCTTGTGAGGGAGGTAGCACATGAGGAAACGAGATTCAGATTTTCTCAGATTCGTACACAGGCTTTCTCCCAAACTGAAGACAAGCGTGCTTTCCACTCCACTAAGCCAGTTGCCAACAGGAAAGAGCAGAACAGGCAGGTGCTTTTTGGTATGGAGATTTACAGTGACCACCAAACATCCTACCGGAAAGCTTGTTCAGGGAAAATAACCCAGAGATGAATCCACACCTGTTAACCAAAAGACAAGATCAACAGCCCCTGAGGTGTTTGCCATTGATCGACAACTGTATGACAAAATTCTAAATTGTTGGTGGCTTTCCTTGTGGTTTCTCTGGCTCCTAGGTGAGAAAACTCCCTCTTCCCATGTATTTTCTACAATTTGGAATATTAGAGAAATGTCTAGAACTGTGATATTAAACTCAAATACGAACAGGGGCCACTAAAATGTACATGGGAATCCATGTAGGCTGCATACTGACCTAGGAAACCGTATATTGACATTATCGATGTTCTAGTGTGTTGGTATTTATTTTGTTAAATATTCCTCAGTTACATTTGAATCTGGTTCAAATGCCCTCTGGTGTTTCAGGAACATGGCCAGCTGGCAGAGCTTTGACCTAGAGCCCCAAGAGTTTAAATAACTTGCCCAGGATCCAAAGCCTGTCTGTGCCAGAGGCAGGTTTGCAACCAAGGTGCTTCTGGCTGACTTTATCTGCTAAGCCAAACTAGGTAGTGCAGTGGTCAGAGCAATCAGTCTGGAATCAAGAAGACCTGAGTTCAAATCTGGCCTCAGACACTTACTAGCTTTGTGACTCTGGACAAGTCATTTAACCCTGCTTGCCTCAATTTCCTCATCTGGAGAAGCAAATGGCAAACATTCTAGTATCTCTGCTAGGAAAATCCCAAATGGGGTCACAAAGAATCAGACACAACTCAGATGAATGAACAGCAAGATTAAAACGACAAAGAGCTTGCTTCCCACTCATGAGATTGGAAAATATGATTTTAAAAAATGAAACAACATTGGGGAGGCTGTGGGAAATCAGACACATTCATGTGCTTTCATGGAGTCATAGACTGATCCACCCATCTCTGAGATTAACTTCAAATCATGAAGGAAGAACCACAGGATGGTTCATTCCCTTTGGCTTAGAGATCTCACTTTGCAGCATGCTCCCCAGGGAGCCCAGAGACCACACAGGAAAGAAGGTGTCACATAAGATAAATATTCATCTAGCAAAAGGAGGATCAACTGAAGGAGCTAGGGCTGTTTAGCCTAGAGAGAAGACGGTCCAGGGATAATGGCCTTCAAGTGTTTAGAGAGCTGTCATGTGGAAAATGGATTAAATTTGTTCTTCATTTTTGTGGTTGTTGCTCAGTCATATCAGTCATATCCGACCCTTTGTGATCCCATTTGGGATTTTCTTGACAGAGATACTGAAATGTTTGACATTTCCTTCTCCAATTAATTTTACAGAGGAGGAAACCGAGGCACAGGGTGACTTGCCCAGGGTCACACAGGTAATAATGTCTGAGGTCACATTTGAACTCAGGTCCTCCTGACTCCAGGTTTGGTGCTCTATCCACTGGACCACCTAATTTGTTGTACTTGGTCCCAAAGGGCAAAAGGTAGGGGTTATGGAAAGACATTTTGGGGGTAGCGTTATCAAGCAGCCATGTGGCACAGGCAGTAGAAATGTGGGCCTAAAATCAAGAATACCTGAGTCCAAATTCACCTTTAGATGTTTACTAGCTGCGAGTCACTTAACATCTGCTTTTGTTTCCTTATATATAGAATAAAGATAACAAAAGTCTTGTGTCCCAGCATTGTTGTAAAGAGGAAGAAAAAATAGTATTTATTTTTAAAATTTATAAAAATTTTTATTTATTATAATTATAAATTATATATTTTATAAAGTAAATTATTAAAATTTATAAAAATAATATTAAAATATTTATTTAAAAGATCATTTTTATAAAATTCTTTGCAAATGAAAAGTGCTATATGTGCTATTACATATGTAATTACTGTCATTAATATGCTATCTTAGAAGGTAGTGAGTTCCTCCCCACTGAAAGTGTAG
>CM053769.1:108094316-108109978 GCA_028658325.1 Potorous gilbertii
GGTCAAATCCAAAGTTCTTGAGAGAGACCTTGAGAGTGTCCTTGTATTGCTTCTTCTGACCACCATGTGATCGCCCACCCCATGTGAGTTCTCCATAAAACAGTCTTTTTTGGAAAGAGTATATTTTGCATTCAAACCATGTGGCCGGCCCCTTGGAGTTGCACTCTCCCTTTAGCATAGTTTGAATGCTTGGCAGGTCAGCTTGAGCAAGGACTTCAGTGTCTGGTATCTTATCCTGCCAGGTGATCCTCAGGATCTTCCTAAAACAGTTCAAATGGAAGCGATTCAGTTTTCTGGCATGGCACTGGTAGACTGTCCACGTTTCACAAGCATATATAACAATGAGGTCAGCACAATGGCTTCCGTTTGGTAGTCAGTCTAATACCTCTTCTCTCCCAAACTTTTCTTTGGAGCCTCCCAAACTCCAGATACAGCTCTCTATCCACTGAGCCACCTAGCTGACCCTCCATAGCAGTGGGTCATCATTAACGAAAAGACCACAGGACTTAGAGCGTTCTAAAACCTGTATTAAAATCCTGGCCCTGCCATTTACTGACCATATGGCCCCAAGCAAAAATGAGCTGTTTTCTCACCGGTAAAATCAGAAAAATAATACTTAACACTATCAAAAAACAGAAGCACCGTTCCTGAATTTATAAATTGCTTTCCTTCTGTGAGAAATAAAATTATAGATTCATAGAATATTAGAAATGCTAGGGACTACTCTCAGCCATTATTTTGATGTTATTATAGGTGTTGTGAGGAAAAGATTTTAGATATTGTAAAGTCTATAGAAATGTGATTTCTTTCCATTTTCTTCCTCACTTCCTCCCTTTCTTTTCTCCCTCTCTCTTCTTTCCCTTCTTTTGCATCCTCCTTCTCTCTCCCTGTTTCTGAAGTTCTGGGCCTCATGTTGCTAAATATTTTTAGTGATATTTTGGGTAAAGACATAGATAGCCTTCTTATTTAATTTGCATGTGACACAGAGCTGGTAGGGATATAGCTAATAAATCAGATAAAGATCTTGACTGGTTAGAAGGTTGGTGATATGGAGGTATTAGTTTATAGAGTTTACAGAATGGAGGATGGGATGACAGGATGCTTTGTGGGAGATCCCTTTAACAGAAGTGTGAAGGCTGGATTGAAGTGGGGAGACACTGGAGGGGAGTGATTAGAAGGGTACTGCAAGAGTTCCCATGGCAGTTGATGAGGGTTTGAAAGGTGTCTGAGCCAGTAGAAAGAAAGAAATAGATGGATGTAAGAAATGTTGTGGAGACAGAAACAGCAGGTTGTACAGGAAGAAATAAGGATAATAGACCTTGAAGTTAATAAACCTCTCTATGACTCGGTTTCCTGATCTGTAATGAAATAATTGCAGATTTGTAAGTTATCTTCCAAAAGTTCTTTGAAAACAAGTTTTGAATGGAAAAGAAATAGAAAAAAAGTCATTTGAAAGCTTAACATCAATGCAAGGACATGTAATGAGCCTATTGGGTGATGACTCATCTACATCAGAGATTTAGTGGCCTAGTGAGGCAGGCTTGGTCTATATCCTATTCTGAGTGTTGCTGTTCCTGGGAAGGAGATGCAGGAACCCCTGGTCATTAAGAGATCTCTTGGTGCATGGACAGGGCAGATACCAGCCCAGGCAGTAGGATGGGGAAAATGTGGCTCCAGCCCTCAAGGAGCTCCTGGTGTATTGGTGTTGACACAGCTCCTGTCCTGGGGACCCCAGTCTGATAGGGGAGATATAGCCCCTCCTCTGGAGGAGTTCCTGATCTGATGGGGAGGCAACTTCTGCCCCCAGGGGTCCCCTGGTCTGATGGAAGAGACAGTGAGACAGTGCATCCCCTTAAGTCACACTGGGAACATACAAGAAACACATCCTCAACCTCTTTGTCACCATCACTGACTTTCACCTTCTTGGTAAGACCCTTTCATAGCCATTATCTGGTAAGATCTCTCCCTCCACTGCCCAGAGAGGTGGTTTTTGCAGCTATTACAGATTATTACAGAATAGAAAAGACCTTTCAGGCAAAGAAAGCTGTCTCAGAGCCAACATCTTGGGACCAAGGTGGTCTAATCTGTCTTTGAAGGGCGATAGTATAGGCTCCTATGATGAAACCCACCAGAGTTTTCAAAGTTTCAACACATACTGCATCATGGCACGGTGGATAGGGCAGTGGAGGGAGAGTCAGGAAGATCCAGGTTCAAGTCTTGCTTCAGACATTGCTTGTGTGATCTCACCTCTCTGTGCCTCAGTTTCCTCATCTGTAATAAGAAGGATTTGAATGAGCTGTCCTCCAAGGTTCCTTTCAGTTCTGGATCTGGTATAATGTCCCTCACCAGAATCCCTGCTCATCCCACTAAATCCCTTGAGGCCTCCTGGGCTTTTCCAGCACCCCACCATCACCTTTACCTGTACCCTGCAAGGACCCCTACTTTTGATCTAGTTAGAACCTGCCCCCAACCAGTTTGGTACACCTAGAGTCCAGGTTCCGATTCACAATGTCTTTAAGAATACTTTGGGACCTCTCAGGGCTCAGCGTCAACACACTCCTGAAGGTTTTTAAATTTTGGGGGGTTGGGGGGACACATGGGAATAGAGAATGAGTCTGTGGGAGAAGTTGGGGAGGGAGAGCAGAGGTTAGGTGGGAAACTGTGAAAAAGGAAACAAAGCCTGGGTTTACATTTTATCCTCCCCTTGTCATCCAGAGAAAAAGACATCTGGCCCAAGGCAAGTCCTTGTGAGCTCATGTATGGACCATCCCCATGGCATGGGGGCAGGGAGCCATCTGACCATGGGCTCCCCTGGGTCACACAAGAGGCCTGGCTCCTAGAGGGGCAGAGCTGTGGTGTGAATCCATCCCACCACTTAGATCCTTCTATTTCTGTTCTTGCCATCAGAATTGTTGGAACCCCTGCCATTGACTCCAAGATTGTGTGTGTGTGTATATATGTGTGTTGGGGGATAATCTCTAATGATCCAAACTGAGTCAATGATTAGTTTTTAGGTTCACAATTTGGAAGGGCCCTTTGGAAAGCCAACAAGTTCACTCCTCATATTATACAGATAAAATCTCCAAGGCCCAGAGAGGTTTAAGTGACTTATTGCAGAGACAGAAAGAGGGCTAGGATTCAAACTCAGCTCCCAGAACTCCAAACTTGGGGATCTTTCTACTGTTCCACTCTGCCCTGACTTGAGTGGCTGAAAATGGTTAGATCTAAGTTCCATCAGAGTAGCTAGGCAACTCAATGAAGAGAGTGCCTGGCTTGGAGTCAGGAAGACTCATCTTCCTGAGTTCCAGCTGGCCTCAGATACTTGTGACCCTGGACAAGTCACTTCACCTTGTTTGCCTCAGTTTCCACATCTGCAAAATGAGTCGGAGAAGGAAATAGCAAACCACTCCAGTATCTCTGCCAAGAAAACCCCAAATAGGGATCACAGAGACTTAGTTAGATATGACTGAAACAACTGAACAACCACAACCAGTGTGGCCAACTCTCTTGGGCTTCTAACTGTCTCCAACAACATCTCTCTCCTTTTCCCCCAGTACTCCTGTCCAGCCTGACACTATGGGCATCTTAGCCTCTGAATCTTGGCCCTATGATAAGTCAAAGCTCTTGCACCACAATTGAGGTCCCTTCTTGCTACCACTCACCCTCTCACTGACCTTTGATCCCAAGAGAGGTCATGTTTCCCCTTCTTGTGAGGATATTCCAGAAGATAGGAATGCTATTTTACCATTGGACCAGAGGATCCTGGAGGGCGGGGGCTGTGGCACAGAGTCCCCAAATTGAGTATTTGGAGGGACCTAGGTATCCATCCAATATAACTTACACTGTCCTTGCTTTCTGGGAACCCCCAGTCTGGGAGGGGGAAAAATTTCCATATTAACTTCCTTTTTATTAGTTAATTTATTTTTGGTTTTCAACATCCACTTCCAGAAGTTTTAAATTTTCTCCTCCTCCCTCTCCAAGATGGCAAGAAATCTGATAAAGACTCTACACATACATTCCTATTAAACACACTTTCACATTAGTCATGTTGCATAAAAGAATTATAACGAATGGTAGAAACCATGAGAAAAAAAAACAAGACAAAACAAAAAAATAAAATAGTCTGTTTCTCTCTGCATTCTGACTCCATAGTTCTTTCTCTGGATGTGGATGGCATTTTCCATCATAAGTCCTTTGGAATTGTTTTTGGTCCTTGCATTGCTGAGAAGTCTATCAAAGTCCATCCTTACACACTGTGGCTGTTACTGTGAATGATGTTCTGGTTCTGCTCCCCTCACTCAGTATCAGTTCATTTAACTTCTTTAATATGTGGTTGGTCATCCAGCCTCTTGACCATTGAGGACCTTAAAGGAGGTGGTACCCATTACCTCTCAAAGGGGCTCCTTCCACTTTGGGAAAGTTTTGGTTCAAAAAGTTTGGTTCACCTAAACCTCTAGTTCCTCCCTCTGGGGCCAAACAGAAAAAAACCTAACTAGTTCTTCCTCCATAAGACAGACCTTCAAATATTTAAAGACAGATAGCATATCTCCTCCTCTTCCCTGCAGTCTTATCTTCTCTAGGCTAAAAACATCTAGCTTCATCTCTATCAGATTAGCAACTTTCTGAGAGAGGGTACTATTTAAACACTGACTAGAGAGTCAGAGGCTGGATGCAAATTCTACCTTTGATGATTAATACCTGTATGACATTGAGTGTGTCAGTTGACTTCTCTGGGCCTCAGTTTCCTCACCTGTAAAATGAGGAAGTGGGACTAGAAGTTCTCTATGGTCTCTTCCTCTCTCCAGCTCTATGGTCTAGGTCTCCTTATCAAGCTGAGGGTTTTCTAAAGGCAGGAACTGTATCTCCCTATAGGGTGGGAACTCCCTGAGGGCAGGACCTGGAAGACTTCAAGTTCAAGTATTATTTCATTCCTATCAGATGAAGGACTGCCAATAACAAGGACACCCCTCTCTCCTTTTTCCTCTCTCTTTCACCCTAGAGAAGGAATCATGTCTCTTTCTGCATGCCAGGCACATTCTCTCCCAGTTCCCCAACTGGGGCTCCAGACCCCAGAGCAGCTCAGGACAGAGGGTTTGCCAGTCCATGATGTGTCTGAGTTATGGAGAGAGCAGTGCCCACGCAGTGGGGGAAGATGCAGCATCCCATCTGAAATGCCAGCTCGGAGGGTGTCCAGAGCCTGTGGGGGCCTGGGCATTATTGATGGCCCATTAAGTATGGATAGCTCTTCTCAGCTCCATGTGGTCCATTACTGATGGCTGATTAAACAGCCATGCACTCTGTCAGAAGACGATTTATGGTCCTGGGCATCAGCAGTTTCTCTCTCTCCCTCTCCAGCCACTGCGGGCGCCCGACATTATTCATTGCAGACAGGGCCCAAGCCATAAATCAGACAGACGCCAATGCCACCCGCTCTGCCCGCTGAGAACATAGCGAGAGAAGGCTGGGGCTGTGGAGCACAGCCTAGGAAGGATAATCAGTGTGCCCGAAAAACTCTGTGTGTATGGGGGGGTGGGTGGTCGGGGGGTGGGTAATCGAGTGTTCTCCTCCTTCAGGCTAGAAGGAAACTTGGGGTTCCTTCAATCTCATTAAGAGAGTTTGTGAAAGTCTAGGGTCCAGGAGAGGGGTTAGTGAGTGTCTGACTCCACCCTGCCTTACTTGGACTGGATGTGAAACAATGTGTTTCTGTTCTGGGAGAAAGTGTAGGAAGGACATTTAAAGCCCATGGTGCCTCAGTAGGTCCTCACTGGAATTGAGAAGTGACTGGTCACATGCCAGTCTCAAGTTACTTGGCCAAGGCACACTCTAGATGACCAGCAAATTCTGATATTATGTCTCTGTTTAAGGCAGTTAAGGTGGGACAGTGGACTTGGGAGTCAGGGAGACCTGAATTCAAATCTAGCCTCTAGTATTTACTAATTGTGGAAGCACTGTCTAGAGAGGACTACCTGAGGGTAGAAGGCCTTGAAGTCATGCCACAAGAGAGTCATCCTTGAAAGCAAGGAATTCTTCATGGTTGTCCTTATATCCCCAGCACCAACACAATGTTTCATATACATTAAGTGCTTAATTAATTCTTGATAGTCAATAAGCATTTATTAAGTAACTACAATATGCTCATTTAAATAATTGAGTTGACTTGAATTCCCTGAAGGATTGGGGGTGTTTAACCTTGGGTGAGGGGAGGCCAGGAGGGCTGTCTTCAAGGCTTTGAGAGATTGCCTTGTAGAAGGACTTGGATGTGCTCTATTTGGTGTTCAAGGGGAGAAACAAGGTCAATGAGGGAAAGTTTCAAAGAGGTAGATTTGGATTATATTGGGGATGCTGAGGGGGCGGGCATTTTAACAATTAGAGACATTCCTAAGTGGAATGAATTTTGTCTGGAGAGGGTAGGTTCCTTTTCATTGGAACCAAACCAAATCCAACCAACAATTGATGATCACTGATCACTTGGAGGTGTCATAGAGGGTCTTCTTTTTCAGGTATGAGACCTTAGAGTTTGACCTCTTCATTTTACAGAGGAGGAAAGTGAGGCCTGGAAAGAGTAAGTGACTTGTATAGATATGGGGGTGGGGAGGAGGGGAGGGAGGGAGAGAGAGGGGCGGGTGGGGGTTGGGAGGGGAAGAAAGGAAAGAAGGAAGGAAGGAAGGAAGGAAGGAAGGAAGGAAGGAAGGAAGGAAGGAAGGAGAAAGAAAAGAAAGAAAAAGGAAAAAAAGAAGCAGAGCTGGGATTTAAGCCTCAGTCCACTGACTCCAATGTTAGTCCTCTTTGTTATAAAAGAGGGAAAGGGAGGGACACAAAATGACTTCTCAGAATCTCAGAATTGGAGAGTTAGAAGGGAACATGGGCTGTTTAGTTCACTTCTGTGTCCAGAGCTCCTCAACAGATATCCCACCCACGTCATCCCAATCAGAGGAGACTCTTGCGGATTCCATAGCCTCCCTTGGTCAACTAATCAATCAATAAGCATTTGGTTGGCACCTACTGTATGCTAGCAATTATGCTAGGCACTGGGGATACAAATACAAAGAATAAAACTGTCTCTGCTCTCAAGAATCTTACATTCTATCAGGAGAGACTACATAACTATGTCAGGAATAAATAAAAAGAATAAATACAGAAAAAATGGTTATTTGAGTTCTAGCATCCCTCTTGGTCAGGGAATTCTTCCTCAGAACTAACCCAGTGTCCTTAGGACGTATTTGAAGTCTATGGTACCTTGATAAATCCTCAGTGGGTCTGGGAAGTGACCAATAAATACATTCCTGTTTACAAATACTAACTCTGAAGTTCTATGTAGTCCAAGCATCTGAAGTCAATGACCAACAAATTCATAGATTATGCCTCTGTTGACCATTCTCTTTACAACTCTAATGACTTGTTTACTGGATGGTTCTCATTAGGGTTTGTTGGTATAGCCAAGAAATGTGTTTTGGAAATCTCACTGACTGTAATTAGTTTTAAGGACAAGAAGAAACAGAAGGACAATTTATTAGGTTGAGGGCTCAAAAAACAGAGTTCTAAGAATTAATGGTCCCCAATTTGGAAAGTAGCTAACCCTCAATTTTGTAAATTATTAGATTAAGAATAGAAATGTGAACTGCAGCATAATTATTAATTTATCTCCTAGTAGTTTGATTAATCAATACAGTTATTTTATTTAGCAGCTTTTGAAGGGGAAATATTTTATTGCCTTCTTTTTATTAACATTATATTAATAATAATAAATCCTTCCTCTGTCACCTGCTGAGAAAGTTATCCCTTATTTTAAAAAAATGATTAAAGATGAAAGAAAAATTCAGTTCAGAAAAAAATAACCAACACATCAAACGTGTAATGAGGTATAGTACCCTGCCTGTTAAATGAAGGGAACACAATGCACTTTCTCAACTTTTCTCCAGTCAAGTTCAGTCTTTAAAAGTATACATTTCTTAGCTTTTGTTGTTACTTTTGTGGTTATTTCCATTTGCATTATTGTAATCATAGTGTATAATCATTTTTCTGGTTCTGCCTACTTCATTTTGTATCAGTTCACATAAATCTTTCCAATGCTTCTTTGTATCCATAACATTCATTGTTCCTTGCAACATAGTAACATGTCACATCATTCATGTACCACCATGTGTAGCCATTCCTCAGTTGCAGTTCTTTGCTACCAAAAAGGTTGATGTTCTACTTTGAACTTATCCCAGGGAAAGGTGTTCCAGGAAAATACAGAAGGAAGAAAAGTTAGGAGAAAAAAATTCTCTTTAAGAAGCTGATAGTCTAATTGCTAAGATTCACAGACATAAGGAAAATCATACAGAGAGGACTACTAGGCAGGGTCAAATCAGCTGCCATGGAATATGGATTGTCCATCCACACCACAGTTCAAAGGAGAGAGATGTTGTTGTTCAGTCATTTCAGTCATATCTGACTCTTTTGGGGTTTTCTTGGCAAAGATTCTGGAGTGGTTTGCTATTTCCTTCTCCAGCTCATTTTACAAATGAGAAATTGAGGTAAACCGGATTAAGGGACTTGCCAAGGGTCATATAGCTAGTAAGTATCTGAAGCCAGATTTGAATTCAGGAAAATGCATCTTCCTGACTCCAGGTCCAGTGCTCTATACACTGCACCACCCTCCTGGTGATCATAAGATGCCCATTGCTGCTAGTCGTGTAGTCTCTGCTGGACACTGCTCTCCTAGCTGCTGCTGTCATCGCTGGGTATTTTGCAGAAAGCATTTGGTTTTCAAAGAGAAAAAAAAAGTGTGCACAATCTATTTTTAGGTTTAATCTTTGTTATTAATATTTTCTCACTTTCTCAAGTCTAGACAATGGACAAAACAAATCAAGCTCTGGTCTGTGGTTTTTGCCTCTTTCCAAGTTGTTAACGCTCATGCTTAGAACTGAGCCTGCTAGCGTTGGTCCTAATACACTCCTGTGAAGAACTTCTAATATCCCTTTGGACTTTAGCTGAAGAGTTGAGGTGGAGTCTTACATTTTCTCCACATAAAGCAGAGTGGGGCCCTTTCTATTTCTCTTTTAGCTTAAAGCACAGAAGTTTAAACTTTAACTCATTCAATGAGAAAGGGAGGCCCTCCACGTAGCTAGTTATGAGACAGGAAAAATCCTTTAGCAGCTTCCTCTCTATGAGGAGAGGGATTTGTGCATTAGGCCCCAAGCTTGCTTGAAACAGGTATAGCCAGTCAGTTAATTACAGACCTCAGACATTTAATCTGCCTTTAAACCTATTTCTTCCTGTACTGGATCAATGTCTCTGTCCCAAGTCTATTTCTGATTTATGGTTAGGAAATCTTTCTACTTCCACTTTTTACCAACCAATATTTCCCTTTAGCAAGATTTCAAGCATAACCTTCCAGCAAACTTCAAAGAGTTTTTTGAATCTGACACCCTATGGTTTTTCTCAGGCCACCAAGATCCTTTGGGTTTCCTATGAAAATTGAGAGGATGGATGGAGAAAAGGGAAATGAAAGAAATTCAGGTGGAGTTAGGGTGAAAACATCATCATTTACCTCAGCCCTTTGTTCCAAACTACACTATTGACAAAATCCATGTGGAGCATGGCCTCTCTTCCATCAGAGTGGGGATGCTGAATGTTAAGATCATGTCTCCCCCTTCCTCTATCTCTCTCCCTCTCCCTCTCCTCAGTGGCCCTCTCAGATCTCCAATGGGATGGAAAGAGGAGACCAGATAAGTAAGCTCAGCACTGAGGAAGCAATTTAAAGTTTCTTTTCTTGGCTAT
The DNA here is from genome assembly GCA_028658325.1 of Potorous gilbertii. Classification (NCBI taxonomy): domain Eukaryota; kingdom Metazoa; phylum Chordata; class Mammalia; order Diprotodontia; family Potoroidae; genus Potorous; species Potorous gilbertii. The sequence goes on from CM053769.1 coordinate 108,104,079, forward strand.
CCCTAACTCTGCCTTAGGAAGATGGGAGATGTTAAGGAGGCAGAGTGGGGAGGGGGATGATGTCTCCCTCCCTCCCCACCTCCAAGTACTGAAGCAGAGGAGGAGGTCTGTCTAAAATTAAATACCTCAGTGCATGTATAATGGCTACTCAAGAATACATGTGTGCACATACGCTTCCATGTCCCTCATTCCACACATACTCCAGACACCCTGTTTCCCAAGTGACACCCTATGGTAATTTTAAGTGGTCATTAGGAGGCAGAGTATGAAACAGCTGCAAGGGTAGCCTTGCTTTTTGCAGGCCTGAGTGAGGACTGTAGATCATGTGCCCCTCCCCTCATAAAGACTGTCAGGATCAGTGAATTTTGAGCAAAGGAAGGCTCTGTTCTCTGAGCCCTAACCTTGGCCACACTCATTGGGAACCTGTCCACCATTTGCTACTTGTGTGATGGGTAAGTCACGTAGCCCCTCTGGCCCTCAGTATCATTATTTGTAAAATGGTGTTGGGGTGAGCATAGAGGACCTCTGAGGTCCCTTCCACTGGTGGATTTGATCCTCTGACCCCAATAGAATAGAAGCTTCTGGAGGACAGACTAGTTTATTGTTTCCTTTTCATCCTCAGATTCCATTTTCCTTTTCCTTACTCCTGCCTAGCAGAATGCCTGCCATGTAGTAGGTCCATAGAAATGTTGAATGAATCTCTAACCATAGGAGGAGGAAGGAATGAAATAAGCATTTATCAAGCACCTACTATGTATCAGTCTCTCTGCTAAGCATTTTATCAATATTGTATCATTTATCTTCAGAACAACCTGGGAGGTAGGTGCAGTTCTTATCCCCATTTTGCAGTGGAGGAAACTGAGGCAGACAGAATATCTGAGACTAGATTTGAACTGGTCTTCCTGATTCTAGGCCCAATGATATCCCTTTCATAAATGTATAGCATGGGTCACAAAAGGGAACTAGGTGAGAGTGTGTTCTGACCATCCCTACCACTAGACATAACTTTGGCCTGTTCCTAAGGGGAGCTCTTACATTCTAGCCCAAATGACCTACTTGCTAGTCCTAATTTGTACCAGATCATTCTTTATCTCTCTGCCTATTCCTAAAAGGTGTGTAGTGAAAAGAGTACTAGATCTGTGAACCTGAGTTCAAATCTTACCTCAGGCACTTACTGCCTATGTGACCCCGGGCAAATCACTTCACTTGCCTGGACCTCAGTTCCCTCATTTATCAAATGAGAGGGATGTTCTAGGGGGCCTCTTAGGTCCCTTTAGCTCTAAATCTATGCTCCTATAAGACTACCAAATGTAGGATAAGGATAACCATCATATTAAGATTTCCATGATCTTTACATTTCAGAGTGATACTCCATTTTCCTTTTCCTTGCTCTTGCCCAGAACAGAACTGAATCAGAACCCACTGCACCCAACTTCTATATATTGAGTGAACTTAGGGTGGTGAGCAGGGGTTATGATCAGATGGAGAAATGTCAGAGGTTTTTTATTAATGAAGAGGAAAAACTTGTGGGCAACGGTGAGATCCAGGGCAGCTAGGTGATGTAGTGCCTATTGGACTTGAAGTCAGGAAGACTTACCTTCTTCAATTCAAATCTGACCTCAGTCACTTAATAGCTGTGTGACCTTGGACAAGTCACTTAATCCCGTTTGCCTCCGTTTCTTCAACTGTAAACTGAGCTGGAGAAGAAAATGGCAAACCATTTCAGTATCTTTGCTGAGAAAATGCCAAATGGGGTCACAAAGAGGTGAAAACAACTGATGGTGAGATCCAGAGTATGCCCAATTTTGTAGATGGCAGAGATGGAGTAGAGGAATAAATCATGCAATTTTAAGGGACTAAAATTTAGGAGACTAAAACAGCTGGGAGGTGAGAATATTGAAGTGCCGTAGAGAGAGCACTAGATTCAAATGTTCAAAGAGCTGCTTATGACCTGTATAATCTTAGGGCAGTTACTCTATACCTGCCTAGGCCTCAGTTTCCTCATCTTGAAAATGAAGGAATTGGACTACACACTCTCTGTGGTCCCTTCCAGCTCTAAATCTATGATTGTATGATACTCTGACTTTCAGGGAAGTCAGTGCATGCACACTCAATAGCCTTGGACAAAATCACTATGCTGAGGTCTAGAAGGTAGTGCCACCTTATGGCCAAAATATATTCTACAGTCCATGGCTGATTAATTAAGCAGAAGGCAGATAGCAGGTGTTTATCTAGCCCACAGCATCTGTTACACTTAGCTAGGTGGCACAGTGTTAGACTTGGAGTCAGCAAGATCTGAGTTCAAATCCTAGGTATTTACTAACTTCATGACCCTGGGAAAATCACTTCACCTTGCTCTTAGCCTTGATTGTAAAATGGGAGTCCTAATAGCACCTACTTTGTAGGGGAATTGGGAGGAAGAAATGAGATAATGTTTGTAAAGTGTTTTGTAAACTTCAAAGCACTATATTACCCCAAGGGCCACATCCTACATGAATCTTTTATTGAGTTCTCAGTTGCTAATACTTTTCCTACTACTTCTCCTGGTTGGAAATTACTCTATATATCTTGAATATATTCACTTCTGTAAACTCCTTGGAGACAGGGACTCTTCTTTCTTGTCTTTACATCCCTTGTGACTAGCCCAGTGTTGGACACATAGTAGGTATTTTGTAAATTTATAAATTCAAATTTTGTAAATTTGAATAAATGAATAGGGATGACACAATGTTATAAGATAAGTGACATGTATCCTTAGGAACTCAAGGTATTATACACTTAAGTTGTATATAATTCTGAGAATAACTCTTTAGATTGATGTTTGTCAGTCTAATGAAAGCTGGGAACTCTGCATTCCCACTCCCCATGGGAATCATGGGTAGGATGGGGAAATGCTTGCTAAATCTGGGTGTTTGAGTGGAGGGCAACAAAGAGATCATGATCCAAATTGTGTTATGTCATTATCTCATTTATAGAGAAAGGTTGAGACAAAGGCTTTCGGTGACCTTGGGGACAGTTGGGAGTTATAGGAATGAGGAAAGAATTATGGAATCAGAAAAAACAAAATATGTTGTTTGAATTAAATTCAGTTTGTCAAGTCAGAAGATTGCTGGCCAGTGACAATCACAACAACCACTTTGGAGCTACTCTTTGTGTGTTTCCCAGATGTCAGCTTCTTGGAGGTGAAGTCTATTTAATTTTTGCTTTTATGTAGCTGGTGTGCTCAGTCTGTGCTTTAAAAATGCTTTTTGATTGATTGAATATATTTGAGTTGGGGGCTTTGGGATGAACTGGAGAGGACGTATCCCAGATGGGTCTTAGCAGCTGAGCTATGCCAGCCAGAAGACAGAGCAAAGGAAGCAAAACTGAATTGTCTTCAGTAATGAAGAACAAATGTAACCTTATCACGTGTTGGCATCCATGCAATAGATGTGTTGTACCCATTCGTAGAGCTATTGAGAAGGAAATCCATTTGTTAGTTTACGAGTGAGACACTTGGTTTATGGTGTCAACATTTGAAAGTATTGATTAAGCCTTATAAAAAAACTTAAAGAAATTCAAATGCATCATCATTCTCTTGTGGAGATTCAGTGAGGTTTTGCACTGGCAAGAATACATCACAAAAGCCAAAGATTTTGTTTTATGCTAACAGGTATATAAAATAAAGTCTCAGATGGTGGGACCAGTGGCTTTTCCTTCTTCACCTAGATTTTATTTTTGCACCATTTCATTTGCATGCTAATCCAAGAAAAGATCTTCACATAGCTTCTATCATTTTCGCTTTTTGAAGAGTCCCACAAGTGGATTTTAGAAGCATAGGGTCCCCATAAGGATTAAAAAGGAGTTACAAAGAATTTCTAACCCTAAATCACTTAGTTTTCTGAGACCATGGAGTTTGACTCAACACCAGACACCAGCAGTCAAAAGAATAGACATACTTTGCAACTTTTATTGGTTTACCTTAAGTAGGTATGGTGCCTCATTGATAACTGATGTGAACTAAGGGGTTGTTAGCCTGCCCTTGTGAGGGAAAGACTTTCTCACCAAAATAGATGGGAGTCAGACTTTCTACAACTGGTCCTGAAGAACTGAAGTCCAGAATACACTATTAGAGGAAACTTGATAACCAATATATATTGGAGGTGCAACACATAGCACAGAGATGGGATGCCCACTGGAGAACAAAGACGTGAGACACCCAGCAGAAAACAGTGGAGAGTACCATGATGATATTACTATAGAGCCTTGTTGGCCATGTGACATTGGGAGAGGGAAGTTGCCTGTCCATTTATCTCCCTGAGGTACATGGGTTCCTTATGAACTCAGCACAAAAATTCTTCTGTCATGCATATTTTATATGAGTGTTCCCTCCTTTGCTAGCATGTAGTAAGTTGTGGGAGAGTATATCATATATGTGCATAGAAGATACTATTTTTTTCAACTTAGTATTTTATTAAATGTCTTTTGGTTTCCACTGAGTCTTTTGACTGGCCAGTAGAGAGAGAAACTTATGAGTGAGGACTGATATGCTATAGTTTTGAGTGAGTATCAATTCACAGAATTCCTTAGACCTTTGGTGGCTTTTCTGGAGACCCATGTATGAGATGGAGGGTCCAGGTGATCTATATCAATTTTTATTATTGTTTGGTTTTGTACAACTCTTCATGACCCATTTGAGGTTTTCTTGGCAAAGTTACTGGAGTCGTTTGCTATTTCCTTCTCCAACTCATTTTATAGATGAGGAAACCGAGATCAACAGGATTAAGTGACTTGCCCAGGGTCACACAGCTAATAAGTTCAAATCTGAGACCAGATTTGAACTCAGGGAGATGAATATTCCTGACTCCAGAGATGAATATTCCTTTCTCCAGGCTGAGCACTCTATCCACTGTGCCACCTCACTACCCCTCACAAAAGCAACATGCCTGAATTAAGTGTTAACAAATCAGCCTTTAGAATAGAAATAAAGATAGAATTTAAGATTTATGGAAGTGATTGTTGAAAACTGAAACAAATAAATTAATTGAGTTTTAAAAAACCATGTTAAAAAATGAAGATAGAAAGTTAATCCATTAATTTGCCCATTGACAATTACTAACTTACTAATTGTACTTTTCTGCTATGTCTAAAAGCCCATGTTACATTCTTAGTAGTGAAATGTTTACAAAACATTTTGAGAGCCACAAAACATATTTTTCCAGAGAAAGGAAAATGAGTGATTTATCATCAGAATTTTATTGGGAAAGATTCTTTTCTATTTGCGTAATTATGAGAGAGGAAAAACCATGTCTATATTCCTTTCTTTTTCACATTAATGAGGAGACCTTCCCAATCAACATATGAATTTATGCAGAGGATGGATTAGGTGGACACCACTTTCGGAAAGTAATCACTGTTAGATTTTTTTAGAGGGTGAACTCTCTTGCCACATTTTAAACATGCTTCAATTTCTGCAAATTTTATTCCCTCACAAGTTTTCAGCTATTTAACTATTCCATCCAGCCTATGTTTCCAGACTTATTTCAAATGACTTTCCTCCAATCTTTTTCTCTCCTGCCAAACCGGCCTTTTTGTTCCCTATACATGACATTTCCAACTCCTTTTGGCCACTGAGAGACCAGCTCCCATGCCGGGAACGCTCTCCCCTCCTCTGCTCCATCTCCTATCCTCCCTTGTCTCTTTCCAGGCTCAACTCAGAAGGCACCTCCTAAGAGAAGCTTCATCTCATTAGGCTTAAACTATATTGTATGTCCTTCTGTGTGTAATGACTGTGTGGGTGGGACTGGTGAGCATGCATCAGGTGCTCAGCCCAGGCAATCTCTTTGTGCAAGAGGCAGAGGGGCCTGTTTCAGTAAAGGTATGATGGTGTGCGAAGGGAGGGCCTGGATCACAGAGTTGGA
>CM053769.1:108110478-108129554 GCA_028658325.1 Potorous gilbertii
AATCAAGTAACTGGCTGGGAAAATGCCAGAAAAGGGAAAAAAACTAAGACCATAGATGGCTATTTCCTTGAGAAGATCATTCCTCCATTTGTCTCTGACGACGAGGAGGTCTGCTTACCATCAGGTAAAGACATGGGAGTCGGTATGATTTTTCTGCTGGGCCCTTATAGTTTGTTAAACCTAACAAAATATGTCTTTTCTCCAGGTAAATTGCCAAGCATTCCACCTCCCCTACAGAAATGAAAACTCCCATGCGTTAGCCACATTGTTTGAATGCTGAACGTATGCTTGCCAAAAAGACTATTTTATGGAGAACTCACACAGGGCACACATTCACAAGATTGTCAAAAGAAGCAATACAGCGACACTCTCAAGATCTCTCTGAAGACCTTTGGAATCAATTGTGAGACATGGGAGATGCTGGCATGGGACTACCCATCCTCGCCTGCCTGCACCAAAGGAGCTGTGCTCTAAGTGCGAAGCAATAACTCAAAAGAAATGTGAAACGTTCAAATCTCCCCTTCAAATGTTCATATGGACTATTTGTGTCCGACCTGTGCTCAAATCTTCTAGGCTCATATTGGTCTGATCAGCCATAGTCAGATACACTGGACCTTTACTCCAACATAGTGATGTAATTTTGATCCTCTCTAAAAGTAAAGGACAATGACCAACCAACCAACTGACAATTCAATCAAAGAGATGTTCATACCCAATAAAGGGATCAGAGTGCAAGCATCTTGTTAGCTATATTATTTGTGGGTAGGGATGTATGACACCCTTCTTATATAAGTATTCTTATGCCTGTTTCTTCATAACTAAGCAGTGTCTTGTACATAGTAGGAACTTAATAAGTGTCCCCTGAATGGTTCTATTTACATTTTTATTTGCATGAATCTCATCTTTTTTTCCCCCAAACTCATATCCAGCCTTCCTGTCAGAACCATGAGCTTCTAGCAAATATTACATACCTCCATAATACTTTTTAGTCTAGCCCTGGTTACCATCATCCCTTTAGCTGGGAATGTCCATTCTCAACAGAACTTGAGGGGACACAGAAGCACATGCCTCAGGGTCACCATTTCCAGTTCACATGCCAAAGTAAGATTATGAACATTTGCTGCTCCGATCTAGAGACCTGGAAAATGAAGGTAACAGGAAACCAGATGTTGTTTGCCCAGAGACACTATTTCACCCCCTTTCTCAAATGCCCCATCACTACTTCAGGAGTTTGATGGATAGAGTTCTTACTTCCAAATTATAAAGACCTAGATTCAAGTACTGACTCTACCACACCTGGGTTGGGTGACCCTGGACAAGTCTTTTAACTTCTTAGTGCTCTAAGCAAATCTCTAAAACTATAAATGATGGAGGAAATGCTATTCTGTACTGGGAGAGGGAATTCCCTCACCTGGGAGTTCCTTAATGATTTCATAGGTCCAGTCCTTATCCCTTTGTCTTTTTCAGTTTAGAGACTGGAGGTACACTAATGGTGGGAGTCAATATAAGACAAGCAGTTACTAACATGAATTAAGCACCTGTTGTAAGCAGAGTAGAACTTAACCCTGTCCTCGAGGAGCTTATATTCTTGTATGGGAATATTGCCTGAGTCATAACTAGGTGGGAGCAAGTGTTCCTTGCATTACACAATGATGTTCAATCAGGACAAGGGTCAAAACAGTCACAACATGAGTCCAAGGGGAGGAGCATCACTGGGGGAGAAGATATCTAGGTAGGTTTCCTGGAGGGAGTGGCACTTGAACTAGAGTTTGAGGAGAGAGGCAGTAAGACTTGCAATACCTGGAGCTTGGATAGGCTAAGTGAACCCCTCATGGTTACTCAGCCAGTATATGGTAGAGGAACTCAAGGATTCCTGATTCTAATGTCTGACTTTATCCATTACACCTCATCGTATTTATTGGGTTTTAATGAATGACTAAGAATATAATAGGAAAAGAGTGTAAGATTGGATATTCAAGACAGGGAAGGGCATGAACAAAGCGTTGGAGATCATAGGTTCACGAGGCATGTTCAGGGGACAGAGAGTTGCCCAACTGGGTTGAAACATGGAGGAGAATGGTGTGAGACAAGGGTGGAAAGAGGGATGGCATCTTTTTGTCAAGGGGCTTCAATGTCAAGCTAATGCCTCTGGACCCCATTCAGTAGACAATGGAGACCCCTAAGGGTTGTGAGCCTAAGAGGCATAGGACCTGCTTTGTGAATGATGAGGCTGAGTGTGGAAGCAGTAAAGAGCAAATTGAAGGTAGGAAAATAAAGACCTGGGACGACTTGCACTCTTCCTCTTAATGGACTTTCGTTCAGCCCAAGGCTAAGAGTTTGATTGTTTAACGAAGGCCATCTGTCTTGGACACTGCTGAATAGTAAAGGAAATTATGTTTCCCTCTCACAACTCTCCCATTTTCCGGCAGAGAACCTGGTGGTAATCATCTGTTCATGTGCTAAGTGCCCTAATCAAAGCAGAGGCCCTTATTTGAACCAAGAGAATGTTCATTAGCTTTGGGAGTAAGAGACCGACCAGAAGCACCAACATTTGCTGGTTATTCTTTCCCTGCTGTCTATATTAATGCCTTTCAGCTCAACTTGCAGGGGAGGGAGAGAGGAGCAGAGAGGGAGAAGAGATTTCTCTATTTAATATTTCATGTCCAAATTGTGCTTTTTAAAAATTCAAAACACTTTTATATACATAACTAATCATTTGACCTTGGATGAGTAACTCCCCCTCTTGACCTCCATTTGCTTCTATGTAAAATGAGGACACGTTGGAGCTACTTCCTAAGGCCTCATCTAGCTGTAACGTTACATGATCCAACAATTGTGTTTTGTTTTGTTTGTTTATTTTTTGTAACTTGACAGCAGTTCCAGGAGGCACATAACCAGGGCTGTTAGTCAAGACAAAATAAGATAGAATTCCGTCCCCAAATAAAGATAGGGAAATTGAGGCTTAGAGGGGAAATGGCTTGTCTAATCCACACAGCAAGTCAGTTGTAATTTGATGATGAGGGAGAGAGTGAACCACACTGTCAATTAACTGATATGGCAGTCCAAACATTGGATGCTGGTTGGTGAGAAGCCGAAAGTCATCATTCCCCAGATGGTCCTCAGCCCTGGCCTGATCTCATCTGGAACCCTGCGTTCGGGTCTGGGGCTCACATTTTAGGGAGGGTGTTGACAAGCTAGAGTGTCCCAAGAAAGCCAACCAAGAGAGTGAAGGGTTTTGAGTCCATATCAAATGAGGAACCATCGAAGGAACTAGGGGTCTCAAGAGAAGTCTCAATGGGGATGAGGGGTTAGACTTATTCTACTTCCTAATCAAGTCAACAAGCATTTATTAAATGCCTACTGTTTGCTAGGCATTGGACTAAGAACAGGAAACAGAAAAGGCAAAAAAAAAACCAGGACTTGCTTTCAAAGAATTCAGTCTAATGGGAAAGACAACACACAAACAGCCATGTATGTGCAAGATATAGGCAGGATAAATTGGAGCAAAATCTGGAGGAAGGAAGAATGAAAAGCAATTGGTCAGAGCCACAAGGACATCCATTTAGGCTTACTTTCAGGAAAATGTCCTGAAGAGAGAGCTGTCCCACAGTGGAGCAAGCCACTTCAGAGGTAGCCAGTTTCCCCTCCATGGAAGTCTCCAGGCAGATCCCCCATGACCACCTGGTGGATATTTTATCATGAGGTATTTGATTAAGCATTGGTTACATGGATGGACTGTGGCATCCTGTCATACTTTGATTGTAGGACACCACTTTGACTGTAGGACACCACACTTAAATCCTGTCACTCTTTGATTGTAGGACACCAGCATCTCAGTCTTCCCAGGCCCTGGAGTGGGGCTCTGAACCTTCTTTTGGGTCACAGACTCCTTAGGTAGCTAGGCTGGTGAATCCTCTGGCCCCCAGAAGAATGTTTTTTAATACATGAAATAATTATGGATTATGAAGGAAATTATATTGAAATAAAGCTATAATTTTTTTGTCCAAAATAAGTTGATTGACTCCACTGAAACCTATCTACATCCCACTAAGGTGGGCTCCTGAGTTAAAACTTCTGCACTGGGGCCTTCCCCTTTTATTAACCCATGGTCTCCACATTCAAAAGTAAACTCCTTGAAGGCAGAGATTGCTTCTGTATTTCTTTGGATCAACCACACTTAGAACAGGGCTGGGGCATAGTCAGCTTTGTGAAAGCTGATGGTTGATGAATGGATGGTGACTGCTGACTGGGTCCCTCTTGGTCTTCTCCTGGGGTGCCTGAGAGAATGTAGAAATGGAAGGAGGGCCTAGAGAATGGATAGGAATGGAACGTGTCCTCCCTCTCTGGCCCGCAGATGGGACATCCCCTTGTGAAAGTCCCAGTGTGTTCAGCCCAAGAGGAAAGGTGAGAATGAGCAGCTAGTTTGGTCCTGCTTTCCTGTGGAAGCGCCTCCTGACCTTTCCTACTGCCTTGCGGTCTCTGCTTTCCGGAAACCGAGCTCCCAGATCATGGCTCGGCTCTTTTCTAATAAATATGTGGCCCTGGGCCCGGCTCTCCTTCTCAGCTTTGTCATGAGGGACTAGTTATTTATGACTCTGGGCTGAGTCACAGACCTTGGCCTGGAGATTGTTCAGGGCTTCAGGCCCAGTGGATTTTTCCATTTGGAAGCAAGAGGAAGAGGCCGTTTGTAAATCCTCCCCTTGGAAGACCCAATTAAGCATCTTCTCACCAGTATGACTCTTTGGTGGCCCTTAGGTGGTCTCCTGCACTACTGGCTGGGGGCTGGGGCTCAGGCTGCTTTCTACTTCAAGATCCCTCCTCTTCCAGGAAGTCTTCCCTGATGAGTTTTCCTTCTCCCACCCAGCATCATTTACAGTCTACAGCCATGTGTGTTCGCATTGTGATTTTCTGTTTCATGTGGGTGATTCTTCTCTCATGGGCATGATGTTGAGAAGCTATAAATAACAAAATTTAGCCACTGAATGGCTAGGTTGGGTAAAGGACAAGGAGGAGTTGAAGATGATGCCAAGGTTGAAATGTGAGTGACATGATAAAGCTACCTTCCCAAGTCATTTTCCCAAGAGAGACCCCTTCCTCTCTCTCTAAGTCTTATAAGTTGCACCATTGGGGAAATTAAGGTAAATCACCATTTGGCTATAGCACTAGCTTCAGTCTTCTCCTTCCTGCTCCATCTTGGGCTGAGACAAGAGAGGAAACTGAGGCCCAAAGAAAGGAAATGACTAGCCCCATGCCACAGAACAAGTCAGGAATAGAATCCAGACATCTTGACTGATTCTCATTTCTCTGCTGTGTTCTCCTTGGGACCAAGTGCTCAGGAGGATTTGATGGATAGATAAAGTGGAATGGGATGAAATGGTCAACTGGAGGCAATGGGACAGAGACTTCCCCAAACCTCTGGCACTAAGAGAGTGTGGAAGGATTTGGGATAGTGCGTGGTAGAGAAGAGATGGCTGAGGGAGGAAGAGGATGCAGGAAGGGCCTCTCAGAAACCAGTTAGGACCAGAAACAATGAATGAAGCGTCAGGGAGGGCCCTGAAGACCCTTCCACTCATTGTCCTTCACCTAGGCTGGATCTCATCTGCAATATTATATCTCTGAAGGAGAAACCCCTCTACAACACACTTAACAAATGGTCACCTCACCTTTGCTTCCAGACTTCTATTAAGCACCAGAGTCTACCCACCACATTTATATTGCACTTAAAGTTTGCAAAATGCTTTTCTGATGTTACCTCATTTTATCCTCACAACAAACATGGGAGGTAGATAAGGTTATTTATCACCATTTTATAATTGAGAAAACTGAGGAAACAGTGACTTGCCCAGGGCCACGCAGTAAGTGTCAGGCTGAATTTGAATTCAGGTCTGCTTAGCTAGTACAAAGTTAAGTCACCCATGTGAAAAGAAAGACTCACAACTTCTGGAGCAGAAGGCACTCAGGAGGGGAAATTTTCAAATCCTGCCCAGGATATATGAGCACCTTGTCCCAGTTCTATCTGACATTCAAGGCTTATCCAAATCCCAACCTCCTCTGTCTCTCCAGTGTAATCCCTTCCCTTCTCCCTAGGACAACTCCTCTGTTCCCTCCAGCTAGGCTAGTCCCATTCCCCTCGAATGTGACATGTTCATTTCTGACCACATGTCTTTGCTCACAGGGTCCTCCCCTGTGAAAATGGTCCAACTCCCGTGACTCTGACCATTGACTGACCTCTAGCTTTGGAGTGACCTATAAACCCACCCAAAGACTGACCTCTAGCAGCACTCCTAGATCCATCCTAGCTCTGGTTCTGCACTGACTCCAAAAACCAGCCACAGATAACCCCTCAACTTGTCTTACAATCAGATGCTTTGCAAGGTGAACTGAGGGACCGAGTGTGGAAGACCAGTGCAGTCCATTCCTATTGCTGAAAAAAACCAACAACCTCAGAATCCAAGTCCTACCTGAGAGGCAGGTTGTTGGGGTGGGAGTGGGGGCAAGGTGGGGCAGAAGATGTGGGAGAGTTGAGGATCTACCCCCAGACTAGCTATGTGACTTTGGGCAAGTCATGTAAATTCTCTGCTGCACAGTATAGTGGATAGAGCTGCCCAGGGTCACAAAGGCAGTGAGTATCTGAGGCAGGATTTGAACGCAGATCTTCCCTACACCAGGTCACTGAACCATCTAGGATGTGGATTCAGGATCCTTGTTTTTGAGCATGAAGGATGGCCCATCATTTATGAGATGCTTGACCTCATCCACAGAGATCACACAGTGGTAACATATTAAAGGCCATAACAACCCTATGAGGCAGATAGAGCAAATGTAATTAACCCCATCTGAGAGATGTGAAAACTGAGGCTGACAAAGAGTAGTTCACATGTGTAAAGTCAGAAAGCTAGTAAGTGTCAAAATTAGGATCTGAACGCTTGTCTCTCCTTCTCTGAAGTCCACTATTGCCCCATATGGTCTATCTCACTATCAATGAACAGGGCTCCTAAGCCATTTGCCACAGGAGACTCCAAATTCCTTCTATCCAAACATCTAAAGTCACAGAGTTTGGAACAGAAGTGGAAATCCCTTGTGCCATGGCCCGGGGAAGGGTGGAGATCCAGCCTTCTCGTCTTCCTTGTCCTCTCCCTCTCAGTCCCAGCCTGGCAGACCCCTTCCCCCAGGACCTCTGCAGCCTCCCTTTTCCCACCTTCATCCGAGAGCTCTAGAAGCCTCAGGACCGCCTTTCCTGTCAAATTCCACCAGACATTCCTGGTCCCCTCCAAGGCCTGGCCCATACCTCGGAATGCAGATGCAGGAAATTTCTCCTCTTTTTTTAAAGGCTTAACCTCACCTCACTGTTCTGACTTGGGGGAAGCCTGTGAGAGCACGAGGCCTCGTGCTGGGTCAGTGGAGATGAAGACACCAGAGTGCTCACTGGCCTCCCACTGCTTCCTTTTCCTCGAGTTCCCGGGCTTCCCTTCCAGTAGCACTCAAAGCTCTCATCTGCCTGCGGGCATTTCCAAAAATCCAGATGTTTACTGTCTTGTGAACTGGTTGATGTCTATCTGCAGGCCAGCAAAATGAACAGCTCCTACCTGCATGAACCTTTCTACCCTCAGCTTGTCCTCACTAAAAACAAGAAAGGATTAAAAAAACAAAACAACATTCCCATCCTTAGAAGTGAGTGGGAGTTCCAATGTACCTTGTAAATGTCCTCTGTGCAGTTAATTGTTGGCATGTTGTCTCTGCCCTTGAACTAGGAATTTCTCAAGGATAGAGATTATCTTTTGCTTTTATGTCCCCAGAATTTGACTCAGTGCCTGGCATACAGTAGGGGCTTTAAAAAGAGGTTGTTGGGGATTTTTCATTTGACTTGAGAAGCAAAACTAGCTAGTCACTTGGTCAGGTTTAACCAACAATTGTTCAATGAGCTAACAGCCCCTAATGTTAATAACCACAAGCACCACCACAGTGAGATCTGGAGGGAAACATCTTTATCATCAAAATAGTTGGGAAGGCTTCATGGAGGGAGTAGCACTTAGCTATAATGGGGAAGGCGAGAGGGGATAAATGAACCAGACTGGAGGGCAATCCAGCACGAGTTATTCCTCAAAGTTTTCCCTGAACTCTAATTTCCTCCCTAAGTAGAGGGGCTTCTATTGGTCAATGGGTCCTGGGCACCAGCTCCGGAGCCAACAAATGGTATGTCTGCTCTCCATTGTGGTGAACCTAGGGCAGGGTTCAAGTCTGGAATGGAAAAGGAGAAAAGAAAGCAGGACAGGAAGTGGAGGAGAGGGAAGAATGTTGAGTTCCCACAGACAAAAGCAACACTTATATCTTGGCATCCTTAGGACCCAGCACAGGGCTGGGCACAAAATTCCATACATGAATTATTGGGGTGTCTTCAGTCTGGCAACGCCCTCCTCAGAGATAGATCACACCCCATATCACAGTGTCTGTCTTCCTTATCCATGCTGGGAGATCTGGACCTGGGATTTTGAAGGTCTAAGAGTTCTCAGTGAGGAAACACTCACTATCCATGAAGGTCAGTGCCTTCTCCACAACTTAAAGAGACATCTAGACAATAACCACAGGGTTCAGTGACCTGTCTAGGCTCATACATCCCCATGTGAATCAGAAGTGGGGCCTAGACTACCAGCTCTCTGTCCAAGATGCTTCTAAGGATTTGTATTCACTTATCTGAGCCCTATAGCAACACTGTTCATCTAATAGGTCTTATCTCCATTTCACAAATGAGGAAACTGAGATTCAGAGCAGTTAAGGATCTTGTCCAGTGTCACACAGCAAGTTAGTATTGGAAGCAAGATGGAAACCCAAGTTTCCTCTCACTTCAAGACCGGTGGTCTTTCTCCTGTATCCTTCTGCCTCAGCTGCAAAATGGAGTTGGATGGGATGGCAAACAGGTAGAACTCCGGAACTGAAGTCCAGAAGACCTGAGTTAAAATCCAACTTTTTAAATCCTGAGAGCCGCATGACTCTGAGCAAGTCATTTAACCACTGTTGGTCTCAGTTTCATCAATTATAAAATGACTATAATCATCACACGTACCTCTGAGGGCTGCGGAGGTTCTAACAAGATAACATTTGTAAAGTGCTTAGCATACAGCCCGGCACAAAGTAGTTGCTTAATAAAGGTTAATTTCTTTTCTCCCTTTCTTCCTCCCATCCTCCCTCACTCCCTTTCTCCCTCCTTCCCTTCCTTCTTTCTCCCTTCTTTCCTCCCTCCCTCCTTTCTTTCATTCCTCCCTCCTTTCTTTCCTTCCTTCCTCCTTCCCTTCTTGCCTTTATTCTTTCCTTCTTTCCTCCCTTCTTTATTTCCTTTCTTTTTTCCATCCTTCCTTCCTTCTTTTTTCCTTTCATCCCTCCTTGCTCCCTCCCTCCCTTCCCTTGTTCCTACCAAATATGTAACCACTATGTAAGATTCTTAAAGATCTGCATTACTATCTTTTGCTTTTACATCACCCTTATCTCAAGGTATATTCCCTCCCCCCCACCCCAAGAAATATTCCTTGTGACACACAAAAAAAGAACAAAGGTATTGCCGCCCAATCTTAGAGTGTATTCAAGATTCCCCATCCCTGGTCCCCCACCCCTGTGAAGAAGGAGGGCAGACAATTTCCTCAGCCTTTCTCCAGGGCCATGTTTGGCTGTTATAATTACAAAACAGCTGTGTAATAATAGGCCATGTGTCTCTGATCTAAAAGATACAAAGGCAAAGAACTATTCCTCTGGGCTTGTGCCAATTAATCAATCAACAAGCATTTATTAAACACCTACTATGTCAACCTAACAAACATTTCTTAATTACTTACAATTTGCCAAACACTGGGCCAGACACCAGGGACACAAAGACAAAAATAATGCAGTCCACGCTCAGAAATCTTACATTCAAGAGAAACAACACATGCACATATATGTGATCTAAAATATGTCTGGAATAAATATGGAGGAATTTCATGAGACATTTGCAGGTAGGAGAAATCAGGAAAGACTGCCTGGAAGAGGGGTGCTTGAACTGAGCTTTGACTGAGACTGGGAATTCTGAATCCAGCCTGAGGGATGGGCTATGCATGTCACCATGGAGACAGGAGATGCAACGTTGTACCCAAGGAATAGTAGGAAGGCCATTTTGCTCCAACTCAGAGTGTGCAAAGTGGAGTGATGGGTATTCTAGCGCCATGCTGTGACAGGGTTTAAATGCCAAACAGAGAATGACAATAGGGAGCTATGGGGACCTTTTGAGCAGGTAGAATCAGCTAAAACCTGAAGGCTAAGCTTCTGTGGAAAGTCTGCCCTTGACAGCTCTCTTCCCTACCCCTCCACCCCCAACAACACCCTGTCCCCTAGAGAGCAGCCAGGAGACAGACGGCTCCTCTGCAGTCCAGTTCTCACGTCTAAGGCCTCGGATGAGCGAGCAGGAGCAGAGGGGAGCATGAAAGGAATGCACCACAAGCCTGGGCCCCTCTCCCTCAGGGCTAGCAAGGCGAGGATCTCCAACACTGAAGTCATCTCCACAAGAGACTGGACTGAGCCATGGAAAAAGGGTCCCTGTGGGGGAGCATGGCGCCAAGGGGCCCGCCGGGATGAGCTCAGATTTGGTTTTCCTTTTTTTCCACTCATCTCAGATTTCTGGGATGCCAGTAATGTCAGGGGACAGGCTGAAGGAGAAGCTGGATGCCTTTGGATGGGGTTGAGGAGGTGTGATGTGAGGGAAGCCACAGGGCCAATCCCACCCCTCAAATATCATCCCCTCCAACTGACTCTGGACAGCCACTGGTCTTCTCTCCCCTCCTACTGGATCTGAAGCCCCTCATCTGCTGTTAGAGTCACTGCTCTAGATTAGGCAACAGAGACTGGGAGGTTTATTTCTCCAGCTCCTGGGTCGGGGGGAACATACTGGAAGACTAGAGTGGCATCCTAATCAACACTCAGCAGAGTCCAAATGCCCTCTTTGCCTCATGAGGCAAATCATCATGGCAGTCACCACCATCGCATCATCATAACTGTTACTACCACCACCACCATCACTACCACTGCCATCACCACCATCAGCTTGATTATTATGTCTATTATCACAACCGCCATAATCTATCATCATAATCCTCGCCATGATCAATGCCATCACCAGTAGGTAGACTCACGTACGGCAAACTTGTGAAAGCATGTCCAGAATCATATGGGATAAGCAGGCATAGATGAGCTGCTTCTGTGGGGAATGTCCAACATCAGTGACATTAAAGTGTCATTAAACCATTTGACTATCTACACTCCAAGGTTGTGAGGATCACTTCTGTTAACATGTAAGTGTTTGGAAAACTTAAAGTGTTATAGAAAAACTAGCTATTATCTACAATGGGTTATTATGTTGAGGGTGATGGGTAGTTGTTCTCATGTCCAAGGAAGACAAAAGAGAGAAAAGATTTAGGTTTAAAGAGTCGGAATTCAGTCATCTAGACTCAAACAAAAAGCACATGACTATGAGGACTTGAAAAAATTCAGCAAGCATTTGCCAAGCACCTCCTATATGCTAGTCAGTAGTCATACAAAAATAAAAGATCATACACCCTACTCTCAAAAAGCCTAGTCTAGTGGGAGGAAGAGCATCTAATAGACAAATGAGCATGATACAGGAACTAGAATGGGAAACTAGATGAAACCACTTGGATGAAACCACTTCCATGAATAGGGCAGAATAGAACTCTGCTGTCTACAATGTGTTAGAGGCACTTTCTAACCTAGAGAAGGGGTAAGGTCTCTATGACTTGAGACATAATTTCATTTTCTTCAATCCCTTATTTTATCCTGAAGAGCAAGAAATGCGGCAGGGATTGTATCAGCAACTAAGACAGGAGGCTGAAGTTACCCTTCCTGATTTGTGTCCAAGTTTTGGACCTACAAGAGGGAGGGATCAGACCGCTAATTCCCACGATCATTCATTACTTGAGGGAATCCTGACATAAGGGTCCTTTCCCAGGGAGTAACTAGCATCTGATCTCGGAGGTGCCTATCGCCATATCCAGCCCTTCTCAGGACCAAGATGCCTGTCTCTTAGATGGGGAGTAGTCATCTCTCAACTGGATGACAAAGAAAGAACTAGAGGAATTCTCACCCAAGTCCTTATCCATGGTCTCAAATATGACCTGGGCAGAGTGAGGGATAGAGACAAAACCCTTGCCCTCAAGGAGTCCCCAATCTTATGAGAAAGATAGTCTCTTGATATTTGGGAACTCTTCCTAGGACGGTACAGACTCTCCCCTGAGGGAACTCCTGGTGTTAGGAAAGTGGAAGTGCCCAGGCTGAGGAGGAAGACAGTTTTTCTCTTTTGTCTAATGGGAGACATAGTCCCTACTCTCAGGTAGCCCCTAGTCTGATAGGGAAGACAACATCCTTGCATTCAGAGAGCGCTTGATCTGGTAGAACAGATGAAGTCCCTGATTTGGGGAGCTCTCAGCTTCATGGGGAGGGTATAGAATTAGAGAATCTCAGAGCTGGAAAGCACTTCAAAAGCCATCTAGTCCAATCCATAGCCAGAGAAGAACTCCCTTACAATGTAAGCATCCAGTGGTCATCCCTATAGCCTTTGTTTGAAAACCACTAATGAAGAAGAACCTGTTACCTCCAATGTAGCTCATGGCACTTTAAGATAAATCTTAATTGTTACCAAGAATTTTCTTACATCATCTAAATGTGTCTCTTTGCAACTTCCTTCCCTGGCTCCCAGTTCTTCCCTCTTGGGCCAAATACAAGTCTCATATCTCTCAAATACTATCATATCTCCCCTAAATCTTCTCTTGTGCAAATTAACCATCCCCATTTCCTTCAACTGATCTTTAACTGGCTTAATCATGAGATTCATCATCATCATCTTGGTTGCCTATTCATGTATGCCTTCCAGCTTGTCAGCGTTCTTCCTAGAATGTGGTACCCAGAACTAAACACAGCGTCATAGATGTGGCCAAACTAGGGAAAAGTACAACAGGATGCCCTAGCACTGGAGACTTTTATTAAGAGAACTTTATGAATCCAGCCCAAGTTTGCATTCTCTTTCTTGACTGCCAGACTCTATTGTTGATTACTGTTAAACTGTCAGCCCACTTGTATCCCAACACCTCTTTTAAGGAAACTGATGTTTGTTTCACCATTCCTCCTCACATTTTGCTTGAGAAATTTATTTCTTGAATGTAGATGTAAGACTTTACATTTATCTCTATGAAATGAAATCTTAAGTGATTCATCCCAGTGTTCCAGACTGTTAAGCGCTTTTAAAATTCTAACCCTGTCATCCAAGACATTTACGGTCCCCTCTAATGATGTATCTTTGACAAAAAAGTTAAACAACATAGGACCAAGCATAGATTCCTGGATTTTCCACCAGAGACTTCTTAGCTGAAACTGAACTGGTAATGACTACTCTTTGGACCTACTCATTTAACTGGTTCTAAATCTACCTAGTTGTATTGTGGTACATATCTCCATCTTTTACACAAGAATGACTTGAGATCTTTGTCAAATGTTTTGCTAAAATATTAATAAACTATATCTTAAGCTTTTCCCTAAACTCTAGGTCAATAACCCTGGCAAGAAAAGAAAAATGTGGTTAATCTGGCATGGAATATTCTTAATGAAACCATTCTAGATCATTGTGATTGCCACTTCCATTTCGAAACTTTTATTTACTTTCTTTTAAAATAATATGTTGTAGAAGTTTACTCAGAAATCAAAATCAAACTCACCAGCCTATGGTTGCAAAGTTGACTCTTCTCTTTCTTGAAAATTAGGAGAGAGTGTGCCTTTTCCAATCTTGTAAGGCCCCTCCCATTACCTACAGTCTTCTACTTACTCAAGCAATCAATCACAGCTATCATTTCCTTTGGTACCTAAGGATGAACTGTGCCCAGGCCAGATGACTTAACTCATCAAGACCAGCTAGATGTTTTCTTGTTTTCTCCCTCATCTTGGGTATCATCTCCCCACTAGCTATTTTTGTATTGCCCTTTCCAATCTAAAAAGCATTCTCCTTGGAAGAGATAGCAATAAAAATGAGTTGAGTATCATTGCTTTCTCTTTGTCAGTTATTATCTTAACCATGTTGAAAGACAATATTGTATAGATGATGGAGTCCTTGATCCGGAGCCAGAGATCAAATCCTGCCTATTACCACCTGTGTGACTCTGAGTAAATAATTTAACCTTTCTGTTCCTCTCCTGTAGAGTAAAGAGGTCAGTCTTAATGACAGATAAAATCCTTTCCAACTCTAATCTGTGATCCTATAAGCATCCCATCTACCCTGAGCAGAGGTTCTATCCCTTTCTTGACTCTCTTTCCCCAAAATAGTTTAAAATATCCCAATACTCTAGTGTATATGTAGATTCCTCATCAGCCTGAGCTTTAGCATTCCTGACACTATCCTTACAGCATCATGACATTGCCTTTGTTTCCATCTCTTGTATACAACCAAAAACCATCTAAGCTCATTTGAGAGACCCTTGTGCATCCACATCAACTTTCTTCCTGTAACTTTTTAATATGGTTTTCCTATAACTTTGTCTCTCCATTAGAATTTCCCTTTGTCATCAGAATTTCATCCTTGGTAGCTCCCCAAGTCTCTTGGGCTTATTACTCATAAGATTTTAGGCTAAGAAATCCTGCCAATTCTTTCTCTGAATCTTTGAAATCTGCATTCCCCAAATATAAGGTCAAATATGCCCACTTTTCCTCTTCTGTATCACAGATTTGAAGATGAAGTTGCCAATTCCCCCCAAAAAACGAAAACTAAAAATCACCTCCAAGTTCCCAGCATTTCCCAGAAACTAGTTTTTCCTTCTTGGTGAAAATCAGATTCAAAATATAATGTTCCCTCCAACAAACATTGATTAATCTTTCGCATGTGTTGTATGTCAGATATCATGCTAGATGCTGAGAGTGAAAAGACAAAATTGAAGCCAACTCTACCCTGAATGAGCTCATATTCTACTCGTGTTGGATATAAAAGGTGCATGTATGGGGGTGACGGAGAGAAGGGCACAAATATTTATTAAACACATTCTTTGTATCAGGGGCTGGGCTAAGAACTTTATTATCTCATCTGATCCTCACAGGTGAGGAAACTAAGATAAACAGAGCTTAAGTGACTTGCTCAGGGTCACACAGGAGCAAGTGTCAAGGCTGCATTTGAACTCAGATCTTCCTGACTCCTAACTGCCTGCGAATTACCTGTAATTAGATTAATGACTAAGCGACTATTCAGCACCTACTATGTGCCAGGCTAGGTGCTTTACAAATATTATCTCAATGTATATAAGTAAGATGAGAGCTTTGGGAGTAGGGCACCAAAGTTGAGTCTTAAAGAAATGAAGGCTGCTAAATGAAAGGGATAAGAAGAGAGTATCTTATAAGCATAGGAGAATCCAGCATAAAAGTAGATGAAAGGAAATGGCAGGTGGAATTAATGGTAAGACAACTTGACTAGGATATCAAATATATAAAGGGGAATTAGCCTATCAGTCAATAAGTAATAATTAAGTTGTGACCTTTGGAAGGACAAAATTTTCCTTCAGGTATGTCCAAAAGTTGCCACCTGTTCTGAATTGCCATGTAGATGAACTCCCTGAGAGCAACTCCATTATGCCTTTGTGTTCTTTCCCATACACCTCATCTATTTCCTCTTCTGTCCAGGAGGTCTATAGTGTATTTTAATGACAACATCAATTTCCATTCTTACTTCTGTTGATTTTTACCTAAAAGCTCCCCACCCTGCTTCACCTCTTTGGTTCTCATGATCACATCTTATTAATATACGATGCTATCCTGCCCCCTCTTTATTGCCTGTCCTATTTCTTTTGAATAAGAAATACCCTCCCATATTCATATTCCAAAGCTGGCTCTCATATCTGATATCTATGAAGTCAAATTTGCCTCTTCACATCAGAATGACCAATTCCTTCTCCTTGTTTTATGCTTTTATTTACAGGCACTTGAGGCCATAGATTTTATTACTAGCTTCTTTCTTAGATTTTGTTTCCTGAGGGTGTCCCCTTCCTTTTAAGCACCATTTTTGGATTAGATTTGCCAGAATGTAGACAAATGAAATACATTCCTGCCTTTGTTAGGGTTACTCCATCCCTGGCCACAAGCCTGTTATTCTTATATTTTAAGCTACAGTCCACAAATCCAACTCCTCTTCTCTGACAAAATCTTCTTAACCAGCTGTTTACTTCCTCAGTCTTTCTCTTTGGAAGCCCTTTTCTTCAATTGGCAGCAGTGATAAAAATGCCACCTGTGCCTGGGCACCCAAGATCTTCAGTTTCCTGCCCAAGACCATAATTTTTAGCAATACTTTCTAACTTCCTCCTGGCAGTATCATTTATGCGCTTGGAGTGAGTAGTCATCATCTGGTCTCACAAGTCTTGGATTTGTGCCCTAGGAAGACAACAGATCTCTCTTAATATATTACCAGGTTGACAAATCTTCCATAGGCATCAACCACCAATACACTCTCTCCTCTGACCCTCACTGGAGGATCTCTCACTTAATGGCACTTGTTCCTTGGAGGACAAACAACTGCTTCCTCTTTGTAGAATCCAGGAAAAGCCTCACACTTCCTGCTCTTTTAAAGCCCTTTGTCTGGAGGACTTTACACATTTCCTGCTCTCAGAGAGCCAGTTTCTAGTTTAACAGAGGAGATATAATCCCTACTCTAGGCTATCCCTTACTCTGACGGGTGAGACACAGACCCTGCCCTCAGAGATCCTGTAATCGAATAGAGAAGAAAGAGTCTCTAGACTCAAGGAGTCCCTGCTTTGCAGGGGGAGACACAGTCCCTTATCCTCTGGAAGCTTCAGGGAGACAGAACGCAAAGTTCCTGCCCTCAGGAAGCCCCCGGTCTTAGTAAAAAGATAGCCTCCATTTTCAGCTGTCCAGACTCGGTGGTCCATCACACTACCTGGTGGTGTCAACTCTCCCTGACCTCCCGTTCCCAGAGGGAGAGGGCACAGGGACATCCAGTCCTGGGCATGGAGAGCTGAGTTATTTTGGGGCTGTTTACACTTGGAGTCATCCTCATCCTTGGTCCCAGAGAACGCCCACGTATTGGAAACTCTTCCGAGCTATTCACTGCTGGGTTCCCGTCCCACCCCCACCCCCCTTCTCCTGATTCCCTTTTTCTTCTTCAAGAATGGAAAAAAATCTGCTAGCAATTAGTCACAACCCACCAAGCTCAGCTTTCAACAGCCCCACTGAGGAGAGAGCCACACTACTGGGGGGAGGGGGAGGAGTTGTGGTTGTGAAGGTTACATCATGGAGCACTGAAATGGTCTGCTCTCCATTATTTGCAGGTGGTTTCTCCCTTTGGTGCATTCCCTCCATCCCAGCTCAGAGAGTTCAGAGACTCATTAGAAATGGGCCAAAGCGAATCAAAAAGGGTAGTGGGAGGCAAAGACGTGTCATGCCAAATTCTGGAGGGAGACTGGAGGGAGAAGAGCAATGTTGGGTCGTAGGAAGAGCCTCGAGTCCAGAATCAGACAAACCCAAGTTCCATTCCCTACTAGCTATGTGTGTGACTGGGAAACTGACCTCCCCATTCTGAATCTCAGTCTCCCTATCTGTAAAGTGTACATGTGGAGGGGAATGGGAACGGCATTGAACTAGGAATACCTTTCAGATATTTTGCAGGTCTGGGTCCTATGTCTTTTGGTTTTTCTGGTCTTTGGAGTTATTAATCAATCAACCGAAAAGTATACCCTATTGTGTGCCAAGTATTGGGGATTATGAAAAGATAAAAGTCGAAATCATTACCCAGGTCACTGCCTTCTGCCACCACTTACTAGAATAGTTGGGAGTTGTCAATCTGGTGAGATTTGCCCTAGGTCTTGACCAGTTCCCTGTAGCATCTAGGATAAAATATAAAATGCTCTGCCTGGCAGTGAAAGACTTCCATAAAATGGGTCCCATCTGCCTTCACAGTCGGATTTCATACTACTCTCCTCACACAATGCATTCCAGCTAAATGGGTCAGTTTGCTTTTTCCCTACACAACATTCTGTTTCCCATTTTGCACGTTTGTAACCCATTAACTCCTCACCTCTGGCACTTAGATTCCCCACATTTCTTCAAGTCAGTCAACCACCATTGCTTAAAAGCTTACTGTATGCCAGGCACTGGGCTAAGAAGGGCTAAAACACAGTCTTTGCCCTCAAGGAGCTCAAAGTCTAATAAGGAAGTAACTGGTAAATAGCCAGGTACATTCAAGAGTAGCTGGAAGGTGATCCCAGAGGAAGACACCAACAGTGAGAAGACTTGGAAGGGTCTTCTATATAGGTGGGATTAGAACTGAGTTTTGAAATAAAGTTGGAAAATAAAGAGGGAAGAGGGAGAGCATTCCAACATGGTGGACAGAGAGCACAAAGGAATGGAGCTAAGAGAAGAAGTGTCATGATCAAGGAAGAACAGGAAAGGTCAGAGCTGCAGGTTCATAGAGTGTGATAACAGTAAAGTAGAAAATGAATGGAAAAATCAGAAAGGGTCAGGTGACAAAGGATTCTAAGGGACATATAGAGCACTCTATGTTTGATGCTGAAAGTGACAGGGACTCACTAGGATTTTCTGGGGGGAGGAGCAGGATGACATGATCAGGAGTGGGTTTTAGGAAAATCACTTTGAAAGACGAATAGAAGTGAGGAGAACGTTGATGCAAGGTGATCAATTAGGAGATTCTTGCAGGAGTTCAGGGAAAAAGGTCATGAGAGTGTGCACTAAGATGATAGTTGAGTGAGTGGAGAGAAGGGGACAGATACAGGAGATGGTGTGATGGTAGAAATGACAATATTTGACAACAGATTGGAAATGGCAGGGTGAGAAGGAGTGAGAATCATGTCTTGATTGCTTGAGAGCCTGGTGGCTGGGAGGATGGTGGTGACCTTGACAGTAAGAGAGAAATTTAGAAGAAAGGAGAAGGGAAAGGCAATGGGGCCAGATCTGGACCTGCTGAGTTGGAGATTCCTAGGAACATCTAATCTAAAATGTTCAAGAGACAGTTGATGATAGGGGATTGGAGCTCAGGAGAGGTT
>CM053769.1:108130054-108256307 GCA_028658325.1 Potorous gilbertii
GAAGCAGGACCTCAGATAGCTTCCAGGTTTACCCATCCATCTTTAAACATCAATCGTGTTTTAAGGCCATCTTAAAACCTTCAGAGATAGGTAAGTCCCTTCTTAGACCCTCAGCTGCAGTAGGGATCCCTGACACCTCTCAGGGCTGTGGTGAGGATCAAAGAAGGAAATATGAGAAGACCCTTTTGAAAACCTTAAACTGCTCTCTCTTGATATCAATGCCTGCCAGAAGCCACCAACATCACATCACCAACCAACAATCCACAACCTCACCATTCTACTTTAAGTACGTGTCCATTAATTAGGAAGTGCTCCCTTAAATCCAGAAAAAAATGTGCTTCTTTCCCATCTTCCTAGTTCCAACCACTGGGTCCAAGCATAAAGCCTGATTCTTTTCTCACCACCCTAAAGTTGGACTCCTTGTGGGCCTTTCAGATGATGAGTCTGAGTTTCCACCATCTTATGAATGAAGAAACTGAGCCTCAGAGCTATTGGATAACTTGGCCGACACCAAGGGAAAGAGGATTCTCACTCTCTTGCCCCCCAGTCAGGGGTCCTATCCACCTCCAGCCCCACCTTTCGCCTGTGTGGTATAATAAGGGACTCTGCTCCCTTTTCCTTGGTGACACCAAACAATGTCCTCTGACCAAGACCAGGAAGGCAGACGAGGAGGAGGACTCTGGGCCAAGCCAGGGGCGTTGACCCCGGATCCCTATTTATAAGCCAGGTTCCTGAGCCTGCCACTTAAACACACATTCCTGATAACTGAATAATCTCTGGCAAAAAGCAAAAAATAGCCTTGTGGCGGCGGCGGGCGGGCGACCACAATTGCACGGCTGGATGTGAGCACACAGGGAGACACGGGGCCCCTGATGGGACAGGACAGGATGGATGGAATGGGCCAGGCTAAGGGCTGGGAGGTGGGGGGAGGGGCTCAAATGGGACAGTCAGTATAGCAAGTTAAATATAGCTTCTCTTACTTGGCCCATCTTTCAGTCTCTGCACGAAGCTCCTTCCGGCTCTGTCCCATTCTTTCTTTTCCCCAAAGGA
The DNA here is from genome assembly GCA_028658325.1 of Potorous gilbertii. Classification (NCBI taxonomy): domain Eukaryota; kingdom Metazoa; phylum Chordata; class Mammalia; order Diprotodontia; family Potoroidae; genus Potorous; species Potorous gilbertii. Next base: position 108,131,105 of record CM053769.1, read on the forward strand.
AGGCAGAGCCAGAGGTCTGCGGAGAAGGGGACTGGATGGCGGCGAGGTTCCTAGAGAATTGGATGCTTGGCCTAAATTGGGTTAGGGACAAATGAGGACCCAGTGCCCCCTGGAGGCAGAATCCTGGACTGAGAGAAGGGAGGTGACACTTCCCAGCCTCACAAAAGCCTAGGATCCTAGACTGGGAGCTGAAAGGGACCTCAGAAATCAGCTAGTCCAATTCCTGCATTGTACTGGGGGAAACTGAGGCACAGAGAAAGGAAGTGACTGACCCAAGAGCAGCTAGATTTCCTAAAAGGGCATCCTCCTCCCATTGTCAGTGGAAGTGGTCCTAGTCCTTAACTTCAGGAATTTTGAGAAATTAAATCCTCATTTCCCCACCAAACCCTAGACTCCAACCCTGGGAGCTGGAAGGAGACTCCTCAGGGCCAGCCCTTCTCAGCGGAGATTGAGTACCTCCATTGGGAGAGCACAGACTCGGGGTAAGAATCAGGGCTAAAATGGGCTGGGAGAAATCCTGGACTTTCGAAGTCCTGAGTTTAGACCTGCTGGGTAGGACTTCCATTCTCATGGCCTCCCCAAACCTTCAGCATCGTAGGATTTCAAAGCTAGAAGGAGCCTCAGCTGGCCCCATTTCCATTTTGCAGATGAGGTAACAGGTCCAGAGAAGACAGATTTTCCCATGATCACTCAGCAAGGTTGTGACAAAAAGAGAATTAAGAATAAGAACTTTACACATACTTTGCGCTTTTTCACTTAACGTATATATTTTACATTGACTTAAATTCAGCACCTCTACTATAGGTATGTATGGGCACTACTGGCGTTATTATTCCTCATTTTAAAAATAAAGAAATTGAGGTTCTGGAAATTGATTTCCCCGTAATCAAAAAATCACATTTAGAGCTGAAATCAACGTCAGAGTTTCCTTCTTCCCAGAATTACAGAATCTTGAGAGTTGGACAGTACCTCAGCCATCTCCCTGCCCAACCCAGAGAGGGAAGTCAGCCCCATTATAACATACCCAGAAAGGTCATCTGTCCAGCGTTGTCTAAACACCTCTAAGGAACAGAACTGGGTCAGATCACCTCATTTTTTGGAGGAGCAAACTGAGGCCCCGGGGGGCTACATGGCTTTTCCAGTGTCAGAAGATCATATTTTTTAAAGCTGAAGGACCTTTCAGGGTCATTGAGTTTATCCCCTCATCTTACAGAAGAATGAACTTGGGACAGAAGAGAGGAAGGGACTTGTCCAAGTTCACCCAGGCAGTATGCGGTAAGACCAGTATTCAGATGCAAGCTCTCAGACTACCAATCCAGAGTTCTTCCTATATCTCTTAGGTACTTTTCTTAACCCAGTCCATAGATAAATGTTGGAGCTAAGACTTGGTACAAGGTCTCCAATGCTCTTCCTATTTCTAGGTGTCTAAGATGTCATGTGAGTTAGTGACAAGGATATCCTTAAAGCAATGCCTTGTAATACGAGAAACAAAAGAAGTGGTGCTATGGTCTCACCATCTCTAGGAGGCAGACAGCTCCAGCAGTGGGGCACATAGTAGGTGGTTAATAAATGCTTAGTGACTGTCTGACTACTGGGGAGAGAGAGAGATAAATAGATAGATGATAGATGATAAGAATATAAGTGATATAGATAAAACAGATATAGAGACAGAGAGTGATAGAGATAGACAAATATATAGATAAAATTAGATATAGATATAACAGACCTGTAGTCCAGGTACAAGGAAGTAACCATGACTATGGAGGGGCACTAGTCTGGACTCAGGAAGTCCTGTTTCAGCCTGACTTCTAAAAAAAAGGATCAGGCTTTTTCTCACCCTTTGTGACTCATTATGAAAAAAACCTCTAAATTAGCAATACTGAGTTTTAGCTCATTCCTAGGGACTGCCCAAAAGGAATTAACAGAGTCCCTCCTAGAAACACAAATCAGGCATATGACAGCTATTTATTTCTTCCATCACAGAAGAAATGCTTAAAACACAAAGACTACTAAGCAGCCATGGACAAATACTTAAAACATGAAATGGTAATCCATGACTACTCTTAGATTCTTCCTGGAGGTTAACATTTAAAATATTAAAATGTGAAATTCTTGGTGGAACTACCTCATGGATCTGTGTTAGCAAAGCAAACTCACCCAGTATCAACCAACAAGCTAAGACAAGGGTTGGGCTTCTTGGACATTCCATCGGCACCAGTATATTGTGGTAGCTGTTATCTTCTCCTCCAAGAAGTCATTTCACAAGTTATATATCCCTTTGGGACTTTGGGCATTCAGCACCCAGGAATCCGGGAGTTGCTGGTCTCTCAAGCTCCCTAGAAATACCTTCCTCACTATTGATGTGTGGTCACCCCTGATAAGGGAAAGATACAAGGTAATGATGGCATTGCTGTGTATGTGCATTTGTCTTAACAGCTGCTAGGGAGGGGGAGGGGGAAGGGGAGAGAGCATCTTTCCTCCCCCCATCCCCTCTACAAGATCAAAGGGGAGCTAACGGGTCCCAAGCCACAAATGCAATATGAGCAGTACGGAAGCTCTCTCTCCTAATAAGCCTCCTGAGTTATCTGCACAATCCTTTTGACCTCCACCCCTGTCACAAAAACCAAGGGACCCCATACCATCCAGAATCAAAGGCCCTTTGGTGCTGAGCAAGATTAGACATGAAATGTCTCTAGAAGGAAGCCCCAGGTCTAGAAGAGATGCTGCTGTTTGTGAGTAGGACCTGCCAGTCGGACCTGGCATTAGAAAGGTTTCACTGAATCTCATTTCTTCAAGGTTTAAGGTGATCTCTCTGTGGAGGAAACTACTCCTTCAGGCTCCTATTGCCCCCTTCTCACTTCTCCTGAGGGATCCTCTCAAAGCCTTGGGCCTCCTGGGGTTTCCTCCCGGGGTTGGGGCAGTCTTCAGTGATGCTGAGACAGATTCCCAAGGACCAAGCTGCAAACAGTACCTTTTGATTCATACCCCACCTAATCCAGAAAATGATCCCCAAACTCAGGAAACAGACTTCATTGAATTCTCTTCTCCATTCCCTCCCCCCACCAATACTGAGAATTCTATGGGTAGGGAGTAAGCAGTGAGGGTGATCATCATTCCTCAGGAGTCCAGTGGTCTGCTTACCCCAAGGCAGGCTATGCCCCACTTCAGTCCTTTGCTTATATTACAGGTGACAGTGAAGTCTTGTGCCCAAGGACATGGAGTTGGGAAGGCGGCCCAGGACTGAAGCCTTCAGTCTTGGTAACAGAAACCACTGTGGGGGGAAGGAGAAAAAGCAGAGGGGAAGCAGAGAAGGAAGAAAGAGAGAGAGAGAGAGAGAGAGAGAGAGAGAGAGAGAGAGAGAGAGAGAGAGCTTTAATGGAGATCTTCACAATGCTCAGAGTCCTGGCTTTTCTCTCAGCCTCAAATTATTCTCTCTCTCTCTACCCCACTCACTTCTTCCCTCCCTCCTTCCTTCCCCTTCCTTCCTTCCTCCTCCTCTTCTCCTTCTTCTTCTCCTTCTTTTTCTTCTCCTCCTCCTTCTCTTTTTCTTCTGTCTCCTTTTTCTCCTTCCTCTTCTTTTCTTCCCTTTCTCCCTTCTCTCTCCCTCTTTCTCTGCATCATGTGTCCTCACTCACACATGCCAGCATGTACATATATAAACGCACATTCAAAAACACAGGATCATAGATTTTGAGCAAAAAGAGACTTTTGAGTCCCTCAAGTCCCACCTGCTCATTTTACAAATAAGGAAACCCAGCTCAAGGTCACATGGATAGCAGGTAGCTGAGTCTGGATTTCAACTCGGGACCTGGGACTCCAGGTTCAGCCCAATTCCTCTGCACCTGGATGCCTCCAGGACTACACACACATTCACACAGTCATAGAAAGTTAGAACTAGAAGAAATCTCAGCCAGCCATGTCATCCAACTCACACCCCAAAGGAGTGACTCTTGGCAGCATCCCAGACAAGAAGCCACGCATTGTACTTGAGGACTTCAGAGAGGGGTCCAGACATCCGGGAGTGGAGCATCACACTTTTTGACGTTGGGGCTGACATTGAGCCTCCAACGGCCTCACACATCCTCATGTGTGCACACAGATCTTCACCTGGGAATGGCAAAGTGTTCACACAGAGTTCCACAGAAATCCTCTGGTCGACAGGCACACGCACACGCACCAACACACCCACAGAGAGAGAGTGAATCAATCTTCAGCAAGGTCCAATTCTGATGAGTGCCTGGCTCTTGAATCAAGGCCAAAGGAGAGGCTAGAGAAGACCTAGCAGCATATCATATTGGAGACGATGTTCCATTAGGAGTCAGAGACCCTGGGTTCAAATCTTGGCTTTGCCTGTTGTTCTTCATGTGACATGAGACAACTCACTTCCTCATCTGGGCTTCAAGCTGCTTGTCTGTAAAGTAGTGGGACTGAGTTAGATGGATTAGAGAAAACCTTTCCATCTCTAAATCTCAGAGGTGGCCCCTGCCCTCAGTCAGCTTATGGTCTCCCCAAGGCGATGAGAGCTCTCCTGGTGTCTTAGAAAGATTGTTGTTTGTACTTCATTCTCAAAGAAGACGATGAAATCTGGAGGGTGATGTCTTGACTTAGGAGTGAATTGGATTTAAGTGTGGCAGAGGTATGCGGAGTCATCAGCCTCACTCTCTCCTGCAGACTGGAAAGTGACTGCCTCTGTTCTGCTGCTAACTCCTTTCACTTTCTGTTCTCAGTTTTCTCATCTGTAATATGGGTGGTTGTGGGGAGAAGGAATTAGAATAAGAGGTAAAATTCTTCCAACATTGCTTGACCCATCAATATTTCCAGGCTCCTCTTGGGCAACTCTCTCCTCCCATGCGAATAACTAGGAGTCTTACTAACTAGGAGGTCCTCTCCAAAGACAAGAGTCAGTGGAGATTTGAGTAGGCCCACCAGCTGAAATGGGTATGTCCCTCAGGCCCTAATCCAGGCAGAGCTAAGGCTCTTGGCCAGCTCAAGCCTCACCAGGCCCTCTGCCCCCTCCTTCTCTAACCAGTCTCCAGACCCATGATCAGCCACAGACCCCAACACTTGGGTGTGGATGCTGGCCATGGGCAGGGAAGGTAGACGCAAGTCCAGACTCTGTGTCAGCAGAGAGGTGACAGCTGCCTTCATCGGCCAGACCGCCTCCTCTCCCAGTTGTCCAGCTGTGGGAAACATCTGGTGGGTTGCCTTTCACTTCTCACTCCCATGTTCTGTCATCACTCAGAGCATGGAGATTCAGAGAAAGGCGCTGCACAGACGAGTGATGTGTTTACACTGAGTTGAGGAAAGATTTCACACAGGCCACTTTGACCCTATTCCTAGGATTTGGTGAGACTGAGGTCATCGGTTTGATGTCTGTCCAGACCAGCTAGGGTCACCCTGAGAAAACCCCTTTGCCTCTGCCAGGCCTGAGTCCCAATCCCCACCAGGCACAGAAGATTTCAGGCACAGCCTGCTATTAATAGCTTTGTTTCCCATGTCTCCTCAATTCCATTCCAGTCAAACTGACTGCCCCCCTCACTGGAATCATCAAGAGGAGGCAGGATGGCCCCTTCTTGGGACCTGGGGCTGGGGGGTATTGGGTAGACTCAGTGACTGCTGAAGTTCAATGATGATGGTCTCTGCCCTCTCTTTCCCTCCCTCAGATGCCTTGTACTTTCTCACCTCAATAAGTCAACAAACATTTAAGCATTGCCCAAGTGCCAGGGACTGTGCTAAGTGCTGGGAATAGGAGCGGAAAAGAAAGATGGATCTTACCCTCAAGGAAATGACATTCTAAAGGGGAAGGAAGAGCAAAAGAAAAAGGAGGAGGAAGAGAGAAGAGGGGGCAGAAAGTACCAGCAAAGGAACATGATGGAGAAATCTAGAGTGGGACAGCCTGAAGAGGAATGAAACATGGCTGACCTGGGCACCATATTACATGGAGGTTCTGAGAGGAGCTGTCCAAGCAGTGCGAGGGCCCCAGGGGCAGATGTGTTTCTAAACTGTGAGTCCCAGGGCTTCAGATTGCCTCTAAAACCCTTGCTCATACAGGTCTCTCACTCTTCAGACAAACGGAGATTTGGAAAAGACAGATTAAAAAGTCCAAGTTCTCCCATTGCAACTAGGGCTATCACCAGTCATCTTGACTTACATCTGGCCACTGAACCCAAATGGCTCTGGAGGAGAGAATGAGGCTGGTGACTTTGCACAGCCCTGCCTCACTTAAATTCAATTACTCGCAAGTCAAGACATCACCTTCCTTATGTGATTGTCCTTTTCACAATCTCCCTCTTCACTGGAACACTATCCTTCCTCCCCTCTGCCTAGCCTTTGAGGCTCAAGCTCTCTTCTCTAGGAAGTCTTCCCTGATGTCCTCCAGCTTCTATACATGACATTCAGCCCTTAATATACACTGCCCTGAATCATTAATAGACAATAAATGTTTGTTGAATTGAATTGTCTTCAGCAAAAATAAAAAAAATAAAAGTCATGGTATGATTTGTAAACAGGGGGATTCAGAAAGGGGCAGACACTGTATGTGGATTTATCATTTCAATAGGAAGAGATGGAAAGGTTACTAGGAAGGAGAAAGATCTTTTCAAATATAGGGAACAGTATAAGTAAACACAAGAGGCAAGAAATCAAGATATTAGGAGACTTTTACATGAAATCCAAGGTACATGAAAAGCAATATGCAAAACAGGACTGGAAAGGTAGGCTGAAAAAAATTGTTTTTAAATAAATTACTAATTTTTTAAGTTAAAAGTATTTTTTTAATTTTAAAAGAAAGATAGATTGTGGATACTAGAATAATCTTCCTTGATCACGTTATGAACCTGTGCCAGAGTCTTTGATGATTTCCAACCTTACAGAATAAACACCCAAATCCTTGGGTGTAATCACAGGGAATCAGTAAATGTTCCAGGGTCATAATGTGATACAAGAGGATTGTTCCAGTATTAGTGTGAAGGACTGATGGGAATGGGAAGGAGGCTGGAGGCAGGAAGCTATTTCAGAAAATGGCAGAAGTAGGCAATTGACTAGATTTGGGGAAGGATAAGATGATGTAAGCTTGGATAGCTAAGAAAATGGTGGTGCCATTGACAGATATGGAGAGAATGAGAAAGCAGTCAGATGTGAGCCTGGGGAGTTGAGAAAATGGTGGTGCTGTTGACAGATAAAGGGAATCAGGAAGAGGTATTTTCTTTGGAGTCAGTGTGAGCTGGACAATAGAAGAGGTCTTCTGTTTTGAACATAAGATGCAGGTGGAACATCCAGGGGGAGATGACCTGGAGACAGCTGGAGCCACTCAACTGTATCTCAGGAGAGGTCAGAGAGGACCACTGAGAATTATTCACAAAGAGGTCTTGTCTGTAGCCATAGAAGTGGAGGAGATTGCCAAAGAAAAGAACAGAGAAAGAAGGCAGAAACTTGGAAAAACTCATACCTCCCAGAGGCAAAAGGAAAAGGAGGCAGAAGCCAAGGCAGAAGATAGGAAGTGGTCAGAGAGGTAGGAAGAGACCACAGAGAAAGCCAGGGTCAAATAAACCAAAGGCAGGAAAGAGTATCTACAAGCAGGGAGTGTACTGTGCCATTAAAGGCTACAGAAAAGCCACTGTATATAAAGACTGAGAAAAAAGTGTGTTGATCCAGAGGAAGGCAAAAAGGATGGTGATGGAATTTGATTCAAGCCGTATACGAGTGACATATGGCTAGATCTTCAACTCCCACTTGCATTGGGCATCCAGGTCTCAAGATGGTGGCCATTATTGCTACTCCAGGTTCTAGGAATAAGCCTGAGGAACCGTATTTCATGAGTCCCCCTGATTTGTTTTGTATTGACATAAGTCTTCCAGAATTCAATTAGCTTTTAGAAAGGGGATTTTACTAAAACAGTATAGCAGAAATAATTATTACAACCCACACTCCCAACCCCAACAAGGGAACACTCTCCCCTTGTACACACAAGTCCACTTGGGACATCCAGAGTACAATGGTGGTAAGGTGCACATGTGGAGCACACTCTTCAGGAGGCCTTTCAGTCCTGGTTAATAAGAGACCTTTTCTCCATGTCATTCTATGTTTCAAGAAGTCCTTATCTTGAAGCTCATTCCTCCCTCAGATGGCCATCCTCCTATATCCATCTGTGTTCATGTTGGGCTGCATTTGTCCCAATTCTGCCTTTCCTCGTTCCTTGTTAAATGTGTTGTCTCCTAATGGTCCAGTCCCTCTAGTATCATGGTCAATTGGGGGAAAGGAGAGGATGAGAAAGAGAGACAGAGAGAAGAGACAAAGAAGAAGATAGAAGGGAGGAGAGAGACAAAGAGGGAGGGAGGGAGGGAGAGGAAAAGAGAGAGAGACTCTCCTACCTCTGAAAGTGATTCCCTCTCAGGGGCTTGGCTCCAATTTTCAAACTGAAATCCTCTGAACTGGAGATCTTTCACCATCCAATTGATCTCACTTCTGGACTTTTACTTTTATATAAACTCCCAGAAGTCCATCTGAATCTTTCCACCAATCATGTAGTATTCCTTGTGTGCATCCTGTCTTTCTCCAAAGGTAAAAGTATTGGGAGCAAGAAGGAAAAGCCATCCCTGAGTTCAAGGAGCTCCCAGTCTAATGAAGGAGACAACACGCAAACATTTCAATAAAATATATAAAGTGAAAGTGGAAAATACTCTCTGAGAGGAAGTTGGGGAAAACAGCCCTTCCAATTCAATTGTATTTAATAAATGATAATGATGATGATGATGAGGCCCATAGGAACAGAGATTTTGAGCAGCAAAGGACCCCAGATGTCCTCCAGTCCACACTCATTATCACTATCATCATTTCTTAATGAAACAAGCATTTCATTCAAAGGAATCACATCATTCTTTGAATGAAAAAATCAAGCCTGGGAGTTCAAGCTCAGCAAGACTGTGAGTTTTCTCCTTTCCCTCCCCACAGTGCCTTGCTCTGATGTCTTTAGCAGACTCCCTGACTTATCTCCGGGAGAACACCAAGTTCAAAGATCAGATAAATTTTCTGGCAGATGGATGGAACCCTGCCTATGGCCACCAATTGCCTGGGACTGTGGACATGTAGGCTTCCATGCTCCAGTCGGGGAGGGAGGAGGGGCTATTTACATTTTTTTGTCCAAAGTGATAAGTGGGGATGACAGTTGGATTTGGGAAGGAAAACTCCAAGAATGTGGAGAGAGTACCTTCAGTAGCAAAGTCTTGGTTTTTACCAAGAGAGAGGAGATTAAGGTGGAAGTGGAGGGGAGAAAATTAATGTTGAAAATCCTTTAGAACACATTTTTTAGCTCTAGCTCATGCCCTAGTCCATTCCTGGCTTGGGGTGAGTAGATCTAAGGGGCCCCTGGGTGAGCTATTACAACAGGATTGTGAACATAAGAACAGGAATCCCAAGACTGGGAATTTGGGCTGAGGGGGAAGGGCACCAAGTCCGGTGCCCAGATTCCTTCAGACAATATTCAATATCCTGGATGTTTTCATGGGGAAGTTGCAGGGTCTCAGTAAAAGGATTTGAGAGTCCAACAGAGAAAATGAAGGATCAAGTCATAGGAGACACTGTCTTCAGAAGTCCCTCAGTAAGTATCCCTCTGCCTCCCCTTTGGTCCTCCGTTCAAATAGAGAAGAAAGCCCCCCAGGTCAAGTGTTGTTAACTGGGCATCCAAGAGGTCTATGGGTAGATTTCAGGAAGAATGAACACAGATGGCTAAAAAAAAAAAAAGAGAATACGTCTGTTGTCACTAACCTCAAACTGAATTTTGGCATTTCCTTCAATTATTTAAAACAGTTATACTGAGACTGGGTCTGTAGACTTCACCTAATTCTCAAAGGGATCTACAATACACACAAGAAAGGGTTAACAACCCCTAACTTAGATCTTACTTCTCCGGACCCATAGGCATTCAGTCAGTAAACAAACATTTATGAAGCACCTACTAAGTGCTAGGTATTGCTTAAGCCCTGGCTATACAACAGCAACAAAAAAGAAAACAGTACCTGCCTTCAAGGAGATTATAGTCTAATGGGGAGGCGGGGTGGGGTTGGAGATCAACATGTAAATATAGTCAGGCATCTGACACCCAAGCCATGAGGTCAAAGAGAATTTTAATATGCCCCCACTCCCAACTTCTTGAAATGTCTTGGCAAAGACAATAAACACCTAGGAATTCTAAGTGGAGACTTAGGTCTTCTTTAAGCAGCTCTTGTGAGACCTCAGGAAGGCTAAATCCTGCAGGTTTGCTGACCCTGCAAAGCCTGAGGGCTAATAATTACAGTGCTTCTGAGGCACTGATTGGAGGCCTGCAATTTCTTTTTGTCTTTCCAAGGCCTTAGGCTTCCCAGACGAACTCTCCTGGCTGCGTTTATAGTTCTCAAAGTTAGCCAAAGCAGCGGTTCCTAAAGTGGGTTAGACAGAGCCCAGCATTCTGGAAAATGGAAGGAAATGTGGATGCTGCCTTCTAAAAAAACCCTCAATATAATATTATACATGTATCAGAAATATGTATCATGCGGGGCGATTCATGTCCCAACCCCTCTTCTCATCTCTACTCTGGGACCAAAATTTTTGGAATGTGCCAGTATATTTCAAACTCCTAAAGTATTCTGTGGCCAGAGTCATTTCAAAAATGCCAAACTTACACACACACACACACACACACACACACACACACACACACAGCATCCTAAAAGTCTTAGTGCAGTTATGTTATTAAAGCTTAATATGTGTGTCTACACTTATGTGTGTCTAGAACAGTAGATAATGAGAAGGATGCTGGCACAGACAGAGTATTGGACTTACAGTGAGAAAAGCATTGATCCAAATCCCACTTCCAGCACTTAGTAGGTGTTTCTGGTCATCCTTTGTTTTTAAAGCAGACTGATGATTTCACAGTGATGTCTTGACTCCTGTGTGAATTGAACTAAAATGAGGCAGTTCCACAAAGTCCTCAGCCTCTCTCTCCCAGAGTCCTCAAAGTCCAAAAGTTGACCACTGGCCTAGGATGCATTGGGTGCCCTTGGTGTCTTAGATGTCTGACTAAACTCTAAGCACTCCACAGCATCTGTTTCATCCACCTTCATGGCAATTGGACCAAATTGTTCTCATCTGCCTGTTCTATCAGGGGGAAGTCTTCACATGCTTGGAGTAGACATCCTTCTAATTCCCCAATGGGTTTGAAGCCTGGTTGCTGGATGGTTTTACCGGGGTGTGACCGCTGCACATGCTATGGCTTCTTAGAGCCTCGGGTGAGATCTGGCAGTAAACACCAAAGGTGGGTGAGTGGCAGCCCTCACACCAGAAGGGAATCCTCCCTGAATACACCATCCATACCATGGGACATCTCTTCCATTTATTCTGTATAAAGCTGACATATTCCTAGTTAGTGATATGTTGTCATACTCTCATCCCATCACTGGGGTGGGAACTGTTTTTGTACTTTCTTTATATCTCCAGCATTCACAGTACCTGATAAATGGTAGGTGCTTAATAAATACTTGTTGACTGGATTGACTGTCGTTGCTACTACTCAGCAAGGATCTGTGTGATGACTGACTAACCAGGCAACCATCCAGCCTTCCCTTCAAAGACTCCAGGGATGGGGAAGTCCCCTCCTGCTCAGACTTTGGACAGCTCCAATTATTTAGATGTTTTTTTTTGACCTTGAACCTAAATCGGGCTCTCTGCAAGTTACCCTCATTGCTTCTATGCTCTGGAGACAAGCAGAATGAGCCTAATCCCCTTTCCCCAAACTATCCCTTCAAATCCTTGAGGACTGCTGTCATTCCCCTCACTCCCAGCCCTCTCCAGCCTTCTCTCCTCTGACTAATGCTCAACAAGGGTGTAGATGCAAGCCCTTCACCCTTCTGGGTCCCCTGCTCTAGATATGCTGGTAGTTAGTGATGTCCTTTCTAAAATGCTGTGACTAGAACTGGACTCTATATTTGGACAAATCCCATCATGGCCCAGTTCAATCCCTGATTGGCCACTCCCGGTATGGGGAAGTAACTTGTCCAAAGCACACTGGGATTTGAACCCAGGACTTCAGACTGTAAATGCAGCCCTCTTTCCACAGCACTGTGGTCACAGTGGTTGCCAGTCACAATAGACTTTTATAGTTGACAAAACATTCCACGTAAAATACTTCCACGATCCTCCTCACAGCCTGTGAGGTAGATGCCATTGCAGTCCCTATTTGACAGATGAGAGGCAGCATACATAGAGGCCAGAGAGCTCTTCTTTCTGAAGACAAGGACCCCATCTGAATGATCCTGATTAGAGCACAATCTCCCTTTGCTCCTTATCGTCTCTTGTTCAGTTGTTTCAGTCAGGTCCAACTCTTGGTGATCCCATTTGGAGTTTTCATGGCAGAGATACTGGAGTGATCTTCCATTTGACAGATGAGGAAGCTGAGGCAAACAGAGTGAGGTGATTTGCTGAAGGTGACACACCTAGGAAATGTCTGGGGCCTGATTTGAACTCAGGAAGATGAGTCTTCCTGACTCTAGGCAGCTTTCTAAGACCATCCCTTACAGAAAAGGATCAGTCTGCATTGTAGAAGGAGCTTCCTCAGCTGAGAGCTGTCTGTATGACTCAGGCAACAGAGCCTCTACACTTGTCCTTTACAGATGGGAAAACTGAGCCTAAGTAACTTGCCTGGAGTCACAGGGAAGTAACAGAGGTAAAATCTGAACTCTGTTCCTCTGACTCCAAGGTCCAGTGGTCCATCGCCCTCTGATCCTTAAGGGATTGAGGGAGGAGCCCAGCTTCCCATGAGCTGTGCCATGCGTCAGGGCTACCAGCCCAGAGCCTAGTGGCTCTGGCTCCCAGGCCTGGTTTCTGACCAGGAGGTCTGGTTGCAGCTCACTAACAGCGTTCTGGAACAAGGAACACATTCTTGTTTCTGGAGGAGCTTGATGAAGGACATGGACTCAGGATGGGAAAATCTTCACGCCAGGAAGTGAATAAGGATGGATCGACAACAAATCTTCCTCTCTGACACTCTCTGAACAGCAGGGACACTAGAGGAGAGAAAATCTCCAGCCCTTCTTAGATTTAAGAAAGGGAAATTCTTACGTTCTTGTTCAGTCATGTCCTACTCTCTGTCACCCCATTTGGGGTTTTCTTGGCAAAGATACTGGAGTGGTTTGCATGTCCTTCTTCAGATCATTTGACAAATGAGGAAACTGAGGTAAGCAGGGTTAGGTCACATATCTAGTGTCTGAGGTCAGATTTGAACTCCAAATCTGACACTCTATCCACTGTGCTATTTACCTGCCCAAACTGGGCTAGTTTTCAAGTGTTCTTGAAAAGACAGTGAGAAAAAATGCAGAAGCCCTAGCATGGGAATTTTAAGAGAGATTGGTAGAGACAGGAAGACCTGTACATCTGCCTGCACTGCTCTTCTGCCCTTTGGCATTCTTATCATTCCCTCTCAGTCCCCAGTGGCATGGCAGGCAGCATCCATCACCTTGTCAAGTCTAGTCTCAGGGCTGGGGCTGCCTTTCAATGGACAATCTGCTTCATGCGTGTATTCTAATCTCCATCGCCTCCTCTTTAAAACAAGGATAGTTGGACCCGATGGTCCTTCGAGATCTCTTGAACTGGGGTGGTAGAGTAGGCAGAGTGTGGAACTTAAGAATCTCAAATAATGATTCTAACACTTCCTACATCTGTGATCTTGGGCAAATTGACTAACCTTTCTAGGACTCAGTTCCTCATCTGTAAAATGTGTGTGTTGGTTTAGACTATGGATTCTTAATTTGGAATCCACAAGTCATCAAGCGGTTCATGGATAAATTTCAGGGATTCTATGAACTTGGATGGGGAAAAATTATGTCTTTATTTTCACTAACTTCTAAATAAAAATTAGCATTTATTTCAATTATGAATTTTAAAAATGTATTCTTCTATGACTGATCATGGCGGTACAGGCCTGCAATCTCAGCAGCTGGGAGAGTTCAAAGTTGGCAGGTCTTTAGAGCTTGGGGGTTCTGAGCTGTGCTGGGGCTAATACCTACAGGCTAAAGCCAGCACTAATGTAGTAAGCCCCTGGGAGTGGAAGGCCACAAGGCCCCTGTCTAAGGGCTCCAAAATAGCCTCCCTACCAGTGGTTCTGCCCCCAGATCTTATTGGGGAGAAATGAAATGCCCTCCCTCCTCCCCATCCTGACAAGGGACCCATTGAATCTTTAGTCTGGCCCATCAGATGTGTGTACGTGTATGGGGAGGGGAGGAATGGATTAAGGGGCCCACTTCCCCTGAGGCCCCACCTCTCCAGAGTTGAGCCTTTCCCCCTGCCCTCATCTCCCCAGAACCAGAGAGGCCCCCAACACCCAATCATCCACCCAGCAGGGTTTCTGCCCCCACCACCCGCCGCCAGAGAACACAGCTGGTCCAACCAGCAATTTTATGGAAGGGGTTGGGCTGTGGTGCCCCAGCTTTAAACACTTGATGTCTTCCAGGTGTGGGGTGGAGGGGGCCTGGAACCCAGGCAGCAGCTGGTTGGGCAGGTGTCAGCAACAGCTGTGGCTATCAGGCTGGAAACCATTCTGAGCTGCTAATGAACTTGGGTCCTAATTAAGGCACAGAGGGCAGAAGGGACGTGGAGAGGCAGGGACTCACCCATCTGGACCCTGGGGATTTGGAGGCAGTGGGTTTGGGGGGATGGGAAGGTGGGTCTCTGAGTAGCAACTATTGTAGCCTGCTGAGGGACAAGGGCAGGGTGGAGAGATGGTTTTCTGGACACTTAGTCCAAAGACACAAGGGAGAAAAAGACCAAGAGATAAAAACAAAAATTCAAAGCCAAAAAGAAAACAGACCAGAAGGGGCACTCCACATGATTCATGCCACTAGGTTTCCAAAAGACCTTTGTGGAGAGGTCCCTATCCCTGGAGTTTCCTGAGTTTGATGAGATACCACCTTCTGATCTGATAGATCCCATGATACAATGAAAAGAGACTTGACATCAAAGGGGCTAGGTTCAAATCTCACCTCAGCTTCTTACTGAGTGTGTAACCTGAGACAAGTCAGTTGATGTCTCTAGGACTCAGTTTCCTTATCTCTAAGATGAGAGTATTGAAAGAGGTATCCTTGAAGGTCCTTCCCGGCTCTAAATCTATGATCCTAAATCTATCTGCAAAAGCATCTGTCTGGTGAGGTGATGAGGAAAACATAAACCTTGCTCTCAGAAAGCTTCTGGTCTGACAGAAAAACTGCCCCTGAAGAGCCTCTGGTCTTACAGTTAGGGCTGGCACTGGGGTCAGCAGGTGACAACCTATAGCTGGATTATGACATTGCCCTTTTCCAAGAAACAGGGCTGGTCACTAGCCATGAGCATGGGCACTTGTGATGATGGGTATAAATGACAAAGACAAGTGAAGATGCTGACCTGTCCCAGTTAAACTGCTCATGAAGCTTTCTGGTCTCAGACTGGGCCCCAGGACCACCTGCATCCCCTCACCATATCCTTTAGTTTTTACCATAAAAACCGAGGAGTGGGAAGACTCAGATCCCTTGGTCATAGCATCTCCTCCAGCAAAACCACTGAAAAGCTGAAATCAGAGGTGGGGAGCCAAGCTAGGTCAGGCATTAAGCAGGACCAACCAAAGCGGGCAACTGACCGGCTCTGGGAAGGAGCACGGAGATATGAGTGAGCAGATCTGAGTCTGAATCTCACCTCTGCCTCCTGACTGCCTTGGATCAGTCATTCCTTCCCTGTAAAATGGTAGAGTTGAACCAGATGACTCCCCAGGCCCCTGCTAGCCTGGATTTGAATGATTTGGCCTCAGAGCTCAGGACCATGATTAACCCTGTGCTGGAACAACCCAGATAAGAGCATCAATATGATGAGATGCTTAGCAAATTTGCAGATGACACAGAGGTGGGAGGATCAACTGACCCAGGAAAGTCAGAATCTCAACAGGCTGAAGCATTGGGCTCAATTGAGTAAGATGAAATCCATTAGAGTCAAATGTAAAGACTTTCACTCAAGCAGAAAAAAAAAACAATATTAGAAGTATTAGATGGAGGAGGTATGGATAAGCAAGAGTTATTCCGAAAAAGGTCTGGGGGTCTTAGCAGACTACAAGCTCGATATGAGTCAGTAGAATGATGTGGCAGTCAAAAAGGCTAATATAATCATGGGCTGCATTAAGGGGAGTATAGGAAGGGATAGTTTCACTGTTCTCTGTCTTTGTCATACTTCACAATAATCCTAATAACTAACCTTTACATAGCACCTTGAGGTTTGCAAAGACCTTTACAAATATTTTGCCATTCGATCCTCACAACAACCCTTGGATGTGGGTGTTATTATCAGCTCCATTTTACAGATGAGGAAACTGAGGTAGGCACAGGTAAGGTCATGTATACTTTCAAAAGGACATTGATAAGCCAGAGTGTGTCCAAAAGAGGGAAGCCACCAAAGCCTTCTGTTGGAATTTTCCTTCCAAGCTGATATCAGACCATCAATGCTTTCTCTCTCCACCCATCCAGTTAGTTTGAAATTCACTGAATTGTACCAGTCCACATCTCTCCATCTTTCCCACAAGATATTGTATCAGCTTTTCTGATAACCCCAGAATATCTCCCTGATCCAGAGCTTGGTGCAGTGTCAGGTACAGAATAGATGATTCATAAATATTTATTGACTCATTTATCACTCAGTTTAATAACCCTATCAGATAAGGAAATGAAGTTAGACCTGTTCTTGATGAAGCCTTTTTGGCTCTAGGTGCTCACCATTTCCTCTACCTTTTGTCCTCCCTCACTACCACCACCCCCTTCCTTCCCATCCCTCCACCCCCCTCCTTTTCCAATCAATCGTCTTGTAGATTTTATCTCTACAACATGGCTCCCATCTGGGCCCTTCTCTCCACTTCCATGGCCACCCCATCCTAGTTCAGACTTTACCATGTGTCCCCTGGCATATTTCAGCAGTCTCCTACTTGAGCTCCCTGTTCTCTCTTCCCTCTGCACACAGCTTCCATATTAATACTCCTAAGACACAGGTCTGATCACTCCATTCCTCTGTTTGGAGATATTCAATGACTCCCCATTGTCTCTAGGACAAAATAGCTACTTCTCAGTTTTTATACCCTTCACATCCTGGTTCCCAGCTCTTTTCTAGATTTATTTCCCATTATTCCACTTTTCACACTCCACATTCCAGCCAAGCTGGTCTTGCTGGTCCATTGAAATGTAAATCCCTTGAGGTCAGGGACCCAGGTTGGTCTTTGTTTGTATTTCCAGTGCTGGCACATGGTAAGCATTTAGTAAACGATGCTTGTTGACGAGCCTGTAGTTTTGCACAAACTGCATCCCACATGCCTGAAGTACACTGCCTTCCTAACTACAACATCTAGAATTGATAGCTCCCTTCAGATCTCTATAGAGATGACTTGCTTTTATAATGGAAAGATGATGAGTCCAAATCCTGCCTCTGCTCAGATACCTCAAGGACTTAAGTTGGTTACCTCAGCTCTTTGGGACTCATTTTCTTCATCCATGAAATGGATTTGAAGCTCCCTTCTATTTCTAAATTAATGCAGTGACCTAATCATCTTCTATTTACTTCTCTGTATCTGGTAACGGAATGTAAGTTCCATGAGGGCAGGGATTGATGATGATGATGATGTGTGTGTGTGTGTGTGTGTGTGTGTGTGTGTGTGCATCTCTAGCAACCACACAGTTATAAATGTTTGCTGAACTGAATTGAATAGGGGACAGGGAGGTAACAGAGTCATTGAATATTAAATTTGAAAGGAATTTTAGAGATCCTGTACTCCATTCCTTCATTTTACAGATGTGGAAATTGACTCTCAAGGAAGGCAAGTATCTTTCTAGATGTCATACAACAAGCTGTTGACCAGACTAGGGCTCCCACCCCCTTACATGCTGCCTTCTACTGCATCACCCTGACCCATCTGGAACATTTGAGCTGGTGGTAGTAGATTCTTCTGGTAGAATCCCTAACTTCCTTCAAAGCACAGCTTATAGAAAATACTTTCTCCTTTTCGAAATCACCATGTCTAACTTTGTATTTATTTACCTGTAGACATACTGTGTTCCTCTAGTTCTGATACTTAATAGCTGTATGACTCGGGGAAGCTACAACCTCTGTCTGCCTCAGTTTCCTCACTTGTAGAATGGGAATGAAAAATATAAAATGTTAAAAAAAAAAAAAAAACCTACCTCCCAGGACTATTGTGAGGACCAGATGAAATGATAGCTGCAAAGTGCTTAGTACAGAGCTTTACACATAGTAGGTGCACTTGTTTAGTCATTTTTCAGTGATGTCTGATTCTTTGTAACCCCATTTAAGGTTTTCTTGGCAGTTACTGGAGTGGTTTGCCATTCCATTCTCCAGCTCATTTTACAGATGAGGAGACTGAGGCAAATAGGATCCAGGGTCACCTGGCTACAAAGTGTCTGAGTTTGAGCTCAGGACTTCCTGACTCCAAACCTGGCCCTCTGTCTCTAGTAGGTGCTTAAAAAGTATTTATTTCCTCCCCAATAGATAGCTCCTCTAGAGCAAGGATGTTGCCTGTGTTTCTCTGCATCCACAGCCCCTGGTACAATGCCTGGTCCACAGTAAGTTTTTAATTCAATTAAACTGAACTAAAATTACCTGAACTGAATGTCCATTCTAATCAGGCCTGGAGATTTCCCAAGTGAATTTCAAAGATTGGGAGGCCACATCCTGAAGTCAGAGATGGGGATCAAGGACCTCGCTCTCAGACAAACATGATTTTAGCCTCAACATGGTTTAGTGAAAAGGTTTACACGTAAGAGGCCCTGGATTCAAATCCCACCTCTAACTTTTACCGCCTGTGTGAATTTGGGCAAATCACTTAACCAGTCTGGGCCTCAGTTTCCTCATCTGTAAAAGGAGGGTTTGGTCTGAATGTCCATCTCAAAGTCATTGAATCCATCTGGCCTGACTTTTCAATTCCTCTCAACTCCAATTGGGAAACATTGCCCACTAGGGATTGTGCTGTGAAAGGAAAATTCCCCTGATTCTCACCTGACCAGAGTCACCTCCACGCCATTCTTCCCCTTTCCCCCTCCTCCCCCTGCCCATCTGCTCCCAATAACACATGCTAAGATCTCCTTTCCCTTTTCCCCTCCATGCCCGGGGAGCCTGGTTTAGGTGAGACACCACCCCCTCTCAGTCCCTGCGATAGAGTGTTAACAAGGCCCATGTTCTCACTCCAGCTGTGGGCCTACCCCCATTCTTGTTAGATTGCTCTCCCCCTCAACATTTTTTCTTCTTCCTTCGAGTGACCCAATTTCCCCCAGCAGCTTTGGGAGGGGACACAAAAGCAGGTGGAAAAAATGATTTTTCCCCCAGAAATGAAGGTAATAGAGAAAGGGAGGAAAGGTTTTCTACTTTGAAGGAGGTGGGGGGAGGGGGTAAAAGGTGAGTGAGACTCAGGGCCAAGGAGCCCGAAGTGGGAGGGAAACTTCCTCCTGAGGTGTGAAGGGAAATGAGCACCACAGCTGGAATGAAAGAAAACCCAGGTCTCAGGGTAGACCAGCCTCTCCCACCCCCACCCCTCATTGCAGAGATCTAGGCGGGAGGAGAGAAGGGGGAAGAGGGGTGGGCAGAGATTGAACCCTCTAACTAGCTCAAGGCTAAGGCTTTCTGGTCTGGGGGATTTCTTTGTGAATCTAACCATAAACCACTGCATAGAGGTCTGCATCATCCTCAACCCTGGAACTGGTGATGGGAGGGGGAGGCAAGAAAAAGAAAGGACATCATCCCTGCCTGCAGGATGGTCACACTCTAACTGGGGAGAGAGAAGACCCAGCAAGACCACTGGATGTAGTCAAGAGAACTGCATTCAAATCCCATCCCAGCACTGTTGATTATTTGTGTGACCTTAGATAAATGACTTGAAAGAATTAGACTGCATGATCTCAGAGGCCTCTTCTGGGTCTGGATCCTAAAATATAACCCTAAATTTGGGCTAGATCATTCCTCGTTGTGACTTTGGGCAAAGCACTTAAACTCACTGGGTTTCAAATAATATTGAAATTATATAATCCCAGTAAGACATCGGTTTAATCATCCTTTCTTTACATATGAGTTGTTTATTAACATTATATTTATGCCACATATGTATACACACACACACACACACACACACACACACACACACGGACATAAATACATATATATTTACAGACTTGCTACATCAAGATAAAAGCTCACCGTAAGTAGGGATTGCTTTGTTGCTTGTATGGGCATTCCCAGCACCTAGGACAGTGCCTGGTACATTAGGAAGTATTTAATAAATGTTTGTTGATTAATTGGTTGGTTGGTTTCAGAAGTAAGGGGCTATGATGTGAAACGTATATACTGTTAGATTTAGTTGATACCTTAATTAGTTTTGCTGAATTGCTTCTCTGCCTTTCTCTCTCCCTCTCTCTTTTTGTCCCTCACCACTCCTCTCTCTCCCTTTTCTTTCTTCCCCTCTTCCATCCCCCCTCTTTCTTCTCTCTCTCTCCTTCTCCCACTCTCTCCCTCTCTCCCTCCCTCCCTCCCTCTCTCTCTCTCTTTCTTTTTTTCTCCCCACCCTCAATGTTCTGTTGTTCTGTGACACTAGACAATTCACTTTACTTTTCGACTCTCTAAGCAACTCTAAAAATCTAAGCTAAAGACTGGGTGCTGACCTGCATCGTCAGAGGAATTTTCTTCACTTGGGACTGCCTAATGACCCCAAGTCCAACCCCTCTTGCTACATTATTCCTATTCTTAATTACCAGAGCTCACTCTCTGGAAAGGGAAGGAGGGGAGAGAGATCATTAGAAACTAAGATGATTTAAAAACCAAACCATCAATGAAACAAGACCAAAAAGGAGGTCTATCGCAAAACAAGAGCAGTTGTGTTCTTGTCCCAACCCATTCCCCCGAGGAAGTCCCTGTCCCACTCTTGGCTTCCCTGAATGAAGGGTTTAGCTTGGGTACCTTCGAAGGTCCTTCCCTGACTGTGATTCTGGTGAGAGAATGATATCAAGTAAGAGTATTTAAGTCAACAAGCATTTATTAAGTTCTTACTGTGTACTAGGCACTATGCCAAGCATTAGGTAACACAAATATAAGTAAAAGGAAAGACAGCCCCTGACTTCAGGGAACTTACATTCTAATGGGAGAAGAAGACCCATTAAAAGGAGCTGAGAAGGGCGAAGGGAAAGCATGTGCCCTCGGGCATGGTGGCAAATATGAGAGAGTCAGAAGGAGAGCCTGGAGGGGAAGGAAGAATGGTCAGTCTGGTCACTTCCTCAAAAGAGATTAACTCATGGATGGGAAGAGGGGGACTCAGGGGCAGAAAGATCTTCCAGGGCATGGTGTCAATAACATTGGAATATATAAATGTGTGTGTGTGTCTCTGTCTCTGTCTGTGTATGTGTGTCTCTGTCTCTGTCTGTGTATGTGTGTCTCTGTCTGTGTATGTGTGTCTCTGTCTGTGTATGTCTCTGTCTGCGTGTGTATGTCTCTGTCTCTGTGTGTATGTGTGTGTGTGTGTATGTGTGTGTGTGTGTCTCTGTCTCTGTGTATGTCTCTGTCTCTGTGTGTGTGTGTCTCTGTCTCTGTGTGTATGTGTATGTGTGTGTGTGTGCATGTGTGTGTGTGTGTGTGTGTAAAACCTCTCTAGGTTTGTAAAGAGCCTCCTTTGATCCTCACCACACAATGATTAAGTCCTGCAAGTGTCATTTTTATGCCTCTTTTACAAATGAAGAAATTGAGGCTTGGGGAGATTAATGGATTTTCCCATAGCTTGGCAGCATTTGAACCCTTCCTTCTTAGCTCCAAGCCGGGCAATCGTTCCCCTACACCAATGAGTGCTGAGTGATGTGGCCCAGGCTCCACAAGGCAGCAGAGGAGAGGCATCACTGTGGGTACCTCCTGGAAGAGACAGGGTTTGAGTCTGAGCTTGGAGGATGAATAAAAGTGAGGAATGGGAAAGGCCAAGGGGAAAGGGTAAGGGTGGAGATGGAGGACAGGAGGCAAAAGGAATGAGACTTCCTACAGCAGGCTCACACTGGCCCCTGACCCTGGCTACAGACCCAGCCAAACTGACCTCTGTCTTCAGTCTAGGCAGGCACAAGGGTGTGATGCATGTAGATGGGAAAGGCCCAGCCTCCAGCCTTGTCTCTGTCTGCCGGATGACATTGGCCATGTTGTCTAACCTTTCTCAGTTTCTTCATCTGCAAAACGAAGGGGTGAAACTTGTCTGTGAACAATTCTCAATCCTGGCCACAGACTGACTCCTAACCCCAGACCCCAAACCACCCCCTAACCCTGGCCCCAGACTAGCCCAAAAGCCCAGCCCGAGACAGACTACATCCCCTCCCTCCAGCTTCCTCTTCTCCCTTTTTTACCCCATTTTTCCACCCTTCTCCTCCTGGGTCCTCAAATCTGATGGGATGGCTCCACCTACCGCCATCACTGAGAGAATTCTTGGCCTTGCTAATTAAGCCTTCCCACAAGAGACCCCCCCACCCCACCCCTCCCCTCCACCCTCTGCACATTGACTGGAAGAGATTAAACCAACCCAGGATGATGCCAGCAACACCCCTCCCCACCCCCATCTCCTTACATACCCTCGGAACTGGTAGAATGGGTGAGGATCGTGACCTTCGGCTGTTTTTTTCTCTTTCAACTTAATAGTTTACATTGTTCCTAGGAACATGTTTCTGTTCCCTGTGCCTTAGTAAAGGTTCGCCAAACTCAACCTTCCATCCCTTCCTTTCCACAAGTGGGCCCCCAGATCTGGAGTGCCCTCCCTCCTCTCATCAGAATCTCAAGCTTCCCTCAGGGGCCACTTCTCACATCAGGCCTTTCATGGTCCCTCTCCCCTTCCCTCATTTAGTAACCCTCTCTTCCTCATGAAAATACCTGGTGCTTATTTCTGTATTCTTGCTATATATGACTCTGAGTCAATGGAAACCTGGGTTCGGATTTCACCTCTCACACACGTAGGCTGTGGGTCACTGGGCAAGTTCCTCACCCTCTCATTGCCCCAGAACCACTCTCTAAACCAGTTTTCCTGAGCTGTTGCCCACTTGCATTGATGGAGAGTATTCTCTCCACTCATGCATTCAAGGGTCTGGAAGTAAACATGGGCTCCCCTGCATTCTCCCAGTGAATTGAAGAGCTTGGCACTGGAAACAACATTTGTGGATTGAAAGACTGAGGCAAAGACTGTTTAGTTTTTCTTGGCATTGCCAGGGCCTGGCAGAGCGCCTTAGATGTAGGAAGAACTTTGAAAAATGTTTGTGGAATGAGTTGAATTGATCCTGGATGGGGGTCATTGATTTAGGGCTAAAAGGTCTGTAGGGGCCACCAAGCCCACTCCCATCATTTTACAGATGAAGAAACTGATGCCTGAAGAGCAGAGGGGAGTAACTACCTCATGGGATAACTTAGAGGGCAGGGGCAGGGCTAAGATTTTAACCCAGTTCTTTGAGTCCAATTCCAGCACCCTGTTCAAATGGACTCGATTGGATTGGATTAGACTGGATTAACTCAAATTAAGTTGAGTTAAATAATTTAAATTACATAAAACAAAGACCAATACAAAAAAGAATATGGTTAACTACTAAGGGATGTTGTTCAGACAGTCAGTCTGAGCATAGAACTCTAGACAGTCAGAGTCCTTAATCTCTACAGCCAGAGAAGTCAGGAATACATTATGAAGGAGGTGATGCTTGAGCAAAATTTATACAGGTGGGAGAGGAGAAATAAGTAGGGGGGGAGCCTCAGTCTTTGGGGGGAGGGTCACTAAGGAATGCAACCTGCCTAAAGGATTCTGAGCCCAAGAGATCAGGAAGAGCATCCTCCCTCCCCAATCATTTTCTCCGCTTGCAGTCTAGCTCCTGCAGCCTTCAGTGAGTGGAACAGCCCTTGTGAAGAAGGCTGCTGAGATCTCTATCCCACCACCAATGCTGACTGCCACGGATGGGTAGCCAGAGGGTCCTGGGACAGCAACCCCCATCCTGCCCTCTCCTCATTCACCAGCCCTGATTCCAGCAGAGCCTCCCCACCAATAGCTGTCAGGTGCTAGGATGTATCAGCTGTACCAAACACAGCAGAGATTGTGAGAAATCTGTGTCTTGTGAGGAGGTAGGCAGGTAGGGGTCTTTAAAAACCAGAGGGGCTTCAATTCAGGACAAAGGCAGGAGGCTGGTAAGATGACCCCAGCAGATCCTTCCACTTCCATGACTGAGTTCCTCAAAGAGCTTTCAGAAAGCTTCAGCCTTACCTACAGATAGAGGGAACCCCAGGCCTGACCCTATGGGCCCATTCAGTGGAATGGGTCTAGCAGGCAGAGATCAGGATGCTGCCAATGACCAACACAGACCAACATGAATGTCCCTACCCACAGCAAACATGACAGGGGAGATTCATGCCATGGGGAAAGGGATGGAAAAGGGAGGTGGAATTCATGGACGTTTAAGACCCAGGGCCAGCTAGCGGAGGGAGACTATCACACTGACAGAGCCCAAGACACAGGATTCAGTCTGCTAGCACATTGCCTGGCACACACTAGGATCTTAATAAATATTTGTTAGCTGATCGATTGAGAAGAGATTTCCATATGAGCAGAAACCTGTGACTCAGAGAGAACTGAATCCTGGAGAAATTAAGTGAATGTTCCAGTGTCTCACGGGCATGAACAAAAAGAACTGGTGTTGAACCTGGTCCCTGTGACAGCGAAATACAACATAACGAGAATTTGTTATTCATTAACAGTTATTACTGCTGAATGCAGAGCTCTTGGGGCAGTGTGTGCGTGTGTGCATGTGTGTCTAAAGACAAACATACAAGGGATTACTGCATCCATCATCTACCGGAGGGACCAGACAGCTCCATGGAGGAGGAGGCACCATTAGGGTCAGGTTTTTCGAGGAGCAGCAGGTGTTAAAAGTGGAGGGAGGTTTTTCCGCTAAAGCAGGAGGACAGGGAGAGGCCTGGACAAGTTGAAGAGTCCTGGAGAGGCTGGGGGGGGGGGGAGGGTCACAGCCTTGACCTTGGAGAGGCCATGGAATTCATTGTGCACCTGCCCAGACAGCCCTCTTCAATGTCTGTCCCCCAAACAAGACCAGCATAGTCCTTGGAGCACCTATGGGACAGAGGGAAGGAGAGATGGAGAAATATCAGGGTAGCACAAAGTGCCCAGGGAGACAGCTCAGCTCAGGAGCCCAAGGTAGCAGAGAGGAGAGAGCCAGGACAGGGCAGGTCATTGATAGCCTGAAGGCACAGGTCACAGGGAGCAGGATTCAGAACTGGAGGGAGAGCTGAAGACTCTCCTAGTCCAAAGGCTCTCACTGTACAGAGAAGGAAACTGAGGCCCAAAGAGGGGATTTGCCCAAGATTGAACAATTAAACTTAAAGGATACTAAATTTCTAATTGGAAGGACCCTTAGAGATCATCTAGTCGAACCTCTTCATTTCACAGATGGGGAAACTGAGGCACAGGGGTTGTGACTTGTCAAAGGGTCACTTGGCCAGTAAATATCTAAGTCAGGACTCAAACCTAGGTCTCTCAGAGCATTCCAGCATAGCTCACTACCTTACACAGAGCTTTGCTGTTTATAAAACTCTACCCAGGTTTGAGAACCACAGCAGCTCCATCAGGTAGGTATGGTAGAGAATACTGGTCTCCTTTTTCAGATGAAGGAGCTGAGACTGAGAGGGGGCTTACCTATAGTACACCCATATTATGAGTTGGGATTCAAACCCAGGTCTTTCCACATAGTAGTTGTCAAGGCATATTTGTTGAATAAATTCCCTGGTACAAAGATGAAAAGGTCTTAAAGGAATAGGTCTAATCACACACACCCAAATCGGCAGGTATTCTAGCCTGAGGCAGGGGGCTGGCTGTGGTGGTCCCTGGCACGGATGAGGGCTGGGGTTTGGGTGCTTCCCCACTCGTCCAAGCCTTGTCTTTGTTCCCTCCAACGGCTGAGGCTTCTATGGGAGCAGATGGGGTTTCCCTACACAACAGGAAGTCTTTGAATGGAAAACATAATAATTCAAAAGAAAATTCCCAGGACCTACCCACCGCAAGAGCCTTGGGGCTCTGGGGAAAGGGATGGAGGGACAAGACACAGTTAGGGGTGGGAGCCCTTTACAAATACTGCCCTGGGTCAGCTGGCCCGCCTCCAATCTCAAGCCAGACAAAGAGGAAGAGGGACTCCCAAGGCCCTTGTGGCTCAGGATCCCAACCCAAGCGCACTAGAAATGAGCAGTCAAGAGAAGGTTTCTGAGGAGGAGCTAGAAGAAGGCAGAGCATTCACTTAGCCAAGGAAGGGGCTTCGGGATGAAAAGTGCAGTTCAGGTGGGGAGGGAGTGATGGACAGATTCATCTCAACCTTTGCTCCCACCCATCCATCCAATTACCATGCCCTTGTAGCCCAGAATACACATGAATTGTCCTACACCCAGAGACTATCAGAAGAGATGGTACCATCAAAACTTCTCATTATACACATAAGGGAACTGAGGCCCAGAGAGGAGAAATGAGTTGCCCAACGTCCCACTGAGACTTGAATCCTGGTATCCTGACTTCCCAGTCCAATTTCCTGTGAGCTCCACTGCTGCCCCCATCCTTGCCCTTCCTTCAAGCATTCTCCATGGGAGGGTGGGGAGGAGTGGGGTATAGAGGGAATAAAAGAGGAGCCTGGACAGTGCATTAAGGATGGGACAATGACACAGTGTGACAGGCCTATGTGAGAGAAGGAACATGACAGAATGAAAAAGTCAGAACTTGGGTTTATCACCTTCCCTCAGGGCCTGCCTTCTCACCTGTGAGGGGAGGAATCCAACAAATGCTAAGATCTCTTCTGACTCTAAAGTCTCTAATCTTAGCATTGGGGGAGGGGATCGATCGCTCAGTACCCCTCACATTACATGACCTTGATCTTGTCTCAGCAGATCCTAGATCATAGCAAAGGGCCTCAGAGGTCAACTGGCCAAGCCTGGCCTCTGTCCAGCCTTTCAGACAGACACAATACGACCTCAATATTCCTTAACCCTTTGCAGGACTTCCAGAATCCTGGGGGGATTCTGGGGGCCAGGTGGGCTGATGCATCACTCAGCAGACCATGAGGGGTCCTCCAGCTGAGCTTGGAGACCTCTTCACTCTGGGACAGACTCTCACTATCGGGAAATCTTTCCTGAAATCAATCCCCAGTGGGGCAGGAAGACAGGCTTATAGATTCTGAAACCTGTCATATCCACCTAAGACTTCTTCTCCAGGGTAAGCCTCCTGAGTCTCTTTGCCTGATGCTCACATGGCCCAGACTCAGGCCCCTCACCATCCCTTACCAAGACTCCCCATGACCTTCCTAAGATGGGGCACCCAGAATGGGCTCCTGCTCCTGCTGTGGTCTGATTCAGGCAGCAGCCTCCTTTGTCCCTCACATCTGGTGGGCTCGGTTGAGGTTTTTTGTTGACCTAGAATCTTTCACCTCCTTTCTTGTTACCCTGAAACTAGGTCCCCCCACATAAGACCAGGGATTCTCTGGGGATAGTGCCTCTATCCCACCCACCTCCAGTCAGACCAGGGCTTCCTGGGTGCAGGAACTGGTTGGTCTCTCCATCATTCCATTAGAGAAGAGGTATGAAGGAAGGAAAGAGAGTAAAAATAGGGTCTGAAATCAAAGAAAGGCAATTATTATTATAAAAGAGTAAGGGTAATCCTAGGTCTGGGGAGAAGCAGGGGATGAGAAGCCAGAAGGGGGTAGGGAGAGGCCAGTGCCATCTCCCCAAAGCCAGCAGCTTCTCAGTGGTGGCCAAGGCCAAGGGGAAGTTATGAGTGTCCAGGGAAGAATTGAGGTGTCCCTTCTGCAAACACTGAGGCATTCATGGGCTCTGGCTCTTGCCAGTGGTGGGGCAGGCCCTGGCGGTCTATGTCTTACTGTAGTCAAGTTGGCAGAGCATCAAGTGGGAGAAAGTTGATGCTGTGGTGACGGCCCGATGGTGGAAAAGTCTATTTTTACTGGGTCAGCGGCAGCCTCTAGTGAATCATCGGGGCCAAAGCAGGGGCTGTTGGTGAGAGCTCTGAGTCTTAGGGAGCCGGGGGCCCCTTGCCTCCACACCCTCCCTACTCATTTTCTGTCCAGTCACAGCCAATGTCCCTCCCCAGGAGATCCCTCCCTTAGGAACCATCCCACCCCCAAGGTCAGTTTTGAACCCCACCCTTCTCTTTTTCCCCTCTGTCTCCCCAGAGAGGTTATGACTCACTCTCCCATCCTTCCTACCCATGGTCGGTACTCCCCTGAGCAGAGACCTGAAGAGGCCAGTGCGTCTTTCCCTCTGATTCTGAATAGAATTCCAGTCCTTCAGAAGATTCAATGCCTCCTGCTCTTTCATGATTTTCACCATTCAGAAAGTCTTCAATATCTCAGAACTCCTTCTGTTCCTATCATGGGGTTGGGGTTGGCAAAAACCCTACAGTTAGGTCAGTTGCCTCTGACCCTTCCCATAGACTCATCCTCTCTGAAGGCTCAGAGAAAGCTTGTTGGGGAGGGAGGGTGGATAGGAAAAGGACGGGAAGGGAATCAGCATTTACATAAGCACCTACTATGTGCAGCTCACTATGCTAAGTTCTTTACGAATATCTCATTTAAACTTTACCACAACCCTGGGAAGAAGATGCTGCTGTTATTACCCTTTTACGTTTGAGGAAACTGAGGCAGACAGAAGTTAAGTGGCTTTCCCACCATCACCCAGCTAGTGTCTGAAGCTAAATTTGAATTTAGGTCTTCCAGACTCCTCTAAGCACCAGATGCCTCAGGACAGCAATTGGCGGCATTTTAGCAGACAACATTGCCTGGCACCATGACAAAGTAAGCAATTAATGAATGCATATTGAATGAACAAGTTAATGAATCTAGAAGAGCCCAGAGTCTTAACCTGGAATCCATGAACTTGTCTTTTAAAATTACTTTAATAACTGTATTTCAGTATAATTGGCTTCCTTTGTAATCCCATATTTGTGTGCGTGTGTGTATGTGAGTGTGTGTATTTAAAAACCCCTACTAAGAAAGGGTGCATAAATTTCACCAGCCCATCTAAGGGACTCCCCGCTAACACACCTTCTCTGAGCCTTTAGAGAGAACGAGTCTATGGGAGGGGTCAGAGGCAACTGACCTAACTGCAGGGTTTCACCAACCCCCACCCCATGGCAGGAACAGAAGGAGATCTGAATTGAAGACCTGGAGAGTGAAAATCATGAAAATGCAAAAGACATTGAACCTTGAACCTCCAGAAGGACTGGAATTCTGTTCAGAATCAGAGGGACAGATACTCTCCAGGGGAGTACCAACCCTGAGGAGGCAGGATGGGAGAGTCTGAGTCATTGCCTCTCTGAGGAGACAGAAGGGAACCCCTTATCTGGGTGAAGTTACTCATTTTAGAATCACAGATTGAGAGCTGGAAGGGACCTCAGATGCCATCTGGTCCAACTCCCCACTTTTAACAGAAGAGGAACTAATTCTCACAAAGTCACCCAGGCAGCTTATAAAGGAGTCCAAATTTGAATCCAGGCCGTCTGACCTCCAATCCAGGGATCTCTTGACTCTAGTCTCCTGCCCAGGGTGAGAGGGAAGCTTTCCAAGTCCCCTGACCTCCCACATAGGTGGCACTGATTTTTCCCTAGAAGTAACCTCCCCCAGTCTTCCCCAACTGCCCTCACAGGCCACCAGGCTCTCAGGTCCCCTGTCTCCCCAGCCATGGGGTGCTCATTACCAGTGAAAGTTTTTGCATTATAAAACCCATAAAGTGCTAATCGGAACAATTTTGCGGCTTCTCCTGCCTAATGAGAACTCCAAAGCTGGTGAGGGGTCTCCCAGCCACAGCTCCCCCTTCCCCTTAGGCTCTGTCTCTGAACTCCTGAATGCTGTTGGCTTCTTGCCAGACGTGTGGGAAAGAAAGAAAAATACACCCAGCAGCCCAGCCAGCTAAGGTTCCCTTGGAACACCTTCCATTCAGAAAACCTGCCAGTCCTGAGGGACCCAACCCTAGTCTCTTCATCCCAAGTTCTAGAGCACAGTCCCCTGAGGAAGGGAGGAAGGGGGAGGGGACACAGCCTATGTCCTCGGGGAGCCTCTGGTTCTGACAAGAGGAGCAGAGATCCCCTGCTTGGATGGGACAGCCAGTAGGAAAGACTGGGGAGTTATACACCCACCTCCCAGGACTCCTGTCTTCAGGAGAGATGCCTAAAGTGGAACCAAGTTTTCTTTCCTATGTCCTTCTCAGACTTCCCTTACCTCCTCCTCCACAACCCCCAACTCCAGCCCTAGTCCCTCAGCACCTGGCTCTTTGGTCTTGGTAACTTCCCTGCTGAGGAAGCTCCCTCTGTCAATGCAGATTGGAACCCCTCTGACTAATATAGTCTGACTTGGCCTGGATTCCAGCCATTGTCAGAGACAGGACTTGAACCTGGACCTTCCTGATTTTGGGGTCAACTCTCTATGGTCGAAGAGAGGGAAGAACAAGAACCATCAGTCAGAGGGCCAGTGACGGATGATGAGCTAGGAAAGAGATGGAGAAGGAGCCATCAAACAGGTAGGAGAAAGCCAGGAGGGATCAGTGTCCTTGAGTTTTGGAGGAGGGGGCATCCTGGAGAAACAGGAG
Source organism: Potorous gilbertii (assembly GCA_028658325.1). Lineage (NCBI taxonomy): Eukaryota > Metazoa > Chordata > Mammalia > Diprotodontia > Potoroidae > Potorous > Potorous gilbertii. The sequence goes on from CM053769.1 coordinate 108,161,768, forward strand.
GTCAGCAGCCCCAGATACAGCCAAGAGCTCAGAAGGGTGAGGGAAGAGAAGCAAGACCTTCTGGAAACAGCACCACAGAGGAAAGAAATAACCCCAAGGGTGAAGATGTCCAGCACCATGGCAGAAGGAGGGAGATGGGGGCAGGGTCTCTTATTTCTTCAGCCCCAGTTGGGATGGGTCAGGGAAGTGGGGAGGGAGCAGTCTAGGGTAGGAGAATGCTCTCCCCCCCACCCCAGCCCTTCTCCTGGCAGGTCCTTACAGCTCAGCAGAAGGCAGGGTTATGACTCCCCCTCCCCCCTCCCAGTCACAAACAACACCTAAATCTCAGTGAGTTTCAGAGGAAATCAGGAACGGTCCAGTTGCGGGGAGGGTGGAAGAGGTGTCTCCTAGCATCTGCCTTGCTCATAAAGGGGCCTGCCTGGCAAGCTTCGGAGAGGAAGAGGGTGACTGGGACTGGGAGGCTGGGGGGAGCCGCCGGGGATGTAGACAAATGGGTTTTACGCTTTGAGTTAATGAGGGTCAGGTGAGAGCTGAAGAGAGGGCAGGGGGAGAGGGAGGGGCATAAAAGACTCCGGAGCAGCCAGGACAAGCACATGTTCACACTCACACAGTCACACTCACACCCAAATGTGAAGACAGTGTTTCACATGATATATCACACAAACTGACATACATACACAGAGAAATACAGATACCTCCTCATACCTATATGTGGCCTGCATGTATAAGGGATTGCCATGCATGTACAAACACACATACACATAGAAACACATAGAAACATACCCATTCATATACAGGGACATGCTGTTATGAAGGGATTGCCATGCATGGGAAAACACACATACCCACTCATCCATAGATACTGATGGGTATATACCCACAGGGGTGTAGAATCAGAAGCAGGCAGATGCTCCCACACACACATGCACATGCAAGGGTCCATTCCACTTTCCTCACACCTCCATGCCCTCTTTTCCTGTTTCCTCCTTATTAGTACCCTTGCCCCAGCTCCAATGGATCCTTTTCACCGCTTCCAGAGTAATCTGCCTTCTCCCCTTAGACAGGCAGCATGATATAGAAAAGGACCAGGCTTGAAGTCAGGGAGCCCTGGGTTCAGATCCTGCCTCTGACACTTACAAGGTCACTGTATGACCTTGGGTCAGTCACATCATTTTTCTAGGTCTTCTCTCCTCATCTCTTAAATAAAGGCATGTGAGTCAGATGGCCTCTGAGGTCCCTTCCACCTTGAAGTCTGTGGTCTTGCTCTGATGGCATCACCCGCTTGCTCAGACATTTCATTCCACATTCCTTAAGCCCAGTTATGATCCAGGCACTGGCAGATACAAAAAAGTATCTGCTTGCAAGGAGCTTACAATTTTCAGAGAGTAGATTTTATGATAGAGAAAGGAACTCTGGGTGTGGTCTGACAAGAACCCTCGATTCGGAGAGAGAAGATTTCAAAGAGTTCAGAGGAAAAGGACAAGAAGGATACTGTGGGCTGAACTTGTATAGGGAAAGTCAATCTAGGAAGGAAGAGAAACTATTAATAATTCTATTTGGAGGATGCAGAAAAACAATTCCAATGCTGGAAAAGAGCTTTGTCTTTAGAGACCAATGTGGATGCACAGGGGACTCTCTGACTAACTTGGATTTTATGTCTATGTGTATGACATATATACAGAGTGAAGTTTTAAGTCATTAAAGCTTAAAGTGTGTGTGTGTGTGTGTGTGTGTGTGTGTGTGTGTGTGTGTGTGTGCTGGTATGTCTAAGGAAACCTGGTAGCAGAAAATGACTACCAAAATTGATAGCAACTAGGAGTAGTAGATCTCAGAAACACAAAGGACCTGAGCCAACCCAAAGTGTGGAGCTTTGTTTTTAAGCTACAAGGGAGAAAGGGCAGCTAGATGGTGGGGTGGATAGAGCACCAGTGCAGGAGTCAGGAGGATCTGAGTTCAAATCTCACCTCAGACACTTGACACTCACTAGCTGTATGACCTTGGGCAAGTTACTTAACCCTAATTGCCTCATCCCGGGTCATCTCCAGTCATCCTGATGAATATCTATCTGGTCACTGGATTCAGATGGCTTTGGAGGAGAAGTGAGGCTGGTGACCTGCATAGCCCTCCCTCACTCAAAAACAAAGTCAAGTGCAAGTCATGTCATCATTTCTCTGATGGCAAGGTCTTCTTTGGCAATGAAGGATGAACACACAAGGGAAAAAAGAGGAGAACTGAGAAGGGTCAGGGCCCCTGCCTTGATAAACATAACCTCCTACAGGACATAGATAGTCTCATTTTTTGTCATTCTCCCTAGAATAGTGCAGGGCATACAGCAATTACTCAATAATTCTGATGATTTGATTGATTGGATGGGGATAACTGACTGCAGAGAAAAAGCAAACATACTTAATCCTCACTTGGCTTGTTTTTGTTGCCAAAGAGAATAAGTTTTTGACTGAAAACCCAGGACTGAAAAACCAGGAAAAGGGGTTAATAGAGAGTTGAGACCCAAGACCAGTAGGAAGGTGCTGGGCTGCCCTTATAAGTTCAAATTCCCTGGCCTGGGGGAGCTAAAGACTTTGGCAGACAGGATGATCGAGCCCCCATCAGACATCTCTGAAAGACTGCGGGAAAGGAGGAAGATGCCAGAGCACTGTAGAAGGGCAAATGTTGACTCATTTTCTAAAAAAGAAAGACAATGGTGTCTGCATATCATAAGGCAATGAATTTGACTTTGATACTTAGTAGAATTCAAGACTGCATGAAAATGAGGAATTGTGAGTAAAACAATTTTGGGGGGAAATAGAACATAGAGGAAACGTATCCTCTATGATCAATCAGCAAGTATGTGTGGATCAATCAATCAATGAGTATTTACTAAATGCCTACTACATGCCAGGCACTGGGTTAGTGGATGATACAAGTACAAAACTGAGATGGTCCCTGTTCTCTTGAGGATGGGGTAGGGTGGGGTCACAACATACCAAAGAGTGATCAGGCAGACATGACTTGAAAACCTCAGAAACGTCAAAGGCACACCTCAGGGTGACAAGTAGGGAAAAGAACACTTAATGTGAACTTAACCTGGCCCCTCCACAATGTCATTACTTCACTCCAACACCACCCACCTTAGGCCATGAGCACTTTCGATCATATCCCTAGGCTTTGCTTGGATATCTCCTCTACTTTCATGGAGGAGAATGTGTCAGGCCAGGTCAGATTTGGGGTGGAGGGGCAGTACAGAACCTGGCACATGGCCCTGCCTCCCTCTTAGCTCTTCCCTTGCCTTCTCCAGTGGGCTCAAATTACTATAGATTCCATATCCTGTGACTTCCCCAGGAGACACATTGGAAGCCATTTCATTCATCTTCTGGTTGCTTGATAGGATGGACAGAAAATTAGCCCCATGTGACAGCTGACTATCCTGCTTATGAGGAAGGTTGGCATATTAGGTAGATGTTTGTGGGAGTGGGGAACAAAATGGGGGAGGGGGAAGAATAAATGGGAAAAAGAGGAAAAGAGAGAGTAGTGCAAAATAGAGGAGGCAGAGGGAGTTTCCCCACAGAGACCTCAGGAAAAGTGTCTCAGAGTGTCCCTAATGGAAAAGATGAACCTCGCCCTTGGGAAGCCCCCAGTTTGACCTGAAAACACCAGCCCTGGCCTCAGAGGCCAGTGGTCCGATGCTTCCTTGAGGCTCAAATGACCTTGACCTTCAGCCCACAGTAAGCTGCCCAGCTCAAGTTACAAGGAAAAATGTGATGTTGGGTTTCCCCAGCTGGATTTGGGGCAAGGGAAAAGGTAACTGCAGTGGCTGCTCCCCTCCTTCCTGTCCTCACTTCCGGTAGAATTCTGAGTGGGAGGATGGAATATTTTTGTTTGTCTCCCCAACCAGTTGCCATCCCTCAGGCCTGAAGCTAAAGGTTTTTAGTGGAGAGGAGAGAGAGAGGGTAGGGGTGGGGAAGGTGATAGGAAAGACTCTCTGCTGCCTGCTGGGAATGATTAACAAATCGAGGAGATCCTCGAGCCTGAGTGTGACTCTCTTGCCCTCTCTCTTCATCTCTCTGTCTCTGTTTCTCCCTCTCTGTTCTCTGTCTCCATTTCTCTGTTTTGTGTCTGTCGTGTGTGTGTGTGTGTGTGTGTGTGTGTGTGTGTGTGTTTTCTTAGTAATAAAATAGAGGACCTAAATGAAGAAGCAGAGACAGACTGCAAAACCCAAGTGGCAAACTTGAGGGAGCAGAGCTCCTAGAAAATCAGGGAAGACGGCTAATGTGGGGAGCACTTGGTAAAACACGTAGTAATTCCCCCAAGAGGAGCCCCTAATCTGATGGGGAGATCCATTCCTACACTGCCAGTCTCAGAGATGAAGGAGGGAAGGAAAGAAGGAAGGGAGGGAGGGAGGAAGGAAGAAAGGAAGAAAATGACCATTTATTCAATGCCAGCTGGGTAACTGAAAAATAAAATGTAATGGCAGTTTTAAAACCACTGGTCAGTTCCTTAAGACTGAAGGTTGCATAGTCAGTCTTCAGGATCAACCTCACATGGAGGCGGTGAGGATGAAATGAGCACCTACAGCTAATACAGATGTATTATACACACACATGCATATACATGTGAAAAACAGCACGGTGTAGCATTTAGAGGGCTGGCCCTGGAGCCAGAAAAGAATGAGGTTCATCCTGGACAAATCCTTTAGCCTCTGCCCTAGGTAACTATCCAGGACGATCCATGTGGCAGGGCTGTCTGGCATGGAGGAGAGACTTTCCTCACCTGGAAGTTCTTTATACATCAGAACCACAGGTCCCAGTCCCTAGGTATGTATATTATGGGTGCTATCGAAATTCCAGCTATTATTTTCATTCTTATTAATTTCAACAGTGCAAAAGGTCAAAGGAAGGGCTATGAGGCAGGGAGGATAGCTCAGAAGACCCCTCAAACTCCCTTTCCTCATCTGACCAATCTCCTCAGACTTGTCACCCTGGCCCAGTCCCATTTGCTCTTCCCCTGGAAAGCCGGTAATCCCACATTTATGAAACACATGCCGAGAGGAGGCGGCAGGATGGGACACCTCAGCTGGGTTGGAGCAAAAGGAGAGGGTGTCCAGATGGTATCTAGAAGGGCCTCAGCAAGGTAGGGGAAGGAAGCCTGACCTGGAGGAGGGACTAAGGTTGCCCCTGGACCTCTAGTCTGGGCTGATGGCTAACGGATCCCAAAGGAGCATAGAATTTATTCACAGAGGGCAAGGGGACCTTGTTTACTCCATCATTATCCTACATGAAAGGGGGAGGGGGGAGTTAGAGCAATCCTTTGGCAAATTATTTTTTAAAAAATAAAAATGAGAGCAGGGCCTTGCATGCAGTAGGTGCTTAATAAATGTGAATTAAATTGCCCTGAAATAAAACCCCCAATCTGTTGGATTTGGGAGCAGAGGACCTGGGCCTATGTCCTATCTTGATTTTTTACTCTGTGTGGAACCTTGGGCAGCTCACTCCCAGTTCCCAGCCCCAGTTTGTTCATCTGTAAAATAAAAGTGTTGATTTAGTGACTTTTGAGGTCTTTTCCAGCTGTAAATCTAAAAATGCAGGAAGGAAGCCCACAGTGACCCAAGACAAGAATCTCTCAGCTGTGTCTCTTGATTCTCAACCTTCCCCATACTGAGAGAGAGAGAGAGACAGAGAGAGAGAGAGAGAGAGAGAGAGAGAGAGAGAGAGAGAGAGAGAGAGAAAGAGAGTCAGAGAGACAGAGAGAGAAAGAGAGAGAGAGACAGAGAGAGAGACAGAGAGAGAGAATCTGAGATTCTGCTGTTTTGGAACAAATGTTTCTTGCTTTTGGTTTTCTTAGCATTTATTTGTGGAGGACTTCTACATAATAAAGTGGGAAAGTCCTAAGTTAGAAACAAAGGACTTGAGTTCCAAGGCCAGTTTTTTGTGTCCTTGGGCAAGTTGAGAGGAGAGGGGGAGAAGGGAAAGCAGAGGGGAGAGGGGGGAGGGAATAGGAGGCAAGAAGAAAGAAAAATGAGAGATAGGAGAGAAAAAATGAGAGGACAGAATGAAGAAAGAAGTCACCAAAAGAAGACACCAATTTTCAACGCTCTCCATCGTACTTTTCAGTGTCCCTCTCTAGCACCCTCACCCTTTTCCTTCTTTCCTTCTTTACTTCCTTCCTTCCTCCCTCCCACTTTTTCCTCACAGTACAGTCATTCTCAAGGTTCCCTCACTTAGGTCTACTCCCCTCAGGAAATACTCTGTGCTCTGAAAAATAACAATCATAAACATCTACATGGGACATTAAGACTCACAAAGCACTTTGCATGTATTCTCTCATTTGCTCTCCACAACATCTCTCTGAATTAGGTAGGTGATATCATTATTTTCATTTTAAAGATAAGGAAACTGGGACAAGTGACTCAATCAGGTTCAGGTGAATGAGTTCATTCAGGTAGAATGAGGTAGTCAGACCTCCCTGACTCCAAGTATGATGTTCTATCACTCCACTCCTCCCGCTTCCCTCTGTCCTGACTTTCACCCTTCACCTCCTACCCAAAAGCAAATTCTGCTCATCCAGGGTCCTGTTCTGTCAAGGCCTAGACAGCAGCTTGCGAAGTACTCCCCACAATCAACAGTTTTGTGCTCCCCTGTGTGGATGTCTACATTTAAAGCAGCAGCAATGCCTTAACTCCAAAGAACGGTGCTCTAATGATCATTGGAATTCCAGACTCTAAGATACACTGAAATTTTAAGAGAAGGTGGAGGGAAGGACTAGGTTGAGCCTCAGTTTCCATTTCTGTAAAATGAGGGAGTGGCATGAGATGGCCTTGATTTGTCTAGGTTTCGTGGGGATGGAATCCATGGTCTTCAGCTCTGAGACACTCCTCCAAAGCTCTGCCATTCTTCTCAAGGCCCATCATCCCCTCTTCTCTTGCTTTCCCACTTTAGCGACCAGCCAGGCCATCCGGCAACAATTCCCCTAGCTCCCCTGCTCAGCATTTCTGTTTAGCTACACCAGCTCTGGAGTCCTTCCTTCATCCCTCGGAGAAAGAAGCATTCTCCTTCTTTGGCAAGCCAACCCCCCTCAGTTTGTGTCCTTGATCCCATCAGCCACAGTTCCCCTTCCCCACCTCCTCTGGGTGTCTATCACTCTTTTCTCTCTCCCCTGCATCTTCAATCTGTCCCTTTCCACTGGCTCCTTCCCTTCTACCTACAGACAGCTCAGACTTTAAATCTATCCTAAAAAAAGACTTCTTTATAGCCTTCGGTCTGTCCTTTAGCAGCACCTTAATTTAGTGGATAGAGCCCTAGACTTGGGATCAGGAAGATCCAAATTCAAATCCCTCCTCAGACTAACTGTGTGACCTTGAGCCATCACCTTGCCTGCCTCAGTTTCCTCATCTGTAAAAAGAGGATAAGAATAGCTCCTACTTCCCTAAATTTAGGTGTTCCCTAAGGCTCAGTTACAGAATCGTTGTACCTAGCACAATCTTTGGTAGGTAATTCATAAATATTTGTTGATTGAACATAGACTTAGAGGGACCTTAGAAGCAATCTAAGCCAGTGTCTCCATTTTACAAATGAAGAAACTGAGGCTTTGAGAAATGAAGGGATTGGTCCAGGGTCACACAGTCAATAAATGACAGGAAAATCTGAACCCAGCTCTTCCTGTTTCCAAGTCCAGTCCTCCTATCCACTATGCTGCCTCAAGAGCAGGAGCCCTTGGCCTAGGGAATGTAAACTTTAAAAAATTTGATAACTTCATTTCAATATAATTTACTTTCTTTGGACTCATGTATTATATTTTGTGTATTTAAAAAATTATTTTGAGGAGGGTTCATGGGTTTCACCAGATTACTAAAGGGTCCAGAACACAGAAAATGTTGGGAATTCTTGCTCCAGAGTCATATATTGCAACCACATCAGTCTATTCATTATTCTTCCAGCAAAGGGTAATAGGGGAACTCCACTGAATTTAGGACAAAAAATAGACTTTAGTTCAAATCTGGGATCTGATACTCCTAATCCATAAATGGGGAAGAAGATGAACTAGAAGATTCCCTAGAATCCTGTCCAGCTCTAAATCCTGTGATTTTCCATTAGTCCTGCCTTTGTCCCATGGCTTGTAGCCTTCCCCACCTAGTTCTGCCTCCTCAACATTTGCCTAGACCTAACCATCCTTCAAAATCCATCTCCACGGCTGCCTCTTCCCAGTAGCCTTTCATGATGCCTTTGGGCTTAGTGCTTATTCCCTCCTCAAATTACCTTATGTTAACTTGTCTCAAAAGCATTTTGGTGTGGGACTTCCTCCTCATTGGTAGAACTCAATGCTCTAGGTCTGCATGAGCAGCCAGAAGAGTTGTGGGGCAGAAGAGAGATCTGGCCTCTTCAGGCTCTTCTGGCTTCCAACTTCAAGAGAGGAGATTTGCAATGCCAACTTCTCTTCAGGTCACCAAAGGGTGAGAAAGAAAGACTCTACCAAGAAGCCAACACAAAGGCTGTTTCCATCATGTCTCTATCCACAGATTGCTACACTAGAGACTTTGAGATGTCTCTCTCTCTCTCTCTCTCTCAATTTACCTTGCTCCCAAAAGGAGAACTTCCATCTGTATTCTCCTATATATACTTTCTCTGACTGCTATTAGTCTTTACACTTAGATGAGTGGGTTTCTTTGCTATGTGTTCATTGTAGAACTGGTATTTGGTGGGAAGAGAGTCAAGCCTTGAATTTATATTCAAGCTTGGGATCCTTTTTTTCCCATTAAGAAATATAGATCAAGAGTTCAGCTTTAACCTTAGTTACTTCCTCTGACTAGCAATATTTAAGGAAGCAGATAGACATAAGTCTCCCACCTCCTTTCTCTGAGGAGAGTGGAGTGGTCTCTGGCTCTAACATTTTGTTTTCCCTCCTGGTATAAATTAGTTTCCCTTGGAAAAGGGTGGAGGGGGTTGGGGGGATGCTATCCTGGCCTCCATGTGAACTAGTTACAACACCCCACATGACCCAATTGTAACTTCAGTAGAATAAAATCTCTTGAAAGGAAGGGCCTATTTTTTACTTAGCTATAACCCATCAGCACCCAATGCCCAGCCCTCCCCAGAACAAGAAGTTCAATACATGTTTTTGGAATGGAACAGAATTAGAAATCAGACTCCAAAGCAACCCTGGGGCCATCACTGCTGCCTTCTCCCAATAAGTCAAAAAACACTGCTGTCATCCAAAAGCCATTTATTAAGCATCTCCTTTTGTTCAGTGCTGTCAAGAGAGGCAGAGAGACCCTGCCCCGAGTGCTGCTGTCTGGGACTTAAAACCGAGCATCTGGTTCAGACACAGGGACTCCCATGTGGGTCACAGAATTGTGGTCAGCTTGAAGAACTGGAACAAGCCTCTAAAAGAGAGTGTGCCAAGGATCACACCTGTTCCACAAGATCCCCTGGACCCCAGTGTGGTCAAGACCAAAGGGATGAAGATGGAGTGAGACCCCTTTCTCTCCACTTGTTTTCTGGATCAACTGCTGTTTGCTTACTCCAAAATTTTCCTTCTCCTTCTTATCAGGATATCAAATCAACAAGCTTTTATGAAGCTGCTATATGCCAAGCACTGTGCTCTCCGAGTTCACATTCATGCACACAGATCCATACACCGTATACCCTATCATAGAAGAATGAAATATAGGCAAGTAGTCCTAAGGGAATGGGTGGCCAGGGGTTGCAAGTAGCTCTCCAGCTAAGAAAGAGATATCAGGTCCCCAGTCCAAACCTAGGAGAGTAGAGGAAGGGAGGGTCTTTGGGGAGGTGAAAGGAAAGAGTAGAGAAAGCAAAATGAGGAAGGGGAAGCAGGAAGGAAGACAGAGAAAGAGGGGGAATATAGAAGACAGGATGAAAGAAAAGGAAAAGGGAGTGAGAAGGGAGGAAACCTCCTTGAGAGTAGGGATGGTTTAATTCTTTCCATCTCCAGCTCTCAGAACACTGCCTAGCATATAGTAGGTACTTAAAGATAAATGCTCCTTGATTTGATGCTTTATATCCCTAAACCTAGCATGGTGACCAGCACACACACACAGTAGGCACTTCATGAATACTTGCTGACTGATTGGCCACTTGTCATGTATGCTATGAGAAGGGGGTGGGGTTTGTCCAGGTGTGGATTGAACTGGATAGTTTCTGAGGTCCCTTCCAACCCTGATATAGAAGACAAGAAAGGAGGGAGGGAGAGAAGTAATGATGTGAGTGGAGGAGAAGAGAAATCAGGGATCCTATTCAACTCCATAGACAGGAAAGAAGGAATGGACGACAAGGGAGGAAGAGCTGAAGAGAGGAGGTGAGGACGGAGGTGAGGATGTGGTGGAAGGGGCTTCTTTCTCACAGTGGATTTGGGCTGTATGGCCACTGGGGTCCCTTCCAACTTTGAGATTGTGGGAAAGAGCAACAGACAGCAAAAAGGGAGAAGAGAGGAGGGACAGGGAACCACAGGAGGCAAAGCAGGAAGGAGAAAAGCAGGGATCAAAGCCTGGGTTTGACAAGTTCTGAAGAAGACCACATCTTCCTCCTCACCCCCAGGCCGTCCCTCCTACACTCTTACTCTGTATTAAAAGAATGGCAGGCCCCACTCTTTCACCATCCTCATCCTGGTAGGTTTGGCTCATGCCCTAGAAAACATCATGGTAGACATATACACATACACAGAAGCACCTTCACACACACACACACACACACACACACACACACACACACACACACACCTAGATAAGCCACCTTGGCCACTTTTGTTCTAAAAATCCAGGTGACCCAAAGAGGGAGTGCTAGAGATGTCAGGAGAGAGGGACCCTTCGGTGCATGGGTGTCCTCAGGCAAGGGACCACCCTTCCACAGCTTCATCAGGCCTGAGGCAGTTCCCACTCTCTGGATGAGCTAGGGTTGGGTTTTGGCATCAGAGGAGCTGGACAGTGGTTAAGAGAGACTTGGGGACACAGGAATCCACACCTCCTGAGTGCATTTCCAGAGGCAGGTGGGTCAGCCATTAGCTGAAGGGTTTCACCAACTTCATGGCAGCATAATTCTGGAAGGAGAGAGAGAAGGGCAAGAAACAGGGAGACGTGGTTAGCGAGCCTCAGAATGGACTGGAACCTTCCTCACTTTGGACAAATCACTAAACTTCCATGGGTCTCATTTTCAGCGAGTATAAAGATGAGAAGGCTGGATGAGAGACCTTGGAATCCCTTCCAGCCCCAGAGCCAGGATGCCCCAACAGGACCTAGGGAATGTTGAGTTCTCATGGGTTGTGGAAGCAAAGGCAAAATCAGATTTGAGTCTGAAATTGACTCCTGCCTGGAGACAAGGAAGGAGAAGAAGTGACCTCTTCAGCTGTCTCCTGGACAGGGGCAATCTTCATTTCAGAACACTTGCTTGCCCCTACATTTGAACTCAGGTTCTCCTTCCAAGCCCAACAATCCTAACTGTATTTTATGTTACAAGAATTGTTACTCCTACCTAAGATCCCAAATTTGCCACCACCACCCCATCACCAGCTTCATCTCCACACCCTATATCTGCCCTGAAGAGGAACGATCCTGATGTCCAGCTTGTCCCTTTTCCCCTCTGCCATGGTGGTTGACGTCCACCAAAATGCCATCGCCATGATAAAGTGAAGTTTCAGTGTGTCCGACTGTGGCGGATCAGACCAATACGAGCTTGGAATGCTCTACCACAAGTTGGGCACAGATAGTCCGTGGGGTGGATACTCCAAATTTGCGCATCCTATTCTGCTTTGTCCATAGAGCACAGCACCCTTTCTGATTGACCCTGTAATACTTGGTGCTTACAGCATATGTCTTAATCCTTATTTACTCTTTTTTTGTGTGTTTCTGCTTCTTAGATCTTTTTTTTAAAAAATATGTCTCAAGTCCTCTGTATTAGGCCAAGACCTCTCCAGGATAGAGACTGTCTCCTCATCACAGCAAGAATTCTCTAAGGGCAGGGACCTCTTTTTTCCTCTCCTCCCATGGGTCTCCCCACTATTGATCTGCCCACAATGGGAGACAATTCAAAGTAGAAGAACCTTGAAAGCTCAGCCATCCCTCCTCCCTGCCCTGGGAGCTGGAAAGGAAAAGGCAGTCCATCCAATTCCATCCCTGGAAACGCAGTGTGTGCTCAGCTTCAAAGGCTGGGGGTGGTGGGGGGAGTGAGGTCGAGAGGAGAGAAGGGGGGAACAGATGACTCCCTGGATGAGAGCCTCACTGTCCTGAGGCCAGCCCCAGAGAAAGCCATTATAAATGGTAATGCCCTTGATTAGCACATGCCTGCCAGCCTGGTGAGGCTCCCCTGCTCCATCCCTCCTGCCCCGCCTTTCCTACTTCCCCCCACCCAGCATTCAGGGGCCTCTAATTGGGACAGGATGTTCTCTGAGCCTGTCCCGGGGAAAGCCAGCTCTGGAATCAAACCCGTCCTCCAGCGCCTTGGCCAAGACTCCCACCCCCCCTGCCACGGTCCCTCCTTGGCTGGTGGGGCTGGGAGGGGGGTGCAAATGATGAGTGGAATCCAACCAGACTGCCTGGAGCTGTCGATTTTCCCCAGCTCTGTTCCCTTCAGAGTGAAGTTTCCCAACTGGGTCAGGGCCCAGGCTGGCTGGAGCCAGTAGGGGAAGAGGCCTTCAGGGAGAGGGGTAAAATCCCCTGACCTTGAGACTTGAGTTCAAATCCTGGTTTCTCAACAACCTGCTGTGTGACTGCTCTTAACCAAAACCCTTCCTCTCTCTGGGTCCTAGAAGATGCGCCTGTAAAATGAGGGGTTTGAACTCTGACCTCCAAAGCCGATTTCAGCTCTGAGATGTCCCTGTCCCTATGAGTTAAAGGGCCTTTCTTCCTTCCCAGAGCACATGGAACTGCCTAGTGTCTGAACTCCCACAATACCCATAGGGCACCTAGGGGTAGGGCACCTAGGGGTAGGACACCCAGTCCAGCATCCTCTCCTGATTGACCACACCAGACTCTGGGCCTGTCTCCCCTCCTGGCTCTAACTGTGTTCTTCCTTAGTGTGACTGGTATCATTTCAACTCTCCCCAAGGCATCTAGGGCTGACCAGGGGCTCCCTGATGGGCACCCTCAGGGCAGGGGCTCTGTCTTTCCCCTTACCCACAGGAAGCTCCCCAATCTAAGCATGGATCCCTGGGGACAGAAGCTGTATTTCTTCCATCAGACCCCATGTTCTCAAAAGGCAGGGGCTAGGTCTTTTCCTCAGCTTCTCTCCCTTGATACCCCCTACCCCCGACCCTACCATCCCCTGCCAGCTCAGGGCTCTTTCCTTCCCCTCCACCCATCTCCAATCTGCTCAGGAGGAAGGAGGCTCTGATCTGCAGTGCTCCATGTCCCTACTTCCTCCCCCTTACCCTGAGGAGGCCCCTCCTTTGACTTCCCTCTCCCCACCTCGTCCCCCAGCTCCTTACCGGGAAAGCATAGATGAAGATTCCAAGGAACAGGAGCAAGATGAAGAGGATGATGAAGAGGATGATGAGGCACCTGAACCTTCGCCAGATAATGTATCTCATTGTCTTATATGGGGATGTGAACCAGAGGAAGGATGTGTCTGGCCGCCTGTAACACAAGGAAAAAGCCAAGGCCAAAGGGGTGAGTCAAACAGCTGCCCCTAAGGGAGCAAAGGACAGGGGCCAGACTAGGGGGAGACCTGGGGAGGGCAGGAAGAGGCAGCATGAGGCAGGGCTGGATCCCAGAAACAGACAATGTCTCCATTTGACAGATGAGGAAACTGAGGCACCATATAAATAAAACATAGTACCCAATGCTTCTTTCATGTCTTGTCTCTTCCTAGTAGATGGTGAGTTTCTTGAGGGCGGGGACTGCTTTTGCCAATTTTGGACCTGACCCATAAGAAGTGATTAATAAATGCTTGTTGGTTATCAGTAGAGAAAGCATGCTACAGTGGCAGGTAATAGATTTAGAATCAAAGGTCCTGGTTTCAAACCCTGTTTTTAATACTTACTACCTATTTGACCTAGGGCAAGTCACATGCCCTCTGTGGGACTCAGTTTCCTTATCTGTAAAATGAGAGGGTCAGAGGAGGTGACATCTAATGGTCCTTCTAGCTCTGAATGGATGATTCTCTGACATCTCCATCGCTGCTATCCTGGGCCATCCTCCTCAGATCCCTCTGGGGGAAGCAGCCCGGAGATTATTAGAAAGTAGGATTAAACAAGGGTCACTGACAGATGGACCTGGTGGCCCACTGAAGTGGGTCAGTTGTTCCAACCTCTAGAGTCAACCTATCAGTCTCAACCAAAGGAATGAGAGGTACCAGGTGTTTCCAGCTTCAGGCACAATCACGAATCAAAGGGCAAAAGACCAAGGTTCTAGTCCCAATTCCATCCCTGATCAATAACTATGTGACCTTGGCAAGTCCCTGAACCTCTGTGGGTCTCAGTCCTCCTCTGTAAAATGCATGTCTTTACCTAGTCTGTGTCCACTGCCCAGTTTCCTCTGAACCTAATCTGGTTTCTCTTGGGGCCTTGGCCCTCTGCTGATTCCCAATCTGTACCGAAGCACCCCAGAAATCCACACAAAGGAACTGAGGTTCAAATGAAAATAAATCTCTTACTTGGGTTCCTCAAGCTTGGGGTTCATGTTGGGTTCATCACGGCCCAGCCCAGCAGGCCGTTCTTCATGTTCTGACTCAGCAACAATTTCTAAGGTCATTTCCAACTTGCCCTGTAGAAACGGAGAAAGACTGGTTAGGGTTGAGGAGGCAACTGTTTGATCATACAAGGAGAGAGTAGGGAATGAGTTGAACAAAGGAAAAATGGTGAGGAGCTAGCTAGGGAGCTACATGGTCTCATGAAAAGGGCCCTGGGTTGGAGAATTAGAAAGACCTGGTTTGGAGGCCTCATTTCTGCCATTCACTACCTGCGAGACCTCAGGCGAGTCACTTGAGGAATCAAACCTTCCAGCCCTAATAGTCTAGGAGGCTTCATGACATTTCCAAGATGGCTAAGCTGCCTGGTAAAGCTGAAAGGGCCTTTTAACCATCAAATATTGGAGTCAGGGACCTTAAAACACAACAGAGAGTGTCAGAGCTGGAAGAGCCAAAAACAAAATGTCCAAACTGGAGAAACTCTAGACCCAACTCTGGACTTCAAGACCAGAGTCAGAAGGGTCAGAGACCTGGAAAGGATCTTTGAGACCATTTTATAGGATGACAAAACAAAAGCTGCAAAAGTCACTTCAGGTCACCCAGTCCAGTTACCTCATTTTACAAATGAGATGTCCAGTGAAGTGAAGGGATATCACCATATTTTAAGCAGCAGGATTTGAATCCTGGCCCCCTGACTCCAATGGTAGCAGTTTCTCCACCATCCTACACAGCATGAGCCCATTGCTGCACAGTTAAAGAAACATATATTCAACACCTACTATGTGCTTGGCATCATGTTGGGTGCTTCTGATGCAAAAACAAACAAAAGGCAACAGTCCTTGTTTTCAAGGAGTTTCCATTCCACTATTAATTGGAGAAAATAAAAAAAGCAGATAGTAACCTGGTAAACTCCTTCAGATTGGGAATTCATCTTAGGTGGATGGGGCTCCAACAGTCCCTATTGCTTGGCACACAATAGGTGTTTAATCAAAGTTTACTGTGCTGAACTTGCCCAGTGCCTGTGGCCTTTCCACCTCGAAACATCCCTCAGCCCCTGCAGCCCCCTTCTTTTATTGATAAATTTCTCCTGGGGGGGCCTTCATTTTGAAGGGGGGCTCAGGCTAGGTACACCTTCTTCACACCTCACTTCTCTTTTCGGTTCCCTTTTATGTGTTGGAAGAAGAGAATTAGAATGTGAGTTCCTTGAGGGCAAGACTATCTTTCTTTTTTCTTGTATTTGTATCTTCTGCAGTTAGCACATAGTAAGCACTAAATAAAAGCTTGTTGACAGATTGCCTGACTGAAATGGGTGCTGGAGTTCTCCATGTTTGGACAGATGAAGAGATGGTGGACATAAAGGCAGCACTGTTGGTAGTATTGGCATTTCTACCCAAAGCCACCACCACTAATGTAGCAAAAGGCAGAGAAGACACACCGCAAGTGTTCTTTTCTCTCCCAGCTCAGCTGTGCAGGGCCACCAGCCTTTGACTGACTTCTGTTCAAAAAGAGAGACAAAGTGTTCTGGGTGGAAGACATCATCCAGCTGGTCCAGGGAGCACTTCTCAGCAGTCTTGGCTGGCTTCGGCATCCGGTGGAGATCCAGCTGAAGCGAACCTGAAGTGGATACAGGGTTCATTAATCAAGGAAGGAAGGAAGGAAGGAAGGAAGGAAGGAAGGAAAAAGTTTCTTCTCCACTTACCATCTAACCTGGTCATCCATCCACCTACATCTCCTATCCACATTCTATAACTATTTCTCTATATGCTTTTCTATCCATCTACTTATCCATGATGAGTTCACAGACCAAGAGCTAGAAAGGTGTTCAGAGATCATCTTCCCCTTCATTTTACAGATGAGGAAACTGAGGCACAGGAAGGTTAAGAAATTTGCCTAAAATTACATAGCTAGTATGCAATAAGAGGTAGGATTTGAATCCATCAGAGTCAATGCTTTTTCCACTGGGCCCATGCTGCCTCATCCACCTGCCTACCTATCATTCAGTTGGCCAGCTAGCTACTTATCCTTCCATCTACCCATATTTCACCTATCTACCTATGGTGTACTTATCCACCCAACTCTTGATCTATTCAATTATCATTTGTTAAGCACCTACTATGTTCCAGGCACTGGGTTAAGCACTAGGGATACAAAAAGAGGCAAAAGATGGTCCCTTCCCTCAAGGATCTTATGTGTGTGTATGTGTTTGTCCTTCGTTGCCAAAGAAGACCACACCATCAGAAAAATGATGACATGACTTGCACTTGACTTTGTTTTGTGTGAGGGAGGGCTGTGCACCAGCCTCACCTCTTCCAGAGCCATCTGAATCTAGGGACCAGATATTCATCAGGATGACTGGAGATGACCCAGGATGAGGCAATTGGGGTTGAGTGACTTGCTCAAGGTCACACAGCTAATGAGTGTCAAGTGTCTGAGGTGAGATTTGAACTCAGGTCCTCCTGACTCCTGCACTGATGCTCTATCCACTATACCACGTAGCTGTCCCCCAAGGATCTTATAGTCTAGTGGGGGAGATCGCAAACAGATAAATATGTACAAACAAAAATAAATAGGAAAGAGTAGAAGAAGAAAGGTAGTAGAATTAAGAAGGTGATTGGGAAAGACCCATCCCTGCCTCTATTTCCCTACTTAATTAGGAGGACTGATGAAAACTGTGGAAGGAAGTGACTCTTCCCTCCTAGAATTCATGATGGAAAAGAAGAAATCTGACCACATCTAGCCTGAAGCACACCCTCGATTTGGAGAAACCGGATTGTAGAACAGACAGAGGTGGGATCTCCTGGAGGAGAGGGCTTCCTAGCTCTGGTATATATTTGTCATGAAGCCCTTTGGCAGTCTGGTGAAACCTATGGACCCTTCCCCAATGAAAGCTTTTAAGTGTATGAGATAAAACACAGAGAATTACAAAGGATACCAATTATATTGACATATAGTCACACGTATTATATATATTTACATACATATATACACGCAAACTAGATTTCATGGGTAATAATAGTTATTGCTGTTTTTCAGTCATGTCTGACTCTTGTGACCCCATTTACCCAAGGTCACACAACTAGTAAGTGTCTGAAGCTGGATTTCAACTCAGGTCTTTCTGACTTTGGGTCTAATGTTCTACTCAACACTTCCCTCAGCTGCCAGAGGATTGAAAATGTGCAAAAGTATAAAGAGAAGCAAAATGTCAGATGATCAACCTATATAACTGGCATGGGATGCCTAGCAGCCCTGCCCTTCCAGCTCCTAAAAGTCCTATCCAGGCCCTGAGAGTAAACATACATATCATCTATAAGGAAGTAGGAGGAAAGAAAGAAAGAAAGAAAGAAAGAAAGAAAGAAAGAAAGAAAGAAAGAAAGAAAGAAAGAAGAGGAGGAAGATAAAGAGGAGGAGGAGGAGGGAGAGGAGGAGAAAGGAGCTTAGCTTTTTAAAGTTTTCAAAGTGCTTTACTCTCCACTTAAGCCTTACAACACACCTGGGACGTAAGCACTACAAGGCATTCATGTTCCCATCTTACAGATGAGGAAACCAAGACTTGGAGAGGGTTAAGTGACTTGGCCAGCCAGCTACATTTGATGCTTACATCATTAATAGAAGTCAAATTCAGGCCTTCTGCACCATACTATCTCTCTCTCTTTGTCTATCTATCTTCACAGTTCAAATGAAGAAACTGGCCAATTTTACATGGGTCCTCCTAAAACCAAAGTGACAGATGAGAGCTGTCCAAGTGCTAACAAGGCCATCTGAGCTAAGCCAAGCTAAGTCAAGTCAGTGTATATTTATTAAACACCTAGCATAGACCAAGCACTGGACTGTCAGAAAGGATGACTAGATATTTATGAAGTGCTTTACAAACCTTAAAGTGGGATGTCAAAGTTAGCTGTTATTTTTATCACCACATCCAGGCAAAACTGTTAAGGGAGGAGGATTTTGTTTTGTGTTTGTAGGATTGAAAGTCAGGTGGAGGAATAATGCCTAAAGGTATGGAAAGGGGACATATGGAGGAAAGAGAGGAGATTAACCCTCTGCCCCACAGTCTGGGAAGGACATTGATGCAGAGTATCTAGAAGGTCCACCAGTTTGGCGGAGGTTCTCTAGTCCAGGCCATGTGAGAATGGGCTTGAGAGGCAGGGCAGGCATGCTACACCCAGAGAAGGGAAGGCTCAGGGGGAACATGACTCCTGCCCTCAAGTACATGAAGGGTTATAGCAGAAAAGGATAAAACTCTCTGCTTGGATCCCCAGGCCAGGACCTAGAGCAATTATGGGGGAGGCAGAAAACTGTAAAGAAGAAAAATGTAGGCTTGATGTTGGAGAACAATTAGACCTCAGCCCAAGAGAATGGGCAGTGGACTTCCCCTCCATGGGGGACTTCAAGCCATGCCTGGGTGTGATGGGGTGAGGATACTTTTTCATGTTGGGTTAGAAGAGATGGCAGCAGTGGAATTCTGGGCAAGAGAAAACATAGGGCTCCAGCCTAGTTTTCCAGACATACTTTCCCCCATTAGATTGTAAGTTCTTTGCAGGAAGTCTTTGTTTTTATTTGGATTTCCAGTGACTGCACATAGTAGGCACTTCATAAATGACTATTGAAATGAATCGAATTACTTGATAGGACTCTGTCACTCCCCTCCTTAGGAGCCTTCCGTGATTCCCTCTTGCTTCTAGGACATTTCTTGTGAAGAATCCCACTTACCCAAATAATCATCGAAAGAGAACTTGTCGTTGTCCCAGATCTGGAATATTACATTGGCAGGGATCTTGCTTTCTGTCTTGTCCAGACTCCAGAAGCGCTCCTGTAACCCAGACCAGGAAGGGCAGAAAGAAGAGAGTCAGACACAGCTCAGGGTTTCCCCTGGGTTGAAAGCTGTGTGAAGGAGAGACGTTTCCAGCATCATCAGGAAAAAGAAGGGAAGCAGTTTGACAGAGAAGAGAAGGAAGATGGTTCCAGTGTGGAGGGGGCTGCCTGCGCACAAGTTCTGACAGCGTGGAGAAGCAGGATCCTGGAAAGGAGGTGACCAAGGGCTGCCAAGTGACAAGGGAAGTTCAGTCTCTCAACAAGCTATAAAGTAAGGCAGACTTAGAGCATGTGATGGAGACTGTGGGGAAAGCTGACCAGGCAGCATCATATGAGGTTGAACCATTCCCCTACTCTCTAGAAGAAGACAGATGGAAACTCAATGCCAAGCCACCTTCCTTTTCCCATCAGAGAAGGCCCAAGTCTCTATCCCAAAGGGGGCCAAGACTGGGAAGATAAGCAATTTTGGAAGAGAAACTTAGAGAAATCTCCATTCTGCAGGGCTATCAGATCACTCCTCTTAGCTCCAGTTTCCCCCTCTCTGTAAAATGTGGGGGTTGGGCCAGATGATCTCGGAAGTGCTTCTGGTGCCAACATTCTATGGTGGCATAAGCTGCAGCCCACCTTGGGATTGGGACCCCTTCCTTTGAACCTCACAAAACCCTGGCAGTTCTCTGTCATTGTAATTCCCAATCTGCTGCCTACCTTGTCTCCCCAAACCGTATGTAAACTCTTTGAGTTTTGCTTCTATCTTTGTATCCTCCACATCTAACACAGCCCCTGATCCTAGGCACACAGCAGGAGCTAAATAAATGCTTGTTGACTGCTAATGTTGTTCAGTCATATTTGACTTTCCATGACCCCATTTGGGGTTTTCTTGGCAGAGACACTGTAGAGGTTTGCCATTTCCTTCTCCAGCTCATTTTACAAATGAGAAAACAGAGGTAAACAGGGTTAAGTGACTTGCTCAGGGTCACACAACTGGTAAGTGTCTGAGGCTAGATTTGAATTCACCACTGCCTTAAATACCCCATTAGACTCCTCTGCCTCACTAGCTCAGTGGTTACAGTATGGTGTTGTTAATGAGGCCCAAGGTCTGTCTGGGTCTGTTAGTTCTCTCTCCTCTATATTCCGCAGTCACAGAGTAACCTCTAACCCTGGCCCCTAGCAGATGTATTAACAACTTACTTTCTAAAGTACCTTAATCCACCAATTAGCCAGCATGTATTAAGTGCCTACTATATGCCAGGCACTGTGTTAGGGGATGGAGGTTTGTGAAATACTTTTCATACTTTATGTGATTTTTATCCTCCCAAAAGACACAGGAGGCTAGTAGACTTCAATGGGGCAGTGATCTCATTGATGTGGTCACCCACTGCAAGGGAACAGATCATAACACATCCTTTCCTTCTCATCCTACATGAGGCTTGTCCATGGACCCCTTCAAATCTTGGACAGGAAGATTTTCCATGCTGAGGGTCTTGGCATAATATTAGCATTATTAACCTTGTTGTATGGATGTGGAAATTGAGGCTCAGCTATTTGTCCAGGGACTATCCAACTACCATGTATCAGAAGCAGAATTTGAACCAGGGGTTTCTTTCCCTGTATTATCCTGTCTCTCAACCCTGGGCTCTGAAGGATATTTTACTCCAGCAATAGATTGACCCCCAATCCCAAGACACCAGCTGATCTGTGACCTTGGCTACAGACTGATTCCGGACAATGAACAAATCCCTAACCCCAGCCACAGAGTAGGCCTCTCTCTGGCCTCAGACAGCTCCCTCAGTCTCCCATCTGGTCATACCCTTGTCTGTCTCCTCTGCCCCCTGTGCCCAGCTTTCTCCCCTGCCTGGGCCTCAGGCTGGTTGGGGCTCCCTCCCACAGGTGGTTCCCCTCTCTGGTGTGGGTTTTATGGCCAGCTCAGGCCAGTCTGCACTCTAAGCCCCCAGGGCTAGTTTTATGGGGCCAGTAATGAACCAGGAGCTCAAACAGTTCCTGATGGGAGCAGCTGGGATGGGGGGACCCCGCCGAGGGGAATGTGCCCCCGCTTGCCCCGAGCCTGGCGCTTCGCTCATTACCTCTCCCATCCAGAGGCCTTTTACTAGCTGTTTATTGGATGTGTGGTGCTGGCAGACATGCGGCCTGGGCAGAGGCAGAGTCTGGACCCAGTGGGTGTGCTGGGCCCCAGACTGGGGGGGTTGAGGGGGGCTGCTGGCCAAGGAGGAGGGGCTGGATTTTCAAAGCAAGATCCTAATGCTTTGCCACTGCTTCTCATCTTCTCTAACTGGCCTCCATGGGACTTGAGTTCATCAGGTGCCTTGTTCTGCCCTCATCAGACCACATCTGGAGAATGGCGTTCAGTCTGGGCACCTCATTTTAGGAAGGACATGGATTCGCTGGAAATTCTCCAAAGGAGGGCAGCCAGGATGAGGAGGAGCCTCACGTCTTTGCCAAATAAAATTAGTTAGACCAATGAAGAGAAAACTCAATCTTCAAGTGGGTATGAGTATCCCTCAAATTTCTGTCTTGGGCCCCTCTTCTCTCTATTATTTCACTTGGTGATTTCATCAGCCTCTATGGATTCAACTATCACTTCTATTCTGATGATTCTCAGATCTATTTGCCCAGTCCTGACCTCTGTCCTAACCTCTAATCTAATATTTTCAACTGCCTATTGAATATTTCCAAAAGTATGTCCAAAACAACTCATTCTCTTTCCCCTTAAACCCTCCCCACCCCTCCACCTCCTCTATTACTGTAGAGGGCAATGTCATCCTCCCAATCCCATAGGTTTTTAACCTAGGAATCATCCCAGACTCCTCACTATCTCTCAACCCCTATATTCAATATGGTGCCAAGGTCTGTCAATTTCACCTCTTCATCATCTCTTGTAGATTTCACCCCTGCAACATCTCTTGTAAATTTCATCCCCCCACCCTTAGAATCTCTAATGGACTTAACCTCTTCAATCTCTCATGAATTTCACAAACACAGCCCTGCAAATCTCTCAATTTTGCCTCTGGGGCATTGCTTGTAGATTTCACCTCCACAGCATCTACCATATATTTCACCTCTACAATATCTCTTATCATTTTCACTCACCCCCCTTGGCGTATCTCTCTAATACTCCCTTCCTCTCCTTCGACACTAAACCTCTCCCTGGTCCATGCCCTCACCACCTTATGCCTGTATTATTGCAATAGTTCCTGTCTGCCTCAAGTGTCTCCCTACCCCCATCCATTCTCCATTCCACTATCAAATTGATCTTGTAAGAACAGGTCTGATATTCTGTGTGTGTGAGGATGTATGTGTGTGCATGAGTGCATGTGTATGTGTTTCCCTCTCTCTGTCTCACACACACACACACATACACACACACACATACACACAAACATACATCCCGCTCTTCCAGTGCCTCCCTATTGCCTCCAGGATCAAACATAAAATTCTCTGTCTGGATTTTAAAGCCCTTCATAATCTGGCCCCCTCCTACCTCTCAAGTCTCCGTACATATACTCTTCCTTTTAACATAGACTGTGATCCAGGGACACTGGCCTCCTGGCTATTTCTCAGACAAAACACTCGATCTCTCAACTCCAGGCATTTTTACTGGCTGTTCCCCATGCCTAAAACTCTCTCTCCTCTTCCTCCTCCTCCACTTCCTATCTGTATTGGCTTCCTTCAAGTCTCACCTAAAATCTCACCTTCTTTCCTAGTCCTCTTTAATCTTTGTCCCTTCCCTCTGCTGATTGTCTCAATCTGGCCCAAACCAAACTTTACATCTTTTCTCCAAACCATTACCATTCTTTTAGCCATTCAGGCTTAAAACTTTGGCTCCCTCTCATCACTCACATCTAATATATTTTCATATCCTATTGATTTTTTAAAAAATATATTTGAGAAAATAAATACATGTCAATTGAATTTTTTAAAAAAAATATATAAAGTTTGATTTCTATGCCTTCTCTCATGGTACTTTCATTTTTGGAAATAGCTCCCTATTGCTCCCCATTCAAAAATGAACCATCTCTTATAGCATAAAAATAAGCATCCTTCTGATGTGTTCTCATTCTATTGCGTATCTCACTGTGGATATTCTCTGGGGTCTGCTTTCTTCTTTTTCTCAGCTTCAATTTCTAGAAATCTCCCCCTCTCTCTAAATTTCTTACATTCCTCATTTTTTTTGGTCAGGGTCTGCAGAACCCTCAACCCCCAAGCAGTGGACTCCTTCTACTATAGATAAGTTCCTCCTCAGCAACTTAATGTGCTAGAGAACTACCTTGAGCAGTTCTGAGGTTAAGTGGCTTGCCCTGGTCATACAGCCAGCATGTGTCAGGGACAGGTCCTCCTGACCCAAGGGCCACTTCTCTATGTATTAACCATGCTATGTCTCATTTCTTAGAGCACCAGGACAGTCATCTATAACAGTTTGCTCATCAATTGGCCAACTGATGGTCAAAATTTATTTCGCGAGTCATTGCAAAGACCACCACTCTTATACAGTGCCCCTTATATAGCTAAGGTAGCTGAGTGTCATAGAGTTTGTGGTAATAGTTTTCACAGGATCTTGAACCCAGTTGGTGACAGAGCCAAGACCAAGACTTCTTCTGCCTGAGCTCTTTCTCTACACCTTCCTTTACTTTCGGCCATTTTTGAAAGTCCCTAGGACTTTTGGTGTCTGGGTCTCTGAGGACTGGAGTCACTCAGGGGCAGTTAACAGCTGTGGGTAGGGTTTTGGCCTTGGTTCTCACCCAGGCCCCCAGCTTAGCTCTCCTAAAGCAAGCTGTCAGCCGGCTGTGTCCTCTGGCCTTCCTTCCCACTGAGAAACTCTCTGTGGTCAGAGTCAGGACTTGGTTTTAGAGAAACACAGTCCCAACCAGGCTGCAGTAGCCAATGGCCTGAGGGGCAAAAAAGAAGCATAAAAGGGAAGGTCCCTCTCTCCTTCTAGAGTCCAGTCAGTTTGGATGGGCAGTGGGAGAAAAATAAACAGCCAAGCACACTAATACACTGTTGGTGGAACTGTGAACTGGAACAACCACTCTGGAAAACAATTTAAGATTATGCAACGAAAATGACTAAACTGTTCATACACTTTGACCCAGCATTGCACTACTGAGAATGTTTCCCAGGGAGGTAAAGACAGAAAGAAGGGCTCCATTAGGAGACTCATATCAGCAAGAAAGGAAGGAAGGAAAAACCTATCCCTTTGGAAATGGAAGAGCATATTATGGTATATGAATGTAACCAAATATTTTTATGCCATAAAAAAATCATGTAAATGAAAAATCAGAGAAATATGAGATTTTTCTGAATAATTATATAGGAAAGGAAGAAGAGCCAGGAAAACAATATACACAATAATTACAACAATGGAAACTAAACAATTCTAAGAGATCAATCTTGTTCCCAAGGGAGGAGAAGATGAAATGCTCTACTCTCTTCTGGTTACCCACAGGAGTGGAATGGTGCATACATTGTCAAAGAAAAAATAAAATAGGACGAAATGAAGTATTTATCCTTGGAAGCAGGTACTGGGTGTCCCCAGGAGCTCCACTTCTGTAGTCTTACACAAAAGGATGGTTCCCAGAATTTGGAAAGCCCTATTCTCCAAGGGTTAACTAACACTAGGAACACTTTCCTGGCTAAAACGACAAATGTTGTCTGAATGTCTGATGACCTCACTGTACAAAGAATATCATCCCATGTTTTATAAGTAAAAACTTCACATTATCTGTGTCCAAAGTGGTCTAGTTCTTGTTCCAGGGCAATCCCATATCTGCTTGATGACCATGTCTCCACCAAACAGTACACCTGCCCTGCCTCCAGGCAGTGTGCTTACTGAACTTTGACCAAGGTATATCTTAGAACTAGCTCTTACCTTACTCAGAACCTCTGGGAATTGGTCAACTTACGTGTAAGAGATAAGAAGGGATCCCACAGAGGTCAGCCATGGCAGCCTGGTGCCCCCTCCCTTGTCACTGAAACCCACCTTGGGAATTAACAAGGGCAGCCAAGAGATAGTAATCTCAGCCAAACCCTGGCTACCCATTCTATTATCTCTTCCTCTTTCCCTATCCCTCGCCAACCAGGTTTTTGTTAATTGCTAGATTTTAAATCATAAAGGGAGGATGCCTTGTTTTTCTAAATCTTTCTCCCCACCCCAAGCACCTAGTACACACCTTGTACATGGTAGGTCCTCAATGCATGTTTATTGCACATCTAGCATAAACATCTAGAAGAAATGCATATCTAGCAAACTGAGAATTCTACTTCTACCTTGGCTGAAGGCAGCTTCCATCCTGTGTCTGAAGTGACACCACTGCCCATCCCTAATAGTTATGAATGGGAATGCCAACAAATGCCCCAATACGCTGCCTCTGAAGCAATCCATGTGGTCTCCTGACTTTGGCTCAGTCAATGGCAGTCATACCCTCCCATTTATAAAGAAGGCCCTAGATATTGACTGATAAACCATCACAGAGTCATCCCTCATAGTCAAACCACAGACAGACTCTACTTTAATGAGCCTCCATGTGCCATAGTTGGATTCCTTCCACGCCCTTTGTCAAGGCAAACCTTGGAGTTTGGCTCTCTTCCTGTCACATTCAATTTTATCCACAAAATGCACATAGCAGGACAACCCAATCAAACACATGTCCATTAAGTAAAGTGGGCATTGTGCTAGATGGTAGGGACACAGACACAAAATGACAGATGGTCCTTACAGTTCAAGAGTTTACAATATGAGCACAGATAAATTTATGCACAACTACTTTAGGGAGATCAACAAAGAGGATTGGACTTGAAGAAACCTAAGGACTCCAAGAATTGGAGGTGAGGGGAGAATGCAAGGCAACCTGTGCAAAGGCATGGAGGCTTGAGTAGATACAGTCCTCATTTGGCAGTCAGGGGACATGAGTTCAGATCCTGCTTCTAATGTCTATAATTCCTGTGTGACCTTGGGCCTCAGTTTCCTTCTATGAGAAATGAAGGGGTTGGTCAAGATTAATCAGTCCATAAGCATCTATTAAGTACCTACTGTATGCCAAGCACTGTGCTACATACTAGAGATACAAAGAAAGAGAAGAATCCTTCCCCTCAAGAGGCTTCTATTCTAGTGGGGGAATATGTATAGACATGCATATCTGTGTGTGTACAATATATACATAATATGTGTATTTGTATATATACATACATATGTATATATACATACATAAATCAGAACATACACAATAAATATGGAGGAGGGGGAAGGTACCATTAGGGGACTGACACTTGGAGCTGAGGACCTCAGTGGACCACTTCTAGCCCTAGATCTATGGTCCTCTGATAAATGCAGATGTTCTGGACAGGGATAAGGACTAGACACATGATTTTGTTGACACAGAGAATTCTCAGAAGAGGAAGCTCAGTCCAACAATACAGGTTGGCACCTTCTCTGCAGTCTGGAGCCTAGAGGCCTATGAAAGTCAATGATTACTCCAGGATCATACGCCAGGAGGTGTCAGGGGTGGGGCTTGACCTCTGAAGTCATCTCTCTATCTAGATGTTGTAGAGATATACTCAAAGAGGCTTCTCAAATGTTGAGTTATGAGGGCTGAGGGGCAAGACTCTTTGGAAAACCATAAGCTATCCCTGAATTCTGCCTCCCAAGTCAGCCATGCCTACATGAATAAATCTATTTATCTCTGTTCATCCATACCTTGCTTTCTTTGGAAGTCTCAAAAATGTTCAGAAAGAATAAAGGTTCAGCCCCTTTAAGCAATAAAATAACAGCAGTATCCCCTAGGAATTTGGAATCACTTGGGAGCAGAGGGCAGACAGTTCTAGCCTGTGCATCAATTTTAGCGAGCCATTCAAGGCTCCTCAGAAAGAAAGAGGGAAGAGAAAGAAAGTCAGGTTTCAGTCTACATCTGGAAGAAGCCAAGAGCTGGATGGAGGTGCTGGATTTCATGGGCCAAAAACAGAGGTCCAGAGGATGTAATTAACCTTGGTCCTGACAATCCCAAATGGTAACTCAGGACAAGGTGAAAAGATGCGAGCAGGAGGAAAATGCCTGGTGTGACCCACACGTGGGAGAGGGCCGAGTATATTTAGAAAGGCAGACCTTATAACAAGGTATGCTAATTGCTACTTGGGAAAGGTTTTTTGGTTGTTTCTTTCAAACTGCATTCTACTTGAGGTATTTCCCTGTTTATAAGTAGAAAAGTCCTCAACTTTGGCTATAATCACTAAAAGAAAAAACCTTTCAAAATAAAATAAGAAACAAACAAAAAAAACCTCTTAGGTTGCAATCAGACGTCTTGTTGAAACTCTGCTTTTCCATATATATTTGTTGATCTTTCTGCCATCTATGATCTACACACCAGGCCCTTTCTGTGGTTTCTGGCCACAGCTTTTCACCTTGTACTAGGTTCTTTGGAATTTAAAGGACTGGGTAATTGGTTCCTTGAGGCCTCTCTTAGGAACTGCATCTTGACCTGCTTGGAAGCTACACCTGCCAGGAGGCTGGATTCTGTGCCCTCTCTACCCTCAGGAGCAGCTGGCAGCCCCTAGAAGTGCAGACCCATGGGGTACATGGTTCCCTTCCCTAAGGGTACCTTTATACCCCCTTCTTAATTCAGAGACAGAAAGGTACCATCCAGATGGCTGAAAATTTGGGGCATAGTAAAACTCTAATCTGAGAGTCAGGAGACCCGGGCTCAAGTCTCACCTTGGACACTGACTAGCGGGGTGACTTTGGGTTAGTCACTTCACAGAATCACAGAACTCGAGCATTCGAAAGGGTCTCAGTCAACACTTGGTTCAACCCTTTCATGAAGAGAATTCCCACTAGAACACGCCTGACAAGTGATCACTCAACCTCCTCCAGAAGACCTCCTTACACAGAAGACCTTCTACCACCTCTCCAGGCAGGCCTTTCTCCTTTGAGATTGTGCTCATTCTTTGCGAGTTTTTCCTGACATCATCCTCAAGTGGTATTTCTACAGCTTCTCTCCAGAGACAGCACATCTAACCCCTCTTGGTATGACAAGCCTTTCAGACACTTTAAGGCTGCTCTCATGTCCTCCCTGACTTTCCTTATTGAGGCTAGACAGGGTCCTGCTGGGTGAAGGAAAGAAGTGAAGGCTTGGGGCACCCATGAGAAAATGCACTGGACTCCAACAAGAGCAGCAGTAGCCATCCCATATATCCATAAAGGAAGAGCAGAGAAACAAAGAGACCATGGACCTCTCCAGGTAAATGAATGTTGGGGGACTTTTTTGCTTCAGATCTGGTATGACAGCTATAAAAGGAACTCCTAGTGTGGAAACTCCCTCCATGGAACTAGATCAGCAAAGATTCTGTAGCTCATAGTCTTGAAAGGACTAAGTGACTTGCCTGGATCATACCATTCAATATGTGTTCAAGGAGGAACTTGAACTCAGGACTTCTTGACTCTGAGATCTCCATCCATGATGCCACCATTACTTCTCCAAGTGAGAGGCAGCTAGGAGATCTAGTGGGCAGAGTGATGGACCTGGAGTCCAATCCAGATTAGACATCTACCAACTCTGTATAACCCTGGGCAAGTCACTTAATTGTTCTATGCCTCAGACTTCTCATCTGTAAAATGTGGGTGATAATAGCACCTACCTCCTCCATGGGTGTTACAAGGATCAATTAGATCATATTTGTAAAGTGGTTCACAACACCTTAAGGACTGATGATGCCAGTGATGAAAGACAGTTTTATTATCCTATGCTTTTATTGAATATTTTTAAGGTTTGAAAAGCATTTTTGTTCATTATAATAAGGGTTTATTGAATGAATAAATTTTATTTTATTCTTACAACAACTTAGAGGGTTAACACTATAAATGTTTTGCAGATGAAGACACTGAGGCCCGGAGAAGAGGTCATACAACTGGCAAAGTCCACTGCACAACCCCACCTCTCTCTTTTTCCAAGGCATTCCTTATTCTTTGGGGCTACCATGATGGTTTTCCCCATACACGCTTTCCCTATACAGCCCCCTGACCTCTCATGCCCACATCTGTTTCCCATCTGTCCATTTTCCTACTTGTCATAGAAGAGCAATTATGTGGCTAATGGCTTTAGAATTAATCAACTCAATGACATTAAAGACTGAGGTTCCCATTAGAACAGCAATTCAAAACTCCCAATTAGCTACGTTGATTCAAACTCAGGCAAATATAATTTAAAACAGGATATGGGATGGGGGTGGAGTGCAGGGAGCAGTGACTTTGGGATCTGGAGGGAAAGAGTAGTGACTGTGATGATGGCTACAGTGACAGTGGGAATGGTGATGATGATGATGAGTGTGGTCATGGGGATGAGGACAGTAACAGTGGACTTAGCTACAAGGATGGAGGTGTGAAAGTGATCATGGGGAAAAGGGCAATAGTGATAAAGGGGGCGGAGCCAAGATGGCAGAGCAGAAGGACAGATCTGCTCTAGCTCTTCCCCCATAGCCCATAAAATACTGTAAAAACTGACTCTAAACAAATTCTAGAGCAGCAGAAGCCGCAAAATGACAGAGTAAAAGAGATTTCCAGCCCAAGGCAGCCTGGAAGGTTGAAAGGAAAAGTCTATCACACCAGACTCAGAGTAGAGCACAGCCCAGCCTTGGCCATGAGGCACAGCAGGGACAGGACTGGAGCAGGCTTCAGGGTATGGAATCCTGGGCAGCAGCTGTTGTTCCTAGATTTTTTAACCCACAAACACCAAAGACAGATTCAAAGGTCAGTGAGAAAGTGCTTTCACCTGGGTGAGAAGGGAACGAATTCTGGCCCTGGCCCCAGAGTGGCAGCAGTCACTGTAGTAGCAGCTTTAGGAGCCCTTGGCTTAAAGACCCTAGGGGAATTGAGCAGCCAGTCTGGGTCTCACTCCTGAGTGGTGGTCCTGGGGTGAAGAAGAGTGCTGACTGGTATGGCAGAGCTGGTGGAGGCTTTGGAGAGGGAATTCTACTCACAAGTCCTGGGCAGAAAAGCTTGTGGTTGCTCCTAGACCAGAGCACAAGCCACAGGAGGAGCAAACTCCTTTCCCTTGATTGTGCCACCTTGGAGAAACTGAGAACTTACAGGACCCTCCACTTAACAAAAGACTCAAAAACCAAGTAACAGGCTGGGAAAATGCCCAAAGAAGGGAAAAAAATAAGACTATAGAATGTACTTTCTTGGTGAACAGGTATTTTCTTCCATCCTTTTGGATGAGGAAGAACAAAGCATACTATCAGAGGAACACATAAAAGTCAAGGCTTCTGCATCCAAAACCTCCAAAAAAATGCAATGGTTACAGGCCATGGACAAGATCAAAAAGGATTTTGACAATCAAGTAAGAAAGGTGTAGATAAAATTGGGAAGAGAAATGAGAGGGATGTAAGAAAATCATGAAAAGCAAGTCAACAGCTTGCTAAAGGAGACCCAAAAGTATGCTGAAGAAAATAACACCTTTAAAAACAGACTAACCCAAATGGCAAAAGAGGTTTTCTAAAAAGTCAATGAGAAGAATGTTTTAAAAAGCAGGATAAGGCAAATGGAGAAGGAGGTTCAAAAGTTAAAAAAATGTTCTTTAAAAATTAGAATGGAGCAGATGGAAGCTAATGACTTTATGAGAAACCAAGAAATTACAAAACAAAACCAAAAGAATGAAAAAATAGAAGACAATGTGAAATATCTCATTGATAAAACAACTGATCTGGAAAATAGATCCAGGAGAGTCAGTTTAAAAATTATGGAAATACCCAAAAGCCATTATCAAGAAAAGAGCCTTGGCATCATCTTTCATGAAATTATCAAGGAAAACTGTCCTGATATTCTAGAACCAGAGGGCAAAATCAATATTGAAAGAATCCACTGATCACCTCCTGAAAGAGATCCAAAAGGAGAAACTCCTAGGAATATTGCAGCCAAATTCCAGAGTTCCCAGGTCAAGGAGCAAATATTGCAAGCAGTCAGAAAGAAACCATTTGAGTATTATGGAAATACAATCAGGATGACACAAGATCTAGCAGCTTCTACATTAAGGGATCAAAAGACATGAAATATGATATTCCAGAAGTCAAAGGAACTAGGACTAAAACCAAGAATCACCTACCCAGCAAAACTGAGTATAATATTTCAGGGGAAAAATGGTCATTCAATGAAACAGAGGACTTTCAAGCATTCTTGATGAAAAGACCAGAGCTGAAGAGAAAATTTGACTTTCAAACACAAGAATCAAGAGAAGCATGATAAGATAAACAGGAAAGAGAAATCATAAAGGATTTATGAAAGTTGAACTGTTTATATTCCTGTATGGAAAGATAATATTTGTAACTTGAGACTTTTTTATTATTTGGGTAGTGGGAGGGATTACATACATATAGACAGAGGACACAGGGTGAGTTGAATAGGAAGGGATGATATGTAAAAAATAAAGATGTGAGAGAGGAACATATTGGGAGGAGAAAGGGAAAAATGGAATGGGTCAAATTATCTCTCATAAAAGAGGCAAGAAAAAGCTTTTTCAATGGAGGGGAAAAGGAGGGAGGTGAGAGGGAAAAAGTGAAGCTTACTCTCATCACATTTGGCTTAAGGAGGGAATAACATGCACACTCAATTTGGTATGAAAATCTATCTCACACTACAGGAAAGTAGGAGAGAAGGGGATAAGTGGGGTGGGGGATGATAGAAGGGAGGGCAAATGGGAGGAGGGAGTAATTAGAAGCAAACACTTTTGGGAGGGACAAGGTCAAAAGAGAGAATAGAATAAATGGGGGGCAAGACAGGATGAAGGGAAATATCATTAGTCCTTCACAACATGACTTTTATGGAAGTCTTTTGCATAATAGCCTATACTGAGTTGTTTGCCTTCTCAGTGGGGATGGGTGGAGAGGGAGGGAGGGAGAGAAGTTGGAACTCAGAGTTTTAGGAATGAATGTTGAGAATTGTTTTTGCATGCAACTGAGAAATAAGATACAGGTAATGGCATATAGAAATCTATCTTGCCCTACAAGAAAAGAGAGAAGATGGGCATAAGGGAAGGGAGGGGTGTGATAGACGGGAGGGCAGATTGGGGGAACAGGGTAATCAGAATGCACAGTGTCTTGGGGTAGGGGGAGAGGAGAGATGGGGAGATAATTTGGAACTCAAATCTTGTGGAAATGAAAGCTGAAAACTAAAAATAAGTAAATTTAATAAAATAAAAGGAAAAAAAGGGTAATAGTGGTAGCAATGGATATAGGAGGGGTGAAAATGGTGATGGCAGCAGTGATGGTGATGGTCATGAAAGTGATGAGGGTAATCACAAAATCTCCTTCTGTGTCCTTTCCTAAGCTTACTCTTTGATGACTCCTTCCTTAGTCTTAGATTTGGAAGGGACCTCAGGGGCCATCTAGTTCAACCCATACTTGAAAACAAAGCCTCACTATGACACATCAGAATAGCACCCCAAGACAGGGCCTCACTAACTTCCAGAGCAGTCCATTCCACTTTGGAACAGTAATAACTGTAGGAATGTTGTTTTTTCCTGACATGGAGCCCCTGGGGCCGAGTCAAACACCTGAAAGTGACAATCATGTCCATCAATTGACTAGCATTTATGAAGTATCTATTCTGTGCCAGGTACCAGGGATATGAAATAGTCCCTGACCTCAAGGCACTTCCATTCTATTGGAGGAGACAGACAATATATGGATATGAGCATAAGAAATGGACATAAGTAGAGAACGGATATGGATATTAGTGTACAAAGATAAGGACAAAGTTAATTGGGGGGAGGAGGGGGAGTTAGCACCTGAGGGAAGGGATTGTAACAGAAACTTAAGTGCTCCACACACAGAAAACTCAGCCAGGCATCCCATGAGCCAAACTCTTCAGTCTCTGCCCCAGCTCCTAATCTTGGCAGCCTAGTGACATATTTACAAAGTGATCACCATTCAGGATCTCAGAGCAAGGGGTTATTCTTAATCTTTTGTGTGTGTTTGTGTCC
Source organism: Potorous gilbertii (assembly GCA_028658325.1). Classification (NCBI taxonomy): domain Eukaryota; kingdom Metazoa; phylum Chordata; class Mammalia; order Diprotodontia; family Potoroidae; genus Potorous; species Potorous gilbertii. Next base: position 108,195,180 of record CM053769.1, read on the forward strand.
AGGAAAGACCATGGACGCCTTCCCAGAGTCGTGTTTTTAATGCATGAGGCACATAGGATTACAAAGGAAACCAAGTATATTAGAAATAGAATACTCAAAATAGTTTTCCCATCCAAGTTCATGAACCCTCCAAAATTTCTCCAGGGTCCCCAGACCCCTCTCCAGAGGTTCAGTCACAGGGGAAATGCAAAGCATTCAGCCTCATCTTCCTCTCTTTCATATTTCAAGGTTTACCTCTTCTGACCATACCCCAGGAAGGCTACTAGATATGTATCTGTAACAGACATTCCTCTGGCCCTTACCTTTCTGGTCAAGAGAAGAACCTAAATTGTATGGTGATCACTCTTAAAAATAACAAGAGTAAAAGATAACCTTTATGAAAGTTTGCAAAGTACTTAACAAATATCCTCTCATGTGATCCTCACAACTCTGGGAGGGAAGTGCTGTTACTATCCCCATTTTACAGATGAGGAAACTGAGACTAAGATGTTAGGTGACTCATCCAAGATCACACAGATAGGGAGTTTCTGAGGCCTGATTTGAACTCAGGTCTGACTCTAAATGTGGCACTCTATCTGCTACACCAAGCTTCTTCCCAATCTGATTTGTATATGGCACATTCTCAAGGCCTTTTAACACTCCAGTCAACCTCCTCTGGAAAGCCTCCATACTAAAGAGAGTGAGTTTGAATTCCACCTAGGATACTTACTAGCTGCATGACTCTACACAAGTCACTCAGTCTATTGGGGCCTCAGTTTCCTCATCTGTAAAGTGACAGAGTTAGACCTAATGCCCTCTATCATCCTTTTCAGCCCCTATGATCCTTCCTAAAATGTGGCACCAGTAAGAAAGAGGATTGGTTTTTATAAGGAGCTTACAGGGTTTGCATTATCTCATTGCAAAAAAAAAGAAAAAAGAAAAAAAATCAGATGAGTCTGTTCCAGAGAAAGAACAGTGGACCTATCATGACCCTTTTTGTTGTTCAGTCATTTTCCAGTTGTGTCTGATACATTATGATGACATGTGGGGTATTCTTGGCAACGATACTGGAGTGCTTTGCTGTTTCCTTTTCAACTCATTTTACAGAAAAGGAAAACTGAGACAAACAGGGTAAAGTGACTTGTCCAGGGTCACACAGGTAGTAAGTGTCTGAGGCTGGATTTGAACTAGGGAAGATAAAGTTTTCTGACTCCAGACCCAGTGCTCTATGTACTATGATGCCACCTAGCTGCCATAGTGGACACTAGGTCTCTCTTAATATGGTCTAAGCTCACATGAGTTTTCTTGGCTACTAACTCAAGCTGAGCTAAAACCTCCAGATCTCTTCCAGAAATTTTGCTATCCAGACATGCCACCCCCATTTTATTTTTGTGGGATTGCTTTTTAAACTCAAATATACAACTATTTATGATCAATTTCATCTTGTGGTTCATGAGTGTTGGGGGGTGATGTATGTCCTGCTCTCCCTCATGATACCAAGAGCTTCATACCCTCCCTCTCAAACCAGGGGCTCTTAGAAGGACAGTTAGTGCCCCCCAAGGGCATTGTCTGCATTGCCCTGATCTGCTCTAAACTGGTACTGACACTCCAGAAGAGGGTGGTGTAGAGATGCCAATGGTGCCAAGAGGCTCTCACATCCCAGACCAGGGGCCACTCTCACCTTCTTGGCCATGATGCAGACTTGCTCAGCGGGCATGTAGTCGAAAGGGAAGATGAACCTCCAGTTAAAGTTGCCCTCCCCGCCCAATGAGCGATAGTGAACATCCGTCTTCTGTTTGTGCTCCTCAAAACCAAGCATCCAACTGGAGAGAAAGATAAGGAAAGATGGGATTTATGTAAGAAAAACACTTCATCACATCCTGGAGGGATGGCAAAGAAGGAAGGAGAAATGGAGCATAAACATCACCCCTGCTACCCATGAGGACATAGCCTCTGAGGCAGTAAGAATGCCCACCAACCATCCAATGGAATGCTACAGTCCTGGGGAAAGAGCAATGAATTTGAACTCAGAGAATCTCGATTTGAATTCCATGTCTGCCCTTTACCTTCTGATTTTGGACAACATTTCCGCCTCAGTTTCCTCATCTGTAAAATGAGGAGGTTGGATCAGAAAGGACTTGAAGGTCCCCTCTAACTCTGAGTCCTACAATATATGGACAATCTCTGTGTTGCCTGGAAAATACAATGACAGGAATGAAAGGGTCCTGCCCTCAGGAGGTTTCTGTTCTTCTGATACTCTTTTTCCTAGGTTAAAGTCAACGTCTTGGGTTTGGCTTTCTAAGCAGTCACCAGTCCACTTCTCAGCATCTCATGCCCATGTAGCCTATATTTCTCCATTTTATGCCCCAATGACATGTGGAGGTAGTTAGAGGTGGGGAGGGGTTCTCCAAATGAGCTGGAATTGGGGTTCAGTGGACCTGGGTTTGAATTCCACCTCAGGTACTTATAGCTTGGGTGATCCAAGTTAAGTCATTTAACATCTCTGAAGAGCCTTGATTTCTCTAGCTGAAAAAAATGAGATGGCTGGACTAAGACCCTAAGGTCCCTCCCAGCTTGAATCCTAACCTCCTTGGGGCTCTGTATTCTTCTGTAAAAGAATGTTGAAATAGATGCCATCCAAAGACTCTTGCAGTTCTGACATTTTATGTTCTGTTTTAACATTCTATGTTCTAAGGGCTCTCCCAGCTCTGATATTCCCTGTTCTAAGGCCCTCTCAGCTCTGATATCCTTTGTTCTAAACCCCTTCTCAGCTCTGAAATATCCTGTTCTCAGGCCCCTCCCACCTCTGACATTTTGTGTTCTATGGTCTAACATTCCATATTCCAAGGTTCTATCTAGCTCAGACCTTCTAAGCTCTGTGTTCTAAGTTCTCTCCCAACTCTGAAATTCTAAGTTCTCTATTTTAACATTCTGTTCTGCCTTTCAAGGTTCTAGGTTCCCCCTCTGCTTGGACCTTTTGTGCTCCATGTCCCAGCCTTCTAAGTTCTAAGCATCCTTTCTTCTCTAAATTCCATGATCTTGACCACAAATCTTTAGTAGCTCACCTCACCCTTGCCTATGTACTTCACCACTCCTAGGCTCATAGAACCCCAGAGCTGGACAGGACTTGAGAAATAATCCAGGCCAAACTTTCATGGTGCAGATAAGGAAGCAGAGGTTCAGAGAAGGCAGGGCGCAGCCTGGGGTTCCTCCAATGTAGGGCCTGTCTCCCCCCAGAGCCCAGCAAGTGTCCCACCTTACAGTGTGCTCTCCTGGATGGCACAGACACATTTTTGCTGTTCTTTGTATCCACATGGCTTGGCATAGTGTCTTGCATACAGTAAGCACTTAATAAATGCTCATTCATGATCATGATGACTCCATGAGATCACTGAGACAATTCTTACCCTTTCACATAAATGTCACTCATCTTCTCCCCCGTGATGCTGACATCATCCAAGATGACATCTTTGGTGTTCCAAATAATGCAGCGCAGGAGAAACCTGGTGAGAACAGGAAGTTGCAGATTAACCTAGGTTCATTGCAAAAGGGAGGTGATGGATCCCAAATGACCTTGAGGGATTCTGAAGCCCACAGAGGCTGGTCCCAAGTTTCATGCCTCCCCAGACACTCAACGTTTTACAGAAAAATGCTCTGATCTCAACTGCTGGCCAAAATCACACCCTCAGTCTGTCCATGGAATGACTCTGACCATAGCCCCAGAATTACCTCCATCTCCACCCTCAAAATGACCCCTAGCCCTGGTTCCCAATTCATTCCTGAACTGAAAAAAGAAAGCATTGGACAGAAAGCCTGACACCCAAACAGAGAACTAGGGACAAAGGTCCAGAACAGAAAGTCACCTTTTGGCTTTTCGGGGAGTAATTTTAAATGGAGGTCCAGGTGTTCCAAGGGACTTTGGAAATAGGTCAACCCACATCTGCAGCTTTCCCTGTGGAGAGAGAAGGCCCCATGGAATCAGAATGCCCACATCCCCTTCCTCCATATCACCTCAGACCCTGCTCTCTGCTCCCACTGGATTCCAAACCATCCTCATTCTGCACCTTGCTCTGTTCTGGCTTTCTACTGCCCCAGTCTTGACTTAAATCTCCAAACCCCAGCCCCTGGACCCCCATCAGTTCCTATACACATGCCCCACTTTCCTCCAACATGGAGACAAACTCTCTAACAACAAAGGGCAGTTCAAACAAAGGAAGAAAAAAATGGTACCTGGAGCTGCCCCATCACAAGGCATCTTGTGTTGAGGCAAGTGCCACAAAAAGTCATTCAAAGCAACACTTTAAGACAAATTATACTCTGGGATAGACCCCAGGGAGAGAGAGCTTCAAAATCAGAATTCAAGATTGAAGGGCCCTTGTCGGGGGAGGGACTCCAGGATATCATCATGTCCCTTCTAAGAGCCCACTTGTTGGAAAAGGAAAGGAGAGGAGCCTGCCTGGGGTTCTAAGCTCGATTATTTCTACCTGGTGAAGGAACAAAGTGTTCATCTTCCCATCCTAGCCACATCTATGACTATTTCTGCTGCCATTTATCTCCTTACCCCTAATGGCCCTGCCTAGGCTATTTAAATCACTGGTTTGAATTTGAGTTTGATTTCATAATGAGCTCAATTCCACCTGGAACAGATGGCTACACAACCCAGTCTTGGTCAGTCAGGGACAATAACACACTGCCTCACATGCTGGAGATGCTCAATTAAAAAGTCATTGCAAGAATGGCAGAATAGTCTAGAAGATAGGACATTGGCCTCTCTTATAGACCAAGGAGATTGCCATCAATGTCTGAGAAAATTCTAGAGCAGATGATTAAATTCTAAATTTCTAAATTTTAAAATTCTGAAACAGTTGGTTAATGAACATCCTTTTGCATGAAGCCTTTCCTGATCCTTCCAAATGCTGGGTCTCTCTCTCCCAAATTACCTTGTATTTAGTGGATCCCTTGGAATCTATCCACAGACCCCAAAGAGGTCCATGGACCCCAAGGTAAGAACCACTAGACTAAGCGAGCGCTAAGATCTCCTTCCTATAGCCAATGGATTCTGTTGATCCTGTATTTCCACATTTTCTTTGCATCTTTCGTCTCTATAACCATCCTCTAAGCTCCCTGAGGGCATCCACCATTCTCCTACAGAGACTAGCAGAGGGCTGGACCCACAGGAAGTATTCAAGAAAGACTAGAAGGTGAGAAGGGAGATGTGAGACTAAGCCAAGATGCTAAGGCCTTTGCATTCTGGAAGGACAGAGGCTGAGATTCTTGTCTGTAAATTCTAGAAGATGATAATCAGCAGATCTCAGCTGTACAGGACTTTAGGGGGGGCATCAAGTCCAACTCTTCCATTGAACAGATGAAGTCTAGAGAGGGATGAGTCCAGAGACCTGCCCAGGGTCACACAGCTAGTAATTAGCAGTGTAGGAGGTTTGTTACTCAAGCACTGGAGACTGGCACCAACCCCACCCTCTTTACTTCCACCCCTTCCGCTGATCCTGAAGGAAGACTACTGGGAGCCACACCCAAGGCAGTCCTTTCTTCAGTGGAGGACTCTTGGAATCTCTGGTTTACCTGGCTCTGACAGGAGAGCTTCTTGCCTTATCTTGCCACGTCCAGGCCTCCACCACTTCCTGGCCCTTGTCATCCCCTATTTGAGCATTCTCCTCTCCTCGACCTCTGTTTTTGTAGACTTGTCCCCCAAGAGAATATTAACTCCTTTCATTTTTGTCTTTGTACCCACAATGACTTGAAGAGTGTCTCATACACAGTTGCTTAATACATGCATGCTCTCTGCCCAGAAACAGAATCAGCAAGGACCAGGAGAAAGCCCCAAAAACTACATCCCTCATGGGTTACTAGGAGGAGGTTCAGAAAGGTGGGAGCCTTCCTGACCCATAAGGACACCATGGGAGGGAGTGACCCTAGACCAACCTCAGGGCAATCCCCAGGGCACAGGGCAAACCTCCTCTGCTGTGTCCTGTTGGCAGGGACCAAGCCTGCCAGGGCTTTGGTGACTAGGGAGCACACTGTGGGTCCTACCTGCTCAATGTCTGGCTGCAGAGGGCTGTAGAGGGATCGGCTCTCCACGTGCTCAGGAACAAGGCCCTGCTGCCTCAGAACAGCCAGCGCCAGCCGTTCCTCCACTGGACCCAGGTGGGGATTCGCAATCTTGCCATTCTCTGACCCCAGAAAGAAGACCAAAGAAGGCCAGGAAGGGGGTTAGCAAGGAGCCAAGCCAGCTTGGACACCAGTAGAGTCGGTGGGGGTCTGCTGTCTGAATCCAGATTACAGACTGTTCTGCTTGGCTACATCTTTAGGACCCACAACATGACATGGAAAAGAGTAGCCAAACCCAAAAGTACAGGAAGCCTCCCTCCTCACCCCCAGCCTGACACCGTGCCTGAAATTCCACCATCAAAACTGTGTTCATTGGGATCAAATGCTGCCCTTCTAAGCCTTCACCTTCCAAGGACAAAAGTCCTTCTGGCCTTGTCCCCCTCTCCCTTCACAGTTCCAACCTTCAAGGCCTCGCTTAAACTCTTCTTCATGAAGTCCTTCCTGCCCACAGTGCTTTGGACCTGGCAAAGACCTTAGTCACCACCTCAGTCCAAACCCCTCCTCTTTTTAAAGGAGCAAACGGAAGCCCGGAGAAAGGAGGTGACTCATTCATTCATAAGGCAGCTAGATGTGCAGTGGATAAAGTGTGGAGTCTGGTGTGAGTTCAAATTCAGCCTCAGACACTTACTAGCTGTGTGATACTGGGCAAGTCTTAACACCACTTGCCTCAGTTTCTTCCTCCGTAAAAGCAGCCAGAGAAGAAAAATGTGAACCAGTCCAGTATCTTTGCCAAGGAAACCCCAAATGGGGTCACAAAGAGTCAGACTGGACTCACTCAACAACATTCATTCATGGTCACGGCTAGTTAGTGGCAGCACCAAGATTTGAAATCTGATTCCTTGCTCCTAATCAGGCACTCTTTTCTCAAGAGTCCAAAATCAGAGAGATCTTATGGTCATCTAATCCAATCCCTCCATACACACAGGATTATTAGTTAATTCATGAAGTCCTGGGAGATGATGTGAAGAATGAGCCAAGGCCCTGGGCTGGGATGGAGCTGAGGCTCACCGATGTCTTCGAGGGTGACCTCTGTGTCCTGGAACACCACCCGGTCCTGGTGGTACACTGGGGCTTTGGCCTTGTTCTGCTGGCAGAACAGATGCAGGAGCTGAGTTGGGCGGAGCTGGTCTCTCCATTGGTTCGGTCCCGAACTAAGGTACAAGAAGAGGCAACATGCAGATACTTTAGACACTCCAGGGTCTACACAGACATTCCTGTCCACATATGTGTCACTCCACCCCTATGGGGGGCAGGGACTCTGCCCATAACACCCTTTAATGCTGACCAAAGTGCCCATGAAGACGCTGTGGACTGTGGCAGCCTTGGGCACTTACATGCAATAGGTCTGGGGGAGACCACATCGTGCACCAAACTTGGACAGGAGTCGGTTCTCCAGGTCAATGACTGTCTCTCCAATCTTCTCATCCTTAGAGAGGAGGTCATAATCATATACCGTGATCTTCAGGTCCTTCTCCAATGGCAGGGTGCAGGTCAGTTCATACACCCTGTAGGGAAGAGAGCCTATCAGAGAAGAACTGGACAAGATAGAGCCTCCATAGTCAGCCCACAGGAATGAGGGAATGTCTCCCTCCACTGAAGGCCTTCAGCACTTACTGCCTGAACCACACATCTGGCACTGAACTAGCCTCTGCTCCAAGGATTGGCAGGCATCTTATTGGCCTAACTAGATTTGGAGCTCCCTGAGGGCAAGGACCACGTCCTTCCTTGTTTTCTTTCCTACAATGTAGCCTTGTCCATGGGGAAGCACAGATGCTTGTTTATGGTTTAATAAGTGAATAAATGAATGTGTGCATTAACAAATGAATTTATGAATAAAGAATGAATGGATGAATTAATTAATTGATAGGTGAGATGAATGAATGGGTAGATGGATAGGTGGATAGATGGACAGACAGACAGACAGACAGAAGGAAGGATGGATGGATGGATGGATGGATAGATGGATGGATGGATGGATATATGAGAGCAGAAGCTATCTCTTCCATCTGGGTGGGTAAATGAATGAAGGACCAAGCTTCTATTCTACTTTCCAAAAAGTCATGACCATGGTCTGTTGATGAATGGAAACAAGAGAAGTATGAGAAGACTTTGCTCTTAGCAGAGCTATAACTAGGCAGAGGCAACCAGAGCTTTGCTCCCACATTGCCAAAATTTAAAGGACACTAATAACACTTGTAACCCAGCAAGACAGAAGCAGTCATGCTCAGCATCAACCTAGAAAGAATAATGAGTCTTGTTCTTTAAAACTACCAGATTGTGCTTCTTCTAGGAGGTCCACACAACCAGCACACTCTCTTTGTGTCCCTCAGAATCTGTACCTGATAAGGTGTTGTGTGGAGGTCTTCATACACACATACACACACACACACACACACACACACACACACACACACACACGCCCTGAATTTGCACCAGGTAGGGATCAGGCCCTTAGTCTCCCCACTCTCTCCCTTTCTAGGAGAGCCCCCACACACACACCTTGACTCTCTCTCCCACTCCTGGGCATGAGAAGATTTAACCATTTAACCATTCAACAGAATTCAAGGAATACTGATCAAAGACCTACTATGTGCCAAGTATTGTACTAGGGAATACAATAAGGAAATGGAGATGAAAATGTAAACACCTCAGAAATGTCTCCCTGGTCCCTTCCCCACTCCCTGCCTCCAGTCCAGTCCCCACCTGAAGCCGCCCCCCATCCCCTCCCCACTCAGAACCCAGCACTCTTCACTCACTTTCCAAACACGGGTTCCAGAGTGCAGGGGATGTAGTTGTCTTGGTCATTCACTGACTTTTTCCCCACTGAAATCTTGATGTAAGGGTCACACTAGGGGACAGAACAGATTACAGCAGCTGTGACAGATTAACCAATACATCTTGACAATTCCCCTTATGGTGTCAGGGAAAGAGTGCTGTCTCTGCAGTCCCAGGGCCTGGATTCCAGTGACACTCTTCTGTGATCTTGGGCAGATCACTGAACCTCTCTGAGTAAAATGAGAAATTTGGACTAGAGGCCTTCCAAGACCCTTCTATATTAACATTACCACCGCCACCATCATCATCATCCTTCACTGAACTCCCTCTAGGTTCTTTCCTCCATTTCCCCAGCCTGTCTGTAAAGTGTAACTGAGACTAGGCTGGGATGGGAGACATGGGAGTTCAGAAGGGCTTAATGAATACTTATTGATTGGCTGGTGTACACTAACCCTGACCCCAGCTCCATGTGTGTTATAAAAGGGCCAGCCAGCTGCATGTATAGTAAGACACATTCCCTATAATTAATAATAATGGCTAACATTTATGTAACACCTTAACGTTTGCAACACATTATCTCATTGGATCCCTTCAATGGTCCTGGGTTTTAAGAATTATTATGATTCCTATTTTACAATGAGGAAACTGAGATTGAGAAAGGCTAAGGGACTGGAGTCACTCTGCGAGCAAGTAGATGAGGCAGAAGTTTAACTCAGGTCTTCCTGACTCCAGGTCCAATGCTCCGGCCACTACGCTAATTGCCTTATTCAGGCCAGACTTCTCTGCTAGACATTTCCTAATAACTGATGCTTAAGAGGGCTTTAAAGTTTGCAAAGAAGAAAGATGGGGAAGCTTAGTGACTCACTTGGGGTCACACAGCTAGTAAGTGTTCACAACAGAACTTGAGGCCAGTCTAGGCTGACTGCATGTGCTGCTGGGATTGTCTCATCCCTGTTCCCTGCACATTCTGCTTGCTTACGCCATTCACGTCTCTGAAAGATTATCCCTCTTCCCCTCAACTTATGTATGCTTTCCAGCCGAGCTAAAAGGCTACCTCCTCCAGGAAGCTTACATTGATGGAAGTCTCCTTCCTCTGACCTTCTGAAATTGTATCTTTGCCTGTCTTGTTTCATGAGTGACTCTTGGGTCTTCAAATAGATCACAGACTCCCCAGACATCAGGAAGGGCTAAATCTCACTGCCCCCTGGCTCGAGATCCTGCTCTTGATAGGTAACACAGGATCTGTGCTGGTACCTTTCCATTGGGGTCCTTGGGTTGTAGGCCAAAAGCTCGGATGATATAAACCCGGACGAGACACTCCTGGGGCCCCTGGGCAGGTAGCTGGTGAAACTGCCTTGGGGGCAAGGGGATAGCCGGGTCATCTGGAAGGGGATAGATTTTGAACAGTCCCTGCAAAAAGACTGGGGTTAGTTCTCATTGGCACCATCAGCACCCACCCAATCATCCTATTTGCCAATACCACCACTCTCCTATCCACACTACAGAGGTCACCGTGATCACTGCACATGCATCACCTAGGAAGTGCCACCAACAACCCCATTCCCACCACTATCACTATCACTAGTATGGGCACCATCACCACCACCTTCATCATTTTCTTGCACGATTTATCACCAACCACCATCATTACCATTTACCACCACAGTCACTGACATCTATTCTGTGTGTTCATTCTTCCCCATGAGACAGAGATCCCTATAATACATAATACCCAACCCTAGACCCCTTAAACACAAACTCTAAAGATTCCCAGGTGTCAAAGGTACCCATTAGGGCCTAGTTACCTTGAACTCCCCAATTACAGATGGGTCTTCTGTCTCCTCCTGGGTCTTCCCTCGGTATAGTTTGAAGGTGTTACAGAAGTCAGACAGACCTTCAAAGCCTTCCACATTCTCCAACTCAGTGTCATACACCTGCCAAATATGGTGGAGAGAGAAGGGAGGAAGTTAAAGGTAAGAGTAAAGAAGGAGGAGAGGAAGCGAAGAACAAGAAGAGAAGGAGAAAGAAGGAAGCCAGAAGGAAAAAAGAATAGGTAGGGGGAATTCAAAGATGAGAAAGGGAGATGAATGGAAGAGAGAAGAAAAAGGAGGAGGAAAAGAAGGGAGAGGGGAAGGGGTGAGATCAGAGAGGAAAAAGTGTTTGAGAGATGGAGGAAGAAGATGCAAGAAAGACAGAAGATGGAGGAGAGGCAGTTGAAGGAAGCAGAGGGCAGGTACTTTATTCCATGTGGTTGGGGAATAGAGTGTTCATTTAAGGAACTATTTGAATTCTATAACACATGACAATATTAAATGAATGCAAAATTCAGGCTGACTTTGATGGAACTTTGAGACCTTTGGAGTCCATAGGAAACCTATCTGCTCTCTCCATCCAAGTGCTACCCATTCCTTAAGATCCCACTTAAGCTCCAACTTCTCCAAGAAGGCTTTCATGATTAGCCCTGCCTACAATGATCTCTGATTTAGACTAGGTGTAAAGTAAAACTTCCAGACCATTAGGGCTGGCCAGATGGAAGTTTCCTTCTCATTTTAAGCCTTCAGGCAGGGGCTGGATAACCACCCGGTCAGGGTAGGACTGACCTCTACAGTGCAATGGAGGTTCCTTTAGATCCTATTTTGCTTACAGACCAAACCCCAAATTCTTTTTTCATCATTCTAACCCTAATTATCCTAAGCATGTGTAGATTTCCCATCCTCCGACTAGACTTTGAGATCTCCCCAGGGCAGGGACCATGGCTCTCCCTCATCCTTTTATCCCCCCTACTAGGCTGAATCCCAGACTGAGCTTGAGAAATCCTCAGTGAGTTAAAGGGACCACAGTAGCTCAGGGTCACAAAGAAGAGCTCACCTGCAGAGTGTCAAACCCCTTCTCCAGGTAGGATCTACATTTTTCATTCTCTCCTGTTGAGGCATAGAATTTACTCCACCAATCGACGAACTCTTCCTCCTGAACAAGGGACCAAGTTTGCGGGGTGGGGAGAGAGAAAAATGGCTCAGGAAAAAGAACAAGCCAAGCTGAGTTTTCAGTCCTGCTCTGAGGAACACCATGGACCTAGAAAACTCACCCCTTCCAAGAAGACTTCCCTGATAACAATGGCTTCCATTGACATAGGGCTTTATCAACTCCAGAATCCTAATAAGTGACAGCCTCAACCTGACCAAATCTACTTCCTACCTCAAACTGCCCAGTCTCCTAGAGATTTCACATTCTCTCAGCACCACATTCTACTCAAACAATACCAAACTATATTTCATGATGCCATATTGGTTGTACTCGTAGATCATCAATTCAGAGCCTCATGAAAGATGTGTGTCAATCTCTGAGACAGACTGGAAGCTCCCAGAAGGGTAATAATAGCTAGCATGTATATAGTACCTACTATGTGCCAGGCATTATGCTAAGTGCTTTACCAAGATTTGATCTTCACTACACCCCTGTGAAATAAGTGCTATTGCTGGGCCTCGTTTTACAGATGAGGAAACTGAATCAAATAGATGTTAAACGATTTTGTACAGCACTTGGCACATAGTAGGAATTTAATAAATTCTAGATAACTGATTGGCTGATTGGACATTCCAGGATCTTCTTCCAAGCTGATCCCCCAGCATTCCCAAGGTCATGTCCAAAAGCAGAGAGTAGACCAGGCAGACCAATGAGCCCATCTGTAGAAGAGGTGCCAATAGTAGGGCCCCCCTCAAATAGTCCCAGAGAAGGAGGAACAGATGGAAAGGGAATCTACAGGGAGCATCTCTGTCTGCTCCACTCACCAGAAGGGTCTTCTGCAGCACCAAAGAAACAACAAGAGACTTAGGCAGTTAGGTTTGGAGCTGGGGGCTGTATCTGAACTGCCCCCAAGGTTACAAAGCAAGAGAAGACTGCAGCTCTAGGGTCAAGTCAGTTACAAACATGCACCAAACCACATGCACTAGATGGGCACATTAGAACATGCAAACAGAAACACATATGTACAAATAAATACATGGAGAAATTCAAAGCACACATTCCCCTCACAAAGCCTCGGTTTCTAGGATAACCAGGAACTTTTCTGACCAGGATCTAAATTGCAGGATGAGGTGGGAGGAGAGGGTTCCCAGGAGAGGCTGGCCCATCTTCCCCCCTCCACTCCACTATCCTTTTTGCTGACTTCCTTATCCTCTCCAAATCCCCACAGGAAAATCTGAAGCTCAAAGCAGAGTAGCCTACTCACTGGGTAGTACACAGCTACTAAGCAGAAGAGGTGGGTTTCACATCCAAGTCCTCTGACATATATTGTGTATATATGTATATGTGTGTACAGACACATATACACACATTTACATATGCACACAGATTGTATATATATATACATACACAAACATATATACATGCATACAAATTATATAGACATATATTTTGTGTGTATGTATATATGTATATATAAACATATACATATTATATATATGCATAAATGTACGTGTATACAAATACATGTATTTGCACAAACATATGTACATTGTATGTGAACATGTATTTGCACAAACATATGTACATTGTATGTGAACAATGTATTACACTGAGAGTTTATACATGCATGCATATGTAAATACACAAATAAGTAGGTTGCCCACATGTCAATCATTACATATGTAGACATACATTATTAACATATACACATACCAACACACAAAAATACACACATCTCCACCCTCAGAGAACACTGGCCAAGTAACCATGGCCACCTGTGTACAAATACAAAATACACACAGACATATATAGACAGGCAGACCAACCGCTTCTGAGGGTAGGACCTGCTTTTCCTCTCATTTCTTACAACTCCAATGTCTTGGACAGACTAAGCTTGTTCAATTCAATGTGTGTTGAATCAAGCAACTCTTTTTAAAGCCTTATCATAGGATTTTGCAATCTTACTATTACAGGATGGTAGATTTAAAGCTAGTAGGGACAGGACATCTCATCCAACCCCCAACTACCCATGAGATCACTTCACTTTCCTGGTTCCTCCAGCCCATCCTCCTCCCTCTTTATAATTCTCTCTTCCTTTCTTTCTTCTCCTCTCCATCCACCATCGTTGGCAAATGTTTGACACTAAGATCAACAAAGTGAAGTAATTTGCCTAAGATCATCCAGAGAGCAGGATTTGGACCCAGGTCTTAAGGCTCCAGACCTAGTACTCCCTCTACTATGCCATAAATGTTAATGATACAACACATGGGGGTTCTCAACATCCTTTGACATTAAACATGGATTCTCAGTCATGGAAATGATGCACTCAAGGTCCATTCCCAAGCCAGGTGTTTGCCTTTCCATTGGCTGTTGGCACAGACCCCTAGTGCCTCCTGGAAGTCTCTGCTGGCATTATCACTCTCTCTGTTTGTCTTTGCTCAGTCTTCCAGCCAGCAAGAGCTGGGAAGATCAGCCTTTCAAGGGAAAACATTTGGTTACCACCAACAGTTCCAAGGGAAGGTGACAAAAAGTGGAGAGGGAAGATTGGAGCCTGAACACTTGAGTACTTTCTTGGTCTATTTTGGGGAAATTGGTGAACATGAGTCTGGAGAGCTCCAAAATGGGTGGTGGGGAGAAGAGATGTTGGGTGGAGAGTGGGAGAAAAGAGACAAAACCAAAGAATGAGCCCTTAAAATTCAGGTCATGACCCAGAATCCTGTGAAATGCAAAACCCTTCCAAAACTTCGAACACTGTTGTACAGAACCAAAATTAGATTCGTTCTGCCTAACAAATGTTCACTGACTGACTATGTTATCTCAGAGGTCAGAACTTGAGAGAAGTCAGAGAAAGCTGAAAAGCAGCAGAATTTTACTTGATGTGAATGGAACCCCAGTCCAAGAGAGTCCCCATACCTATGAGCTTTAGGACCAGAGTTAAAAAATCTTCCTTCCAAAGTGCAGTGGGCTGCCTCCCCCATGAGTGTAAGCTCTTTGAGGGCAGGGAATATCTTTGTTTTGTCTTGCCATCTCTTGGCTTAGTACCTGGCATATACTAGGTGCTAAATATATATTGACTGATTAATTACCTCAAGATATGGGGTTGGGGGACTCTCCCTTCTTGGAGACCTCCACGCAGAGGTTGGATGACCACTTATTGGGGGTGTTGTAATGGGGCCTATTTTAGAATATGGTTTGGAGTGGATGACCATTGAGGTCCAGTTCAATTTCAAGGTCCTATAATCCTTATCCTTTGAGAAAGACCAAAGGAACTAAATTAATTTAGATGGTTAAATGAAGATTTATTCATAATCCTTAAGTTAAGAAGGGTAGTCAAAAGACACAAATTTCCCATTTTTGTTTCTGCTAACAGGGATAGGGATGAAACTATATTCTATCAAAAAGGCTTCAGAGCCCACACAGTATTGCAAGGGGCATTTTTGAACTACCTAAGAGAGCCAAGTGCTTTCCAGGGACTCGGAGGCTGCCACAGTCAAGCGTTCTCTTTCCCTTAAAGTGGATCCCCTAAAGGCCTCTATCTGGGGAGCCTACTTTGATTTCTTTGCCTAGTGAAAGAGATCAAATCTGCATCCTTTACAGTGACTCTACCTCTCTGACTTTCACCGATCTGGACCTTTGAAGGCATCTAATCCAAATCTCTCAGCTTACAGATGGGTAAAAGTGATTTGCCCAAGGTAACACAAAGAGGAAGCAGGTGGGATTTGAACTCAGCTCCCCCAGCACCCCCTTTAAAGCTCTCAACTCTCCCTTTTTTCCAATGGAGACATTTTTCTACAGCTGCCATGATGAGTGCGAGTGATGGAGCACCACCACGCCATGCCCCCCCCACCCCAATAGCTGATGAAAATGGCCAGCAGAGCTGCTTCAATCCTTGAGGCCAGGCCCAAAGAGAAGGGGGTCTGGAGTGGAGCAGGAAGGCCATCGTTAAACATGGGGACCAGCTTCCTGCCCACAAGGGTGGTAAGAGACAGCGGGATACTTAACAGAGGGGATCCAAAGCATTTCTCAAAGGAGGGTCATGGGAACAGCACCATTTTGACTCTGCACCCTTCCGTGCCTGGCACTGTGTGAAATGCTTTATAATCATGATCTCCCTTGACGCTCTCAGCAGCCCCAGAAGGTAGGTATGTGATTATCCCTCCTTGTAGCTCCAACTGTAAGAATCTTTGTTGTCCCCCTTTCAAATCCAGCCACAGTTTACCTCCCTGCAGCTTCTCCCAGGTGCTGCTCATTCTAAGCATCAAGCAGAAAAAACTAATCCCTCTTTCTTGGGCCCCAGGCTGGAGCTGATAGCTGCCAAGCCCCTGTCCACTTTGGGGTTCAATGTTCTGTCGCCTTTTCTTGAGGATGATGCTAAAAATCTCAACAGGCCACCCCCATCCCCAGTGCTTTGTCGTCAGGACAAATATTAGTTGCCTGGTGCCTTGATGATGTCCAAGGTCCCTTCAAGTTCCCAAAGTGCCTGAATTCTGGCAAAGAAGGTGTGTTCTGTCTCTGGGATGGGATCAGTGGCAGGGAGAGGGACAGGATGACCTTTCCTGGCCTCTTCTAACCTAAAGCTCTATAGAATTCTCTTCTGGAGGAGGTAGGGGTAGGGAATGAGGGTGAGGAGGTCAGGCCAGCTTCTCCCCATTGGGGTCTGGGGCTCCTGCCAGCCGACAGTTTCACCCTGAGCCATCCCCCCTGTGGGGTGTGCTAGGGGAGAAGGGGTGGGTCCCCCCAGGAGACCACAAGAATGTTTGGGGGGAGAGTTCAGGGGGAGGGGGAGGCGCCCAGAGCCTGCTCCAGCCTCCAACAGCAGGGATCCAATATCGGCATTGACTCCAGCTTCTCAGAACAGGAGAGACCGTAAAGTATGCGCCTTGCATTATTCCAAATAGCTTACAGACTCGGGCTCAGATTCCCTTTCCTCGCCTCCTGCTCCCTCCACTTCTCATCTGATGGAGGATTTGGATTTACCATGGATGACTCACAGAAGAGCTGGCCAGATTACAAGCCATGATAGGCAGAGGGGGCACTCTGAGCGGGCCAACCCACGGAATTGGAGGATCTTTGGATGCTTTCAAGTTCTCCGACTGAGGCCACCATGGCCGAATTGAGGTCTGAAAGGGGCCTACTTTAATGAATAGATACGAATCCTCGGGGCACTTGTCGGGTCTGTGTCCAGAGGGCAAACAGGACAAGACTCGAGCTCAGGAAGGCCTGGGTTCGAATCCTCCCACCCCCTTCACTGACTGTGGCTATCTGAACCTCTCCGTGCCCCCAAGGGATTCTCAAGGTTCTAAATTACTGCTGAGTTGCTGATATGCATCGCTGGAAGGAATTCCATGCTGGGGCTCACTTTCACTGACGCAACCCTAAGTCTAGACTCAAAAGTGCCTTTGGGTGCTGCTAAAGGGCTAGGAAATATCTTCTCCTCCTCCAAGGTCCTCTGGTCTTTGGGGGTGTTACCATGAAGTCACAAGACTTTTTTTCTCGGTCTTCTGAAGACTGAGTGCCCCACCACTCACATGTCTCTCCTATAGATCAAGGCCAGGCTGGGCCTCGTCTGCATTATCATTAATTCCAAATTAGTTGGTTCTGAACGAACGCCATTTGGGATTTTCTTGGCAGAGATACCAGAGTGGTTTGCCATTTCCTTCTCCAACTTATCTGACAGATGAGGAAACTGAGGCAAACAGGTGAAGTGATTTGCCCAGGGTCATACAGCTAGTAAGTGTCTCAGAAAGATGTCTTTGTGATTCCAAGGCCAAGGCTCAATCCATCATACATTGATACTGGTTGACCTGCTGAAACCAGGCCTTAATTAAAAGTGTTTGGCAAAGGACTACTGTTAGAAAAAAATGCTTTCTCATCCATCACCCCCAGAAAAGAGGCTGTGACTCAGGAAGCACTGTGATACATACAATGGGGCAGTTCTAGACTTCAGAGAGGAAGACGACAGCTCCAGTTCTGACTCCAGCGACTAGTACCTGTGTGACCTGGCATAAGTCACTTCTACTGTCTGAGTTTTGGTTTCCTCATATACAAAGGGGAATGGGGTGACCTTTAAGGTACTTCCTAGCTCTAAATTCTTGATTCCTGAGATGGATCACAGATATGTTAACAACCCTTACAAATAAGGCTAAATAGAAAGAAGGTGGAGGTGGTTGCCTTCTCCAGGAAGCTCTCCTGGACTGACTCTCTCCATTTTCCACCCCTTTGAGACTGCTGACCAGCAGCGCGCCTTCTGCTGTCCCTTGTGTTATCATTGCTGTATCTCCATGGGTTCCAGCCTTGTCTGGCATGCCTATTCTATCAGGTTGGGGACCTCTAGGAAAGCAGAAACCCATGTGTCCCCCAACAAAAAAGGCAGCACTCCTGGAGTCCAGACATGTCCTACTTGGCTTAACTGCAGGGCCTGGTTCTTCTGCATGACGGTGGGTGAGTCATAACATGACCATCATTCAGTCACCAAGTATCTACCAAGCACCTACTGTGGGTCAGGAGTGGGGACAGAGGTACAGAGAACCAAACAGTCCCTTCTCTGGGAGTCATATTCCATTGGAGATGTACAGACATAAATATGTTTATAAAAAATCAAATATAAGTTCCCTGAGGCCAGGGCAGTTTTTATTTGTATTTCCATGAAAGCCTTTGCCCCTTAAGTGCAGATGTCCAGGCCAGTGAATCCCCTTTTCAGCTCTGATTCCCACAACTTTGGCCCACAGGAGAGCTAACCCAGAATAGGGTGTGGCTGATTCTGAGCCTGATACCAGCCTCACACCCTCTGGGTTGAGGGTGGGAAAGGAAAGGAGGAATATGAGTGGTGAAGACATGCTTGTTCATGTCAAAGTGTGCCCCCCCATCTCTCTGTGCCAGCCTCCCCCCGCAGCATGCATGGGCCCCTACCTCAAGGAGCTGAGAGGGCAGA
This sequence comes from Potorous gilbertii, assembly GCA_028658325.1. Lineage (NCBI taxonomy): Eukaryota > Metazoa > Chordata > Mammalia > Diprotodontia > Potoroidae > Potorous > Potorous gilbertii. The sequence goes on from CM053769.1 coordinate 108,213,955, forward strand.
GATGAGGGGTTGGGAGGGGACACCGTGGGGAGGTTGGAGAGATTGGCTCTGGACAAAAGCCCCAAGAACTGCCCCTTCTGAGAAATCCTTCCAGTTCTGCAGCCGCCTCTGTGGCCTAAGGCACTCCCTGCCCCGATGCTCTCCTGCTGGTCCTAATTAATGTGCTTCTGGAGACACAGAGAAACCCACGGAGGGAACACCAGACATGGTTTCTGAAAATCACAGCCTCAGGGCACTGCATTCTTACTGGCTGTGGAATGGATAACTCCAGGTAAGTCACGAGATCCAAGATCTAGGGACCTCAGAGGCCTTGAGAACTTCATGTGACAGAGAGAGAAACTCAAACCCAGAGAGAGGAAGCAACTGCCCCCGGTCACGTGGGTAGTAAGAAACAAATCTGAACAATTCAAGTGTTCTTTCCCCTGAACCATGTGGTTTTCTGTTTCCAGACTTTGTCTACTGATTCCTCATCTAAAATGAGGATAAGGGGCAGCTGGGTGGTGTAGTGGAGAGAGCCCTGAGTTCAAATCTAGCCTTAGACACTTGCTAACTGTGTGACCCTGGACAAGTCACTTAACCCCAATTGCCCCTCCAAAAGAAGTATATGAGGATAAGCACTATCTATCTCTCCTAGGGTCCTAGTGAGTCAAGTACTTTATGAATAGGAAAGGGCTATAAAGTTGGGGACCACATATGATCTTCACCTTTATAATTATTTATTATATAATAATTATATCATTTATATTCACATTATTATAATTTTGTCTCTTATTATGACTCATTTATAAGTCTATCTGTCCTGCCTCTGCTACCAGACTGGAAGGATCCCCAAGAGAAGGGAGTCCACCCACCCCATCATACTAGCAGCTCCCCAAGGCTTAGGGCCTATCCTGCCCTCCAGTGTCCTGACTACCCTGGGGCTCAATCAGGGCCAAGATATGGGAATAAGAAGAAATGGGCTCTGATCAAAGTAAAATTTGTCCAAAGGAATCCTCCTCAATCTCCATCCAGCCAACTTTCTGTTACCAGCTAGGTGATCTGAGAGGCCACCAAGCAGCAAGAAGAAGAACTCTAACTGTAAAGCTAAAGAGCTTAAATTAGCCTTCTGACCCCAACACTTGCTGGATGACTCCTAGATTGTCAGGGCTGGAAAGTATATTCAGGTAGCAAGTGTCAAAGGTGGGATTTGAACCCAGGTCCCCTGCTCCTGAGCCACTGATCTTCCCACTGGACTATGTATTTTTTCTAAGCTTTGACTTCCTCATCTGTAAAATTTGGGTAATGACATTTGTGTGAACCACCCTCACAAGGCTGTTGCAAAGGAATTATTAATAAATTAGTACATTAGTAGAATGAAATTCCTGAAGGCCAAGGACTGTTTCATTTTTTTTTTGCCTGGCACATGGTGGGGGCTTAATAAATATTTGATGAATTGAGGAAAACCCTTTATAATCTAAGAAGCACCAAACAAACAGATTGGTATTATCTTCATGTGCATCCTGGCCCTCCCAGCAGTGAAAGTCTGATTCTAGCCCCTGAGACCTCTGAAGGCACCTTGCCTCAGGAGTGAGAGCTTTGAGTCTATAGACCCATTGTGATACCATTCTGAGCAAAGCAGCAAACACCACAGACACACTGCCAGTGAGAGATACTGAAGAACCAACTCTGAAATCCCCTGAAGACTGACTGCTATTTGGCAGCTCATTCATGTTGTGAGCCCTTGTTACTACTGCACAGATAGTTGAGAGTTGTCTGAGCTCTATTGGACCTTAGAAAGCATCTATCCCCATTCTCCCCCCACCAAAAAAAGGGTTAACAATACCTACATGGACACCAGATGAAGAAGACGCCAAGTTAATAGGGGCTGAGCCAATCATACCATCTGCAAGCTACAAATTAAACAGGTAAGTTAGCAATGGAGTTAGAAAGACATGTCCTGGGGACCAGAGCAACCTTGGAGAAAGCAGGACTCATCTTCTCCCTCCTCCTTCCCAACAGGTATCCCCTGGACCACACGTGCTGGTCTCTACCATTCCCCACACGCATGTCCCATGTCCATTCTCATGCTCAAGGATCTGGTTTAATGGACAGCATGACCTACACTTAAATTAGTTTCATGCTTTCTTCCCCTTTAGAATATATACTTCTTGAGACCAAGAACTGTTTTGGCCTGGCTTTCTAAGCTAGCACTTAGCCAGGACCAGGCATGTAGGAGACATTTTAAAAATGTCATTTAGCTGACTGGTTGACTTAAAGGAAGGAAGAAAGAAAACAAGCATTTTAGTAAGTGCCTATTATGTGCCAGGAACTGTTCTGAGCATTTTACAAGCATGACCTCATTGGATCCTCATAACCATCCTGTGAGGTTGATATTATTATGGTCCCCATTTTACAGATGGGGAAACTGATGCAAAGAGAGGTTAAGTGACTTGCGCAGGGTCACATAGTTAGTAAGTATTTAAGGCCAGATTCAAACTTGAGTCCTCCTGACTCCAGGTCCAGTGCTCTATACACTGTATCTCCTAGCTACCTTTAAAGTTAGGAAGATCTTGGTTTATTGATTTATTAATTCATTCAAATTAATGTGATAATAGTTAGCACACACAATAAGATGACTTGCTTTCATCAAGTGCGTTAAGGTTTGCAAAGCTCTCTGTAAATGTGATTTTTGATCCTCACCACAACCCTGTCAGGTTTTTCACTGTTTTACTGAAACAGACCCAGGTTAGATGACTTACTCAGGGTCCCATAGCAAGTAAGTGTCTGAGGCAGGATTTGAACTCAGATATTCCTGATTCTAGGCCCACCAATCTACCCATTGCCACCCCCTTCTGTCACCACCTCTAAAACCCTCAACTATGTTTATTGATTCAAGGAATCCTAGGCCAGGACCATTTTATAAATGAGGGAATGGCAAGATCTCAGAGCTGTAAAGACTCAGAGGAGGTATCTGAGTCTGGGTTCCTACTGACTCTAAGCATAGTATTTTCTTTGGTATACTCCACTTCCCATTGAGCAGCAAAATGAATTCTATGTCTTGACCCGAGTCACTGAAAAAAGTGCTACCAGTGGCAGAAAGACTGTCCTCCCCCACCTGTCAGCTGCTTCCTAGAACCTGGTCCTAGGGGAGTCATCCCCAACCTTCCTTGGATGGAATGTTCTGGAGTAGAGCATGGCTTGGAAGGAAAAGACTTCCTCAATATGGAGATCCATGGGCCAGGATTTGTAGCTAGAATCCTGAAAAGGGCCAAGGGATGGCTTTTGTCTCCAAATGATGGGATCTGAGGACCCTCCCGGGAGACGGAAGAAAGGAGGGGAAAAAGAAAGAAAGGAGACTCATGACATTCTTCTCTTTCTGACAGGGCAGGGCACAGGGGCATGGGGTGGGAGGGGAACACCCACTGCAGAGTTCAGCCTTACACACACATACACACACACACACATACACACATACACACAACTCATTTTACAAAGGAAGACACTGAGGTTCAGAAAAGTAAAAGAATTTGCTTAAATAAGTGAAGCGATTAGATCATTGAATTTAGAACTGACAAGTACTTTAGAGATGGTCTAAACCATTTAGGGGGAGGTCCTGGATCCCTTTGGCAATCTAGTGAAGCCCAGGAACCCCTTCTCAGAATCATAATAAAATTAAATACATAGGAGTCCAAAGGAAACCAGTCATATTGAAATAAACTCATCGACATAAGCTCCTGGATTGCTTAAGAGTCTCTCGCTAAGGAGTAGGGAATCTGTAGCCTCAAGGCCACATATAGCCCTCTAGGCCCTCAAGTGTGGCCTTTAGATTCAATCAAAGGGCTGCACTTGAGGACCTAGGGGGTCACATGTGGCCTCAAGCCACAGGTTCCCCATCTGTTATAATCCAATCTCAAGTAACTGAGAGATAAGAGTCTGAGAGAGAGCACAGGAGATGTCCAGAATCATGGAGTTAATGGAAGTTCTCAGATGAGTCAATGAAGGGAATTTGTGCAGCATCTGGGGGACCTGTGAGGACCCAGAGAGGAGGTGTGGTATAGTAGAAACAGCATAAATTTGGAATCAAGGAACTTGGGTGTCAAGCCCAGATCTACCCCTGACTGACCTTAGGAAAACCACCTAAGCTCTCCAACATCGATAAGATGAAGGAAGCAAGCGACGCAGCCCATTAGAAAGAGCATGAATTTAAAGAACTGGGTTCAGATTCTTCTGCTTCTGATGCCTGCTTCCTTGAATGACCTTAGACAGGTCCATAAATCCCCCTGAGTCTCAGTTTCCTTGCCTGTAAAATGAGAAGGCAGGACTAAAAGAGATGGTCTTTGAGGAGTATTCTCTCTCTCTCTCTCTCTCTCTCTCTCTCTCTCTCTCTCTCTCTCTCTCTCATCCTGTCATTCAAGCCTGGGCTCCACTCCAAATTGCCTGAGTGACTTAGACATAATCCCAGCCTCACTTTCCTTCTGTAAAAGAATGTCCTGCAGGTCCTTCCAGAGCAGTAACCAAAAGGTCGTTAAAGAGGAAGTGTTCTATCAAACTTTAGAGATTGGACTAGGTCATAATAATGAGAGGGGATACAGTATCTCGTTTGCTGCTACTACAAAACCCATTTTACAAATGAGCAAGCTGATGTTCATTAAGTGATTTGCCCAGGGTCATACCGTTTGATTTTGGATTTGGGAAGACCCAAATTCGAATGTGACCTCAGATACTAGACCCCTAGGCAAATCACTTAACCTCAGTTTCTTCATCTGTAAAATGGAGGTAATAAATAGCCCCTATTTCCCAAGGTAGTTGTGAGAGCAAATGAAGTAATTTTTGTAAATTGTCTTGCCATTTTGATTACTAGGCAGAATTTGAGCAGAGACCCTCCTGACTCCATGTTCTCTACTCTACAGTTACTTTCCTACTCCAAAAGGATCTTTAAGAATTCCTAAGGGCTCCCAGAGGAGTTGGAATCCTGGACAGGAAAATTTTGGGGGTGGAGGGTTTTGTAGGTCTCCTAGGATCTCAGATCTAGAGCAGGGAGTAACCTAAGAGGCCATTTAGCACAACCCTCTCACTTTACAGAAACTGAGGCCAGGGATGTAAAATGCCCCAAGTCACAGAGGCAGTGAGGATCCTAGGGAGTCAGAGGATCATCCAGGATTGGAGACGCTCACGGTCTTGGGGAGATTTACGGGTCAGGATGTCATAGCAAACGGAGAGCGGAGGTAGGGTCCCTTCCACGGAGTGACCACAGAGGCCGGGCTGCCCAGTCAGCTCCACCCTGCCCCACCCACCTCCATCTCCAGTCGTGTTTAGGCTGAATTTTGTCATGCTTTTCTTTTTTAAGGAAGGCAAGAGACAGATGGAGAAGGTCATGGGGGAAAGGGAGAGGAAGGAAAGAAATAGAACTAAACACAGGGCTGACATAGGGCCAATCCAGCTTCCGAAATTACACGTTCCCGTTTGGGACTCAGGAAGAGACTGGATGTAATGGGGCGTGGGGAAGAGCAAGGGAGAGCGGGTGGCTCTAACTGACGGGAGCTGTCCTGACAGAGAATGGTCTCAGGCTGGCCAGCCCAGCCCAACCTAACCAGGAATCCCCTCTCCCGGGTCCTTCAATGGAACGGATACTCCCCGAGGGTAGGAAGGTTTCAAGGTTGTCTCTGTTAACCCAGCACCCGTCATTGAGTCAGGCACACAGTGGGCACTCTCCTATCCTCTCGCCCCTTCCCTACAGAGGCAGGGCGCAGGAGGATTCAAGAAGCCTTGATGCTTAATTAAGGACTGAGCAGGGGAGAGTTCTCTCCCCCGACCCCAGGCTCCCCAATTCCTGTAGTCCGTGTAAATAAGCCTCCCTCCCCATCCCTCTTCTCCTGCTTCCGCCTTCTCCAGGGCTGTGCAGCTCGGCCCTCTCCCTGTCTGGGCGTGTGGAGGGGATCTGCTGGCGCCAGCGGGGACAGGGGCGCGGCCAGCGCGGGAACCGTCTGCCCACCACATCTAACCGGGACTCTGGTCGGGATGCTGAGGGGAGGGCTCTTGCCAGGACATTCTAGGAGCCCCGCCCCAGGACTTTGGGGCTTGCTCTAATAGAACTTAATAAGGAGCAGGCCTGGGGCAGGGGGAAGGAAAAGGGGATGGGGTGAGGGTGGGGGTCATAGCAGTAGAGAACATCCCAATGCCTTCCCACCCCACCCTGCCCCTGTTCCTGGGGTGACCGCCCCAGGCTCAGAAAGTGCCAAGGGCACAGAAATATTTTGAACTCTGTATGTGTATGCACATCTGGCTGTTTCTATGACCGTGCATGTGTGTACATTTTATTTTTCTCCGTCAAGACAAAGGATCTGGGGCTACAAGGGACTTCAGAAGCCATCATGAGTCCAACCTTCTCCTTTTATGTATGGAGAAACTGAGGCACAGAGATTAAATTACTTGTCCAAGATCACACACTGGATCTAGAACGAGGAGGAGTCTTTAGAAATCAGTCTGACGGGAGTAGCCCAAAGAGGAAAGATATGGCTATGATCACATAGGTCAATTAAAGGTGAGATTTGAACTCAGGTCCTTTGCGCCTGCATAACTCGTGATTTTCCCACTATTCCAGGCTGCTAGAATGAGGCACACACAACATGGGCTGAAACTCTGACTCTGAGATACATGCAAATTTTAAAGATCTCCCTCTCTCCCTCTCCCTCTCCTTCTCTCTCTCCGTCTCTCATCTGTCTCTCTCTGTGTATATCTCTCTGTGCCTCTGTCTCTCTCCATGTCTTTGTCTCTCCATGTGTCTCTCTGTATCTGTCTCTGTGTGTGTCTCTTTGTCTCTGTCTCAGTCTCTGCTGTCTCTCTCCTCTCCCTCTGTATCTGTGTGGCTCTGAATCTGTATCTATCCCTGTGTGCATCTCTCTCTCTCTCTGTGTCTCTTTCTGTGTGTCTCTCTGTATCTGTGTGTCTATGTCTCTCTGTATCTGTTGGTCTGTCTCTTTGGCTTTTCCCAAGCATGTTAACACCAACCATGTCCTCCTTTCAGGAACTACCGCTCTCCCATTCTCCCTTCCTTCAGGAGTTTCCAGTTGTTATACAACTACACCAAGGACAGAGAAGGAAAAGCAAAACTAAACATGGAGGAAACACCAAAGCCTGGCTAAACCCCCAATCTCATTTATCAAGGATTTTCTGTTAAAGAATTAGGCATCAAACTTTGAAACCTATTCTCCAGGTATTAATGACCAAAGCACCAAGAGGTTGTGTTCACAAAGTGAACTGATGCAACTCACCCAAGAGGATCCAAGGAAATAAGAAAAATCATGTGTGTTATAAATGGTAATGTTTATAGCCATTCTGGCAATAATCACAACAAGCCCTAAATTCTTTCAGAAAAGATCTATCCAAAATATGGAAAAGATTTCATTAGCATTATTGAACACAGTTCAACTAGGAATTGACTTTTCCAAAGCATCATTTAGACATCATTTAGGAAATTAGGTGGATAGCGTTGACATTATTGCCCTAAAGGAGATGGGCTAGTCTCTGATTTGACTATATGCCAATATTAGGAATACTGGGGATTAAAGATGGGGCAAGAATCAGCCACTTTCCCTAATCCAGAAATATTTTCTGGTCCTCACTTTAAACCAAAATACTTTCTGGAGCTATTTCTAGAGGGCAGATGGAATGGTGGGCATGAAATGCAGGCAGAGATCACAGCAAGCATTTAAGATTCTGCCCAGTTATTCTGCCAAATCCTCAGATGGCAGGGACTCAGGTTCCTTCACCATTCTGGCTGACATCCTCCAGATATATTCTGGCTCATTAATGTTTTATGGCTCCCAGAAGTGAACACAGGACCCCGGAGGTGGTCTGACTGCCCAGAGACAGAGACACTATGGCCCCATTGGCTCATAAGACAAGTCATCCTGGTCATTAGAGCTCTGTTCGTGTAGCCCAAGCTCATGTCAGCTTTTCAGTCACTATCACATTGAGATCTTAGATTATGACATTCTTTGTATCTCATCCCTAGTGTCTAGCCCGTAGTAGGTGCTTTAAAAAAAACACTTGTTGATTGACCAGTTCATTACATCCACTAAAACCCCAAGGTTCTTTTCAGACAACTTGGTACTTAACAATGACAACCTGGTACTTAACAATGTGTCCCTCCATTTTGTGAAAGTGGTTTCTATAAATCCAAATATAGAACTTTACATATTTCCCTTATAAATCCTATCTTTTTCAATTTAGCTCAAGGTGTTCTCCTGTCAAGATCTTTTGAGATCCTGCTTTTTTTTGTTAGCAATCTTTTCCATTTTGAAAATCTGACAATCTCTGCCTTTATTTGAATTCATTGACAATAATCTAAGTTCCTTGTTTGACAGATGTGGAAACGAATGCCCAACCAAGGGAGTAAATGACAGGACCAGGATTTGAATTCAGGTTCATTGACTCCAAGTTCAGTGCTCTTTCCTCTAAACAATACTGCATCCCAAGGGAACCTTGGAAATGGCATACACATCTCTAAGTACTTGGTACCATTTCTCTACCCTTTCTGTCTATGGGTTTATCACAGCCTGGGAACCTTCTCCATGGATAACACTGGCAACTTCCATTAAGCTTTCTCCAGCCATTCCAGCCCATAGTGATATCTCCCTGATGCTATGGCTGAACTTAACTGTTTCCAGCTATTTCACGAAACGCCCAGATTGGGAAATGCTTCAAATGATCAATATGCCCTTCCCTGTTTCCTTTGCTATCTGTGGCACAGACTCTGTGTATATAACAGTACTCAATAAATCTTCATTTGCTTGGTTGATAGATTGAGAATAGGGTTAAAGTCCATATCAATCGTTCACATCTTAAAGCACCTGGTCAAGATCCAAAGAAGATCTCAACAGGAGAAATGCCACATCTGATATGTCCCTGAGAGAAAGAATATGATGCTGAAGATGTGGTTGACAGTAGTGATTATGGGTATCGAGATGGGGTTGGTAATAGTAGGGGAGATGAAGATAATGATAGCCGTAGCAATGATGGTGATAGCATAGATGGTTATCACAACACCAGTAGCGGTTATGGTGATGACGGTGACAGCAACAGTGATGGTGAGGATGAACAGTCACAGAGTAGGTTCTCAAATATTTAAATTGAATGATAGAGTGGTGACTATATTGTTATTATCTGAGCTACTCCCAACACGGCTGTGTACTGAGGATGGAAATACGGACTCACCCATGATTTCACTAGTACAGAGAACTCCCAGGTGAGGAAACTCCCTCTACTAATGTAGCTTGGCATAACATGGTCTTAGACAATTGTGTAAACTTAGCCCTGAGAGGCTAAGCTCAGGACCACACAGCCAGGATGGATCAGAAGCTGGAATTGAACACAGGCTCGCTATCCATACTTCAGTCAAATGAAAGAGGATCCCTGTCCTCAAGGGTTTACATTCTGCTGGTATGATATAACATGTCAATAGGCATATAGTGTGTTCCTAAAACTTAGTGCTTTAGCAGCTTAAAATGTATTTATATGATTTAGGGGACATCCTGGATGCATGATAATTTGAGAAAGAAGAGAGTCCTAATAGTCAGAATGATCAAGGAAGGCTTCCTATAGGAAGTGGCACCTTCTCCGGGATAGTAAGATGTAAAGGTGTGAAGGGAAGGTATTCCAGCTGATGGAGATAATGGTGGTGGTGGTCATGGTAACAGTGAGGTTGTTGATTAATAATCATAGTAGGTTCTCACTTAGTGGTGTGTTTTTAGCTCAATTGACTTGGGTGATGATTGAGAGAGACACTGGTGGTAATGATGATGATGATGAAGATGATGAAGATGATGACGATAGCATGGCGAAGACAACAACTTACAAAAAAGAGGGTCACCCAGTCCTCCCTGGGCCCTGAAGACAATCATTTTGCCCTCTGTATCAGGGTCAAGGCCAGAAGCACATCTGTCTCCTCTCCATCACAAGTCAATCCTCCATATTGACACACCATAGCAAAATGACAACACCCTACCCCAACGTGGGAAACCAGGGCTGGGTGTGAGTGAGAGGAAAGGAAAATGGATGTTGTCATTACTGTTCTGTCTCCTTCTCCACCTTATGTTGTCATGAAGTGGGGCAGGGAGGCCAGGGGAATTCAGATGTACACATCCCCACCCACCCCTTCCCCACAGGCCAAAAACCTCACCCAGGCCAAGGTTTCCAGCTTCTTTTGGCCCAGCCTTTTTGGCCTGGAGATCTGGAAAAGGAGTCAAATGGCCTGGCTGGGCTTTCTCAGCTGCCCAGTGTCAGAAAGAACAGGGACATGAAGGAAGTCAGGGAGGAGGAGGGACGAGGAGGCGAGGCCAGACAGGCCTGAGTAACCCACACCCTCAGTAATCATAGGATTGTCAGCTTTCAGAGCTGGAAGGATCCTCCGTTACCTTGTACACCCTCCTCATCTTACACAGGAGGAAGTCAAGGCCCTCAGAAGGGGAAGTGATTTATCCAAAGTCACCATGTAGTAAACAGCAAAGCTGAGACACATTTAAGTTCCTTCCTCCCCTGCATCAAATCCACAATTCATGAATGGATGGATGGATGGATTTACTAAACACTCAGATGTGTCCAACTCTATGCTAAATGATGGGGACACAGATATAAAAATACCCTTAAGGAACCTACAATGGGGGGAATAACTAATATAGAGAAGCAGAGATCAGGAAAGGAAAAGATGATGCAGGAAATCACAAAGATGGTGGGTAAGTGAAATCAAAAGATGAATTTTTTCCCCAAAGATAATGGTTTTATTGATTTGGTTACAGATCAGCCTCTTTCTAACTGTTGTGGATGCCACGAATTTCCCAGTCACCCCACACTAACAGCTGACAACCTGGCAGAGGCCATCTCACAACTAGATTATTAACAAGGGTGGGTCTTCCTGCCTCAAAGGTCTCCCCAACTCCAGCCCATCCTTCACTTGGCTACCAAGGTAATCTTCCCCAAAGCATAGATGTATGATCATGTTACACACACACCACAAGCAAACACACCCTACTCTATACTCTCCAGTGGCTCCTCAATACCCCCAAGATCAAATATAAAATTTTACTTAGTTTTTATAGACCTTCATTGCTTGACATGGTCCTAGAGAGTACAGAACCAAGGGGGTTGGCTCTTCCTAGGAAGAATCTCTAGTGGGTCAGTTTAAAGGATAGAACAGCAGCAAGGCCAAGGGTGGTAGGAGGGAGCTTTGGAAGACCCTCCCTACATGGAAGGAGGAAACTGAGGAGATGTTCCTGCCCTTCCTAAAGAAAATGTTCCAGACTCCGCACAGACAATTCATGGCTTCACTATTCTCATATCTGGTTAATTCAACTCATCTCCCGTCAAACCAAAGCTCAAACTCTTCAGTCCCCCTATGCCCAGTCTTGAGCCATCAGTCAACAAGGATATATTAAGTGCTTCCATGTATCTGGCACTGGGCTAGACACTTATTGACCCCATGGGTCACTTCAGCAGGCCTATCTTCAACAAGTCTTGTGGGTCAAGAAGTATAGTAGGAGAAGACTCAAAACTGCCAACCTACCATTTCATCCAGAACTGGCATTCCCAGTTAGAATGAGGCTTGGAATGTGAGGAGGTGTTCAGGACCCTCAAAGCAGGGGAAACTGGGGGCTAGGCAAACCAAGTTTCATAATATATCCCTAGATCTCCCTCTCTCCAAACTGGCATAACAAAATCAATCATAATATGAATAGTTAGCATTTACAAAGTGCTTTAAGAATTACACAGTGTTTTATTTAGATTATCTCATTTAATCTCATTTTACAGATTAGGAAATTGAGGCCTGGTGACTGGCCCAGCCCCACAACCAGATCTGAGACAGGATTTGAGATCTGCTCTTCCTGATTTCACTTCCAGAGCCTTGCTCACTGAGCCACCTAGCTGCCTATATTTTAGTCTGAGAAACTCCTGTCTCCTCCCTCCACTGCCCTTCTAGCTTTCCATTGTGGAAGGGAGGCCCAGTCTGGGTCTGCCAGTCAGTCAGGAGTTCCAGGCTACCCCCGTGGCAATTAAGGAAAGGCACCACCACTCCCTACACCCAACCCACTCCCCAGGGTGGGAGGTTGGGTTACTTGTGTCAGAAAGGGGTGGAGACAGGAATTTGGAGAAGTACCCAGGGTCCTCTGGGTCCTGACCCTTTGTCTCCAGTGATGCTTGGTTACCAGAAGGGTCCAGAAGGACCCAAAATAGCCCTACCAGAGTCTGGGTCCTAGAGATATTTTCAAGGTGATGCACACAGAGGATGAATCGTGCTGGATGGAGATCACACCAGGCCAAAGGCCCAGGCTGGGGAGGCTGGGACCTCAGCTTTACAGCTAGAAAGGCCATCTCATCCAACATGTTTTAAAACATTTTAAAAACACATTTTTAAAATAACATCTTAAAGATGTGCAAAAAAAACTAAGGCAGAGGGAGAAAGAAGATTTAGCAAGCTGGAAAATTAGGATAAATTTTCCCAGATGTTTCAGGTGAAAATTATAATACAAGCTGATCTTTTTATAGCCCTTTAAGGCTCCAAAACTCCTTCATATGTTGTCTTGTTTGAGCCTTAGACAGAAGGTGTTTTTTCCCCATTTCGCAGATTGGAGAGATGAAGTCATTTGTCCATAGTCACATAGGCAGTGAGGGGCAGAAACAGGATGAGAACCCTGACTCTGGAAGTGTCTCTCAGGCAGTTGCCAACCTGAACAGCATCCCCTGTCTTAATTCTGTACCTCGGGGCACTGCTTTTGCTCGCTATATTGACAGTAAGAAGCCTGGGTAGACAGCATCAACACAGTCTGAAATTCCCAAGGAGCATCCCAGTCATAGGACAGCAAGAGAACAGTACCCCAGGCTGGGACAAAGAAATGTATCCCCCTCAGTAGCGCTGCCGGGCCCGGGGTACAAGACAGCTGGAGCATCTGGGGAACAGTTCAGTTTGGGGAGTTAACCCGTTTGGCTGGGATGTAGGGCGTGTGAGGGGGAGTGATGGGAAATAAAGCTGGGTTGTTAGGCGGGAGCCAGATTGTGGAAGGACCTAGATGCCAGGCCAGGGGATTTCTATTTTATCCTCCATCAGTGCCTCTGGAAGACTAATTCTGGCAGTTGAGTGAAAGCTGAATTGGAGACACTGGAGGCAGGGAGGCCAATTAGGAGCCTGGAGAGAGGCTGGTGAGGGCCTGGACCAGGGGATGGATGGAAGAGGCACTAGGGAAGACTGCAAAGACTTGGCAGGACCTCAGATATTGGGGTGTGGGGCCTCCTGGCCAGAGACCTTCCCATCTGCCACTCCAACGGTCTTTGAGCATTTCATTGCAAGGCAAGAAACAGATGCCACAGGGGTCTCCTTCAACATATGACCTTCCCAGCCACCAAAGGCCTGTCATTCTGTGCTTCGATTAATTAAAACTGGGGAGACCCCATCCCCCCAGAATCCTAGCCCATTGAACCTGCTAGCTTATCTTACTAGAGATTCTTTGCCCAGTGGTGAGCCAATCCCTGCTTCCTGTTCCCCTACTCCCTGTTTGCTTTTCTCATCCCTGCCATTCTCAGTTTTATCTCTACCCAGTCCCCATCCCTGCCCATCCCCTAGGATATCTGGATTCCATCTCCTCTCAGGGATCTCAGACCCCCTTCTCTCATCAGAGTGCTCTTTCCATCTCCTGGTACTCACAGAAAGCTAGCTTTCCCCAGAAAAGATCTCAATCCGAGCCCCCTCTTTTTCCCTGCCCCAACCCTGAGACACACAAGGAGTCGGGTGTTCCTTGCTCCCTACTGCCACTTCTAGACACTCCCTTTGCCCCCATCCCTCCAGAGGAACCCATCACCATCCACCCTAAGCCCCAAGGATCACTGGATCTCTCCACCTGTCCTGCAGGGGAAACCTGTATCTGGATGTTGTCAATCCTTATTAGAACGGAAGGAGAAACTGTCTATTTGTATCTTCATTATTTAGCATGATGTTTGGTATGCACTTAATAAACGGTTTTCTAAATTATTCAATCATTTATTCAACCAATCATTCACTTACTCATTCATTCCTTCAAAATTCACTCCATCTGCCAACATTACTCAAATACTTCTAGCTGCCAACGTCCCGTCCCTTCTCCCCACCTGCCTCTCTTTCTCTGTCTCAGTCTCTGTCTTTCTCTCTCTTTGTCTCTGTGTTTCTCTCTCCCTCCCTCCCTCCATCTTCCTTTTTACACCTACCCCTGCCCTTCCACTCAGCAACTTCAACATTCATTGTGATCACCCTTCAATGCCCTGGCCTCTCAGGCCATCAACCACTCATGCTGGAGTCCCTGGTTTCTGTATTCCTGTTAGTTCAGGACAAGCAAGGGCCAAGAAATGGTGGTGTGTCCCCAGGAGAAGGAATATTACACTTCAAGTCCCAGGCTGAGTGCGAATCCTGCTTCTGCTATAATTTACTGAGTGACCTTTGACAAATCTATAAAGACAGTGGGATGAATTCAGGAGATATTTCTAAAATACTTACAAAGCGCGCACACACACACATACATACACATACATACACACATACACACACACATTTACACAAAGCCTGGCACATAGTATGCACTTAATCAATGTTTTCTGATTTGCTAAGCACCATGACAAACCCTAGAGGTAAAAATGAGAGTCCCTCCTCTGAGTCAATCAGTCCTGTGGTGCATGTATACAGATACGAGCAAATATAATTTGGGGAGAAGAAAAACATTCATTTATTGGAAAGAACCAAGGAAGCCTCATGAAGAAAGTGGCACCTGGTCTGGAAAACAAGAATTCTAATAGGTGAATATGAGGAGAGAGTGTACTCGGGGCAGAGGAGACAGTTTGTGCAAAGGCCCAGAGGTGGGAGATGGAACACCAACTTTAAGAACTAAGGTCCCTTCTGTCTCTAAAGGTACGATCCCATGATTTGCCAACATGAGTCTATTTAATGTCTCCCATCTGCACGGCTCTACGATGAAAACTTGAAAAAAGGTTCGGCCTCTGTGTCCCCCATTTTTCTAGCAACAGCCCACTCCATCAATTTAGACAAGCATCAGACAAGTGTGAGGTAGCACAGACAAATCAATGCTGTCAGTAAGTCTGGTCTGTAACAACAGGGAAATTAATCTGTTACAAACACTCACACATATATCAGCAGATGGAGACTTGATAGATAGAAAACACAAGCATGTGCTTACAACAAAAGCTAGGTCCCTACCAATGAATTGCCATCAGCAGTGTCTGCCAAATGGGTTTGAAAAGAGGAACATAAAAGTGTGAGAAATTAAAGAACCCAGAGTGAAATAGCCAAGACAGACTTGTGGCATCTCTCCCATCCCACTCTGAAGGAAACCAATCTAGCCTTTAAGAGCCAGCAACAGAGACATCCCTTATGCTGGTGATCTGACTCCAACCATTTGTCTTCACTTGGTCAAAGTCAAGTCAACAAGCATTGATTAAGCACCTACTGAGTACCAGTCACAGCAGACACCTGGTTTTGCCATTGAGAAGCTCATAGATCTGTACAAACCAGGACACTCCTCATCTCAGTGCTGGGATTCCAAGTTATATTGTTCCATTGTATGGGTTGCTCAAAGCCACCTCAAAGCCTGCCCTACTGGGCAGTGTGGGTTCAGGAAGGTGTATTGTACTGGGGGTATTGGGAAAGTTTGGTAGGTTCCCCCACTAGTCTGTGTCTATCAGTGAATAGTAGGAGGAACTGGGGAAATTGTCTAAGGCGGCCATATTTATTAGAAGTGGCTGCTGCTCAGAACTGGCTGCCTCCCGGGTTCTCTGGCTTCCCTCACATCTCAGTCAAAGTCTTGACTTCTGCAAGAAATCTTTCTCAGTTCTTCATCATCTTAATGCCTTCCCTCTGAGATTATCTCTACTTTATCCTTATTTGTATATCATCATTTGAGGAAGTTATCTTCTCTATTAGTATATAAGCTCCTTGAAAGCAGAGATTGGGTTTTTCAGTGTGTTTTTTTGGAGAGTGGGTGGGCAGGCACCATAACCTGACATGGCCTGGGTCAGAGTAAGCCCTTAATACAAGCTTGTTAGCTTGGCCCCATGCCAGGCTACAGAGGCTCTTGTCAGACAGCAGGGTTCTGAGGCATCATCCCCTGTCTCCTCTCCAGCACATGGGGGAGAGCACGGGTTGCTTCATAGTCTTTAAAAGTCCCCATCTAGCCTGTCCCCACCCCATGAGGCTCCAGGGCTGAACCCTCCTGGATCTTAAGTAATAACAGCTTAACCCAAAGGGGTAACTCGGCAGGAAATGCTTCCCCCTAATTTCTCCTCCTAGCTCAGGGTCCCTCTAGTTCCACAGGTTTCTTATTTTTTCCACAATATGGAAGAAGAATACCCACCCCATTTCTCTCCTCTCCTGTGCCTAACCAGATCCTGCCCATTCTTCAAGGCCCCAGGTCTGCCTTCTCCAAGAAGCTTTCCCAGACTACTCTACTCTAATCCACCAAGATTCTCTCTCCCCGCCCCCCGCCTCTCTCTCTGTCACACACACACACACACACACACACACACACACACACACACACACACACGGCTCTCACAGATTATCTAAATCAGCTTCATTTTACATATGAAGAAACTGAGAAGGGAAGTGTTTTTCTGAGGGTCTCAGTAAGAGGCAGACATTTGTACCCAGATCCTCCAACTGCCCTGTGTAACCTTGGCCAAATGACTTCCCTAACCCTCAGAATCCCCTTTAGTAAGCAAAGGGGTTTGGCCACTTCTGAAACACCGTCCATCAGTCCTTCTTCTGTCCCATGTTTCTGTTGTGATCAATTATGATTCAAAAGGAAGGTGCAGGGCACCTTCCATCTGAGATGGAATGGATGAAAGATGAAGAAGACATGCACATTTGCTGACATGGCTGTGGTGGGAATGTGTTTACTTGACTATAGCTGTAACAAGTATTTTAAGTTTTTCTTTCTTTCAAGGAGAAGTGAGACAGAAAGGTAACACACCCAGGGCCTATTATTGTGTGTAATGAACCCCCAGGGCAGCTAGATGCAGCAATATATGGAAAATGGAAACTGGAGCAAAAAGACTCCTCTTCCTACGTTCAAATCTGGCCCTAGACACTTGCTGGCTCTGTGACCCTGGGCAAGTCACTTCACTTTGTTTGCCTCAGTTTCCTCATCTGTCAAATGAGCTGGAGAATGAAATGGCAAACCTCTCTAGGGTCTTTGCCAAGATAACAGTTGGATGTGACCAAAAACAGACTAAACAACAAAGAATCCCCAGGAAACAGTCACATCATTTGAATCTGCCTTATTCAAAGTTATAATTACATGAAAAATGTGGTCATTGGTTCCAGGCCAATTGAAATAGTCAATTAAAATTTAAATAATGTGACCACTTCTCAGGAATTCCTTTTTTGCACTAATCAGGACCTCACTCTAAGTGTTTGTTAATTGCATTAAAAACTTTTTTTTAGTTTTTAAAGAAGTCTGGAATGAGACTTAAGAGGCCGGAGGTGAGAATCTCCTGCTCCTCCCCTCTCCCCCCATCTCTTACTAAGATATTTCTGTGTGCTCTTTCCTCTGGAGTCAAACCCTGACTAGTGCCCAGGGCTATAATTAAGATAAGGTGTTTGAAAGTGTTTTGTAACTGTGATGTACAATACAAATGTCTGAGAACTTGAGGCCCCATAACAGAAGGGGAGGTGGAGATCTGGGGAGTGGCCCATGTGAAAGGCCCTCCCTCCCAGAGAGATTTGAGATAGAGGGGAAGCTTGGGGAGGAGTCCTCCACTGGGAGGGGAAGGATGGGAGCTTCCAGGGTGGGTCCATCTGTTCCAGCTTCAAAGGCACCAATAATGTGTCTGCCTCAGTCGCCTTCCTCTGTCATATGGGCTCTGGCACTATTCCCAAGGGAGATGGGGCAGGGGTTATGGTCCCAGCCCCACCCTCCCCAGCCCAGACACACATAAACCCCCCTCGGTGCTTCGTGGGCCTGGTGAAGTCAGGGTATGGGGCAGATCTGGGTAGCAGATGGGAACCTGGGCCCTGGGGGGAGGGAAGTGGAGGTCTGCATTAAGCACAGATTCAGGGGGCCTTTCCAACTAACAAGAATGGGGGAGGAGAAACATTGAGATCAGAGAAAGGAATGAGCTGGGCAGAGACCAAGGAAGAGACAGAAATGATGTGCTGTGTGAGTGTGAGCTTGTTCTTGGGAAAGTGTGTGTGAGTGTGTATGTGTGTGTTAGTGTGTGTGTATTTAAGTTTATGTATGTGAAAGTGTGTGTGAGTTTATACGTGTGTGTGTGTGTGTGTGTTGTGGGTGTGTGTATGTGTGTGTATATATGTCTGTGGGTATGGATATGTGTGTGTGCATGCGTATGCGTGCATACGTGTGCATGTGTGTGTGTGCGCTCAAGGTACAAGGAAGCCAGAATAGCTGGGTTCCAGCCCCATGCCTGCCACTGGCCTGCTGTGGACTCAGGGACACCACTTTCCCCTCATAGACTTTTCCCGTCAGTAAAACGAGGATAAGTCCCCCTGAGCTTCCTCCTTCCAAAGGGTACTGAGAGGACATGGAAAGCCCTTGAGTAAACTGAGCCAGGCTAGTGTTGGTTGGTGGTCCAGGAAAGAAGGAACAGCTGCAGAGCACTGAGCCCCAGAGGGATGGGAGGGGAAAGCCTACCCTGACCATTCCTAGGTATGCCGTCCTGAGGAAGTCACTTAAGTTGACTTAGTCTCCCTTCAGGTTGGGAAGATCCTACATCCCTCCTTCTGGGGGTGTGTACACAGACTGGAAGAAGTAGTTCCCCTGCAGGTGAGGTGCTCCAGGCCTGTGTGACCAAGCCCGTCTAATCCATGGGCTCCTCTGTGGTCGCCTGACCGAACCGCGTACCAGGGCCTGCCTGCTGGGACCGTTAGAGACACCCCTACCACAGTGGACAGAGGACCCAGCTTCAAGTCAGAAAGGCCCAGAAAACCCCACTTCTGATACTTATTGGCATGTGATCTAGGCTGATCACTTCCCCTCCCCAAGGATTTTTTTCTCAACAATAAAATGGAAATAACAACACAGACCTCAGCAGCACACTGACATGAGGCATGTGAAATGTTCTGGGAACCTTAGCAGATGACACTAACCTCAGGATTGTGTCCCCACTTATCCCGTGGTGGGACATCAGCCCCTGAAGGCAGGGGCTGTGCTTCTCAAAAGCAAGGATTGCATCTTCAGGACCTAATACAGGCCCTGCACACAGCACATGCTTAATTAATGCCTGTTAGTTAATTTAACGATTGACATCCAGCTCTCATCACCAGAAGGTGGCATGCTGGACTTGCAGTCAGATGAGCTCAAGAACTGAGGTGAACCTTTCTACTTCTGGGATTTGGCATATCACTTGCTCCCTATGTGCATCAGTTTCCTCTTCTGTAAAATGGAAAGAATGATGATGTTAATTATAATAATGCCTATATCATGAGACTGTTGTGAGACTCCACTGACATAATGTATGCCCAGCACTTTACAGACTATAGGCATAGGGCCTGGACTCGTCTTGTGTCTAGAATCTTTTCACAGTATAAGCCCTTCCTTCTGTAGGGGCTACCTTGAACACTTCCTAGATACTCTCTCCTGATTGGCCTGCTACATCTCCGACATTTCCTTCTCCGTCTTTGTAGGCTCATCACCGACACCACATCCCCCAAGGTTCTGTCCCGGCTCTCTTCTCCCTACACTCTCTGTCTGGTCACTTTACCAGCTCCCATGGGCTAACCTAGTCTATGCAAATGATTTTCAGATCTATATATCTCCCCTAACCTTTAATCCTGGAGCACAAATTGCCTATTAGACATCTCAAGTTGCAATGTCTCAAAGACATCTTGAACTCATCATGTCTAAAACTGAACTTATCTTTTCTCTTCCAATCTTCCTGATTCCCATTGAAGACACCCCTATCCTTCCAAAGTTCATTATTTCAGCAGCATCCTGGACTCCTCACCCTCACCTCATCTCTCTATTTGTTGTTCAGTTGTTTCCATTATGTCCAACTCTCCACAATCTCCTTTGGGGTTTTCTTGGTGGAGATACAGGACTGATTTGACCCTTTCCTTCTCTAGCACATTTCACAGATCAGGAAACTGAGGCAAACAGGGTGAAGTGACTTGCCCAGGGTCACACAGCCAGTAAGTGTCTGAGGCCAGATTTGAACTAGGAAAATGAGTCTTCCTGACTCCAAGGCCGGTGCTTTGTGCATGATGATGGGACTAGCTTCCTCACCTCTCCTACCAGTTGCCAAATGTTGTTTCCACCTTCACATCTCTTACCTCTGATACCTTCTCTTCACTCACAACAGCTATCAGCACAGCTCATCTCCTCTTGTCTAACTCAATGTAACTGCTTTCTGATTGGTCTCCCTGTCTCGAGCCCCTCACTCTCCTACTCCAGTCCATCCAAAATACGGCTATAATTTTCCTTAAGTGACTCCTTCCATGTGGTTCCTCCATTCAACCAGCCCCAGTGGTTTCCTATTGCTTTTAGAATGAAATACTACTCCTCTGTTAAAATCCTACTCAGCCTGGCCACCATCTTCCTTTCCAGCCTCACTTCCCACGCTGAGATAGACTGGTCTTCTTCCCAATTCTCATTCATGATACAACATTTCCTCTTGAACGGGCCTGCTCCTGAGCCTTGAAGGCTGTCACTCCTCATCTCAGCCCAAGAGAATCCCCTCTTTCTTTAAGAGTCTCATCTTCTGCTTCAATATTTTCCTGATCCTCCCAACAGCTGCTGCCCTCTAGTTAAACAACTTCGTGTGTGCATAATATATTTGTATGTAGGGAGGTAGGTTTTAACTCCAGAATTACACACTACATTTTCATATGCATTTGTTATCTCTCCCTTTATAAGCCAAGCTCACTGTGAGTGAGATTGTTTCATTCTTTGTACTTGCATCCCCAGTACCTGGCACATAGTAGGCATTTAATACTGATTGATTGATTTCATTGGTAACAGTGCAGGTGGGCACTATTTTTTAATTGGGAGGTCATCTTTCTATCCACTATGGCACGATGCCTCTCATTTACAAATTATAAAAATGTAAGTTATAATTATTATTAACCCCCCAGACTCCCCCACCCCCTCCCCTTGGGCTTCTTTTGTTCTCACACGATTCTTGGGCTTGGCACCTTCCACAGACATGGCTGTTTGACATTGGAAGTGAGGTTTCAAGGCAGACCCAGAGTGGGTTGGGGGAAGAGCAGTGGGGGATATGGAAGACCCCTGAGGCCTCTTTGGTGGGATGTGTGCCAGAGAACAGGAGCCCAGGCCAAGCCTCCTCTCCTTGAACTGTTCCCAAGGCCCAATTAAGTCACGTCTGGTACCCAAACTGGGCATCTGCGCCAATTTCCCTAAGGGGGGTTCCAGAGAAGGGAGGGTACAAGAGCATACCAGGCTCCTTTGTTTCTCGATGCCCAAACTATAGCTTCCCCTTGTTCCCTCTCCCTGATGCCCAGAGCTGATCTTAGACTGGGAATTCCAGTCTGTCCCTCATGCTGCCATGTGCCAAGTGTGACTTCCAGAGCTGGGGCTCCTTGAGGGCAGTAACCATCTCTCCCATGGAGAAATCTAAGGACAGAGACCATACATCCTCCATCAAATTAGGAGCTACCGGAGCATAGGAACTGTATCTGTGTCCTTCATTCTGTAAGACACTCAGAAAGGTGATGCATGAAGACCTTTTGATGATTTTTTAGAAATGAGTGCTTAAAAAAATTTGTGTAATTGGGAAATATCTAAGGAAACAAATAAAGAATCTGTTAATAAAAGACTTTCTGATAGTGAGAGGAAAGAGGCAAAGGAGAAGGGTGGGGGTCAAAGTGGCCTTCAGTCTAACCCCTGGTCACAGCTCCTGAGCTCTAGCCCTACCTGGATAGGGATGAGAGGTTCTTTGTCATCAATGTCGATCAGCACTTCATCCCGGGGGGTCAGGAGGCTACCGTCATCTGCAGGGAGAGAAGAAAGGCAGCCATCAGATGGGCCCCCAGCAGGGATCACCCTCCCCTGGGCTCAGGCCTCCATTGTAGACCAGAGCTGGGGGACTCAGGGCTAGATATCATCCCAGAGAGATGGGGGCTCTGCAGGGGGATCTTAGAGACCACTCACTTGTGTATAGCCCTGTCTTCTCCCCATCGCCTTTGTTCAACACGGTTTTGTCTTTTCTCTTTTTTTCCTTTTCCACCTCCCCCACCAAGATTTTGGTCTCTCCCTTCTGATTCTCTCTGCCTCTGTCTCTCTCATCTCTGACTGACTCTCTTATCTCATCTATACTGTCTTCGCCCCCTTTGTCTCTGTCTCCTCTCTCCCTTTCTCTTTACTTTCTCTTGATTTCCTCTTCTACTTCTTTCTATTCCTCTCCTTCTTTCCCTTTCCTTATCCCTTCTTTATCTCACTCCAACTTTCTCCCTCTCCTGCTATGCCTTTCTATCTTCTTTCTCTTCCTCTTCCTCTCTCCTTTCTCTTGTTTTTACTTTCTCTCCTACAATTTCTCCATTCCTCTCTTCTCCTCTGTTGCCTTTTGGCTCTTGTTTTCATCAACAACTTTTTCAGGAAAACTTCCTGGAGGCCTCCTGGGTGCCTATGTCTGTACTAAGCTACATAACAGGGAGAAAAGAGGCCTTATCTAGGTTGGCAGCTTATACTTGCATGCGAGTATAAGTTCCCTGAGGACAGGGACAGCATCACATTTCACCTTCATACTGCAAGTCCTGGTGCCTTGTAAGTCAGGCATATGATAAATGTTTGTCAGACTGAATTATAATGTTTGTTGAAGAATTGTGCTTTGTACCCTGAGGGAGGTTATTATAGTCTAAGAAAACAAGTACTGCTGGGAGAGCTCTGTAAAGACTGTGGGCCTTTATCCCAAGGGGTGGAGTTGATGAAGCTATCCACTCCCCTACCCCACCATATGGCCACTCTCTTTCCCTTCCTTCATGACCTCCCAGTAGACCCGGGCCCCATTTCTCTGTACCAGAGCCCATCTCAGGAGGGGCGTTTTCCAATGAGTACGGGTCACACAGAAACTGCTCCAGTGAATGAATCGTGCACTGGCCCACTACAGGCCGCCGTCCAAACTGGCGGTTGTCAATGACCTTGATGATGATGGGTGGGCAATAAAGCTCCTCCCGAGGCAGCCGCTGTCAAGGAATAAGAGAGAGGATGAGGGCATGGTCTCCAGATTTTATCCCAGATACCCTCCTCCGAAGTGCCCCAAGTCTTCTGTTTTGGAATGAACCTACATACAGATCTCTATTATCTGCAGTCGAATGGTTATATAGAGACTGCATCAGACCTGAGGCCAAGTGTGACGGATGGTGGAACAGAACCCAGGGGATGTTGATGGTAGACTTACGCTTTTCCTATAATCATAATAGCTTTAACATTTACTTAATAATATTACCTCATTTGATCCTTACTATGACTCTGTTAAGTAGGTACTAATATTATCTCTTCTTTACAGATGAGGAAACTAAGACTGAGAAATGGGAAATGCTTTGCCTCAGGTCTCAGAGCTTGGGACGTGTCCAAGGTGGGATTTGAACTCAAGCCTTGTTGACTTCACTTCTCACATTTATAAATAAGAAAAACGAAGCCAGAGGGATTCAGAGACTTCCCTAAGGTCCCATGGCAAGCCAGAAACAAGGCTGGAGACCCAAAGTCAGCCTCCCAATACCCAGACATCTACAGGTGCCCACCCACAGATCACAGAGGAGGAGGGATGGAGCAGGGGACCAGCATCTCACCACATCCATGAAGAGGGTGCTGACGTCAAAGTTGGGGTTCTTCCTGATGTTCTTGATGACGCAGGACTGAACCACCTGATCTCCACATTCTACAACCAAGCTTGGGGATGTGATGCTGGCCAGCTGGTAGCTCTTCAGATTCCGGAGCCCCCAGGCCAAGATCTGCAAGGGAAGGGTTGGACACAGGCCATGGAAGAGGACCTGGGGCATGGGCCTCCTTCCCTTGCCTCCTGAATCCCAACTCACCTCAATGGCTGTTCGCTGAAGAACTGGTTTGATGCCTTGGGGGACCATGTAGATGTTCGCCTCTCTCTGGGGAGGAGGGTATGGTAGGTCTGTGTCCTCGGTCTACAGAGAGGGAGGAATAAAGGGGAAACCGAGAGATAAAGAGCAGAGAGATAGAAATAAAGACAGAGACAAAGAGATAGAAATAGAGACAAAGAGTCAGAAATGGAGAGACAGAAAGACAGATACAGAAACAGAGAGACACAGAGAGAGCAGGAGAGACAGAAATAGAGACAAAGACAGGAATGGAGAGGCAGCAAGACAGACAGAAACAGATTTTTTTACATGTGACACAATAATTAAAAGAATTATAAAACCTCATTATTAAACAGGAGCCAATGCCCCCAAACATCCCTCTGCTGCCCCCCTTCCCCAGCCTACCCCCTGTCTCCCACAGGCGCTGGGTCCTAGCCCCAGTCTGGTGGTCCCAGCAGGTCCAGGTCTTAGTGGAAACTATTGATTCAAAGGGTTGATTTGGGATGAGAAGGGGAGAGAAAAATGGAGATTGCAGATTGGGAGGGGAATTTACTAGAACACATATGAATTCAATTAATCAAGCCAAAAGTATTTATTAAGCACCTACTATGTGCCCAGCACTGTGCTAAGCATTGGAGATATGAAGAAAGTAAAAAAGAGGGCCCCTGCACTCAAGAGATCCCATTTTAGTGGGGGAAACAGCACACAAATAACTAGGTCCCTACAAAGTCAGATAAAGGAGTAGATAGAAAGAAATCTGAGAGGGGAGGGCATTAGAGCTGGGGGAGACTGAGAAAGACATTCTGCAGAAGATAGGATTTGAGCTGAGTCCTGAAGGAAGCCAGGGAAGTTGTGAGAAGAGAGGATGTGGTGGAAAGGGGCACAGACAGTGCAAAAGCCTGGCTTTGGGAGATTAAGGGTGGGCATGTGAGAAGCAACAAGAAGGCCAGTGTAGCCAGATGCATAGAAGGCATAGAGGAGAGTAAAGCATATTGTGAAGGGTTTCATGTGAGGGGGGAAGATGCTTTTGGTAACCCAGATGGGAGAGCATGAAAGTTCTATAGTGCAAGGCTACCTCCCACTTACTCTGTATCTACCTGTATGTCCACAGTCCTTTGCATGCTATCTCCTCCAATAGAGTGGGAGGTCTTTGAGGGCAGACTCCTTGGTTTTTGCCCTTTTGGGGGGGGAATCTTCAGTGCCTGGCACATAGTAGGTATTTAATAAACATTTATTGATTTATTTTATTGATAGATGACAACGTATCCAGCACATAGTAGGAGCTTAATAAACGCTGGTTGATTTAAGACAATTTTATTCCCATCAAAGACACAGAGATCATCTAATCCAACACCTTCTGGTTACAAATAAAGAAACGGAAGTTCAGAGTGTTCCAGTTATTTGTCCAAAGTGAATTAATTAATTTGCAGAAGTATTTATTAATTAATCATTAACATTTATTTAGCACCTGCTATGTACCAGGAAGACAGGTGGTACAGTGGGTAGAGCACTGGGCCAAGAGTCAGGAAGATTCATCTTCATGAGTTTAAATCTAGCCTCAAACCCTGAGCAAGTCACTGAACCCTGTCTGTCTCAGTTTTCTCATTTGTAAAATGAACTGGAGAAGGAGATGGCAAACCATTCCAGTATCTTTGCCAAGAAAACCCCAAAAGGGTCAGGAAGAGTTGGACATGACTGCAAATGACTGAACAAGCACCACTAATGTGCCAGGAACTGTACTAAGCTAAACTCACATTCGAACTCAGATCCAATGACTCCAGGTGCATGGTGCTTCCCAATAAATACTTCTGAAATAACCCATCCCCAACTTCTACTCCCAAAAATATAAGCTCAGGATGAGGATAAAGGAAAACTGAGGGACCAGAGAGGCCTGAAGTCAAATGTAATAATTTTAATAATTCTCTATACTTGGTGATGCATCATTTCCAAATTTTCTCTCTACAACCTCCCTGTGACCTAGATTGGGGAGGGATTATTGTCCCCACTGGACAGCTGGGGAAACTGAGTCTTGGGGCAATGCCCTTCTTTCTCCCCCTTGAAATCACTTTGTTTTAATTTGGGTTTTATGTTTCTTTGTTTTTGGTCTGGACCTTTGATTTCAACTGTGGGGAACTTTATGTGTGAAAATTCTGTCCAGCAACACAGACAAGCTACTCACTTATAACTGATTCTCCTGGTGGTTTGGAATTCTCATCTAAAATTGTACTTTGCATGCGTGCATGTGTGCACGTTCGCATTCTCCCCCCAGCCCCATTAGAATGCAAGCTGATTGAGAGCAGGAATGACTTCATTTTTGTCTTTATGTCTCCAACAGCTAGCACACAGTAGGCGTCTATTGTTTATTGAATTGGTTTGAACTCAGAGTCACAGAAGATTGGCTGGGAGCATGGAGTGATGAATGGATTTGGGTCTCACAGTTAAGGAGCTAGTGTCAGGGATGGAAGGGGATCTGAACCCAGCTCCGTGTCAAAACGGACAGAGCTGGGCCTGGAGTCAGGAAGACTTGAGTCTGAGTACTGCTTCAGACACTCACTAGCTGTATGATCATGGGCTGTCTGCCTCAGTTTCCTCATCTGTAAAACCAATAGCATTTGCCCCCTAGGGTAGTTTTGAGATTACTGTTGTTTTTTGGTCATGCCTGACTCTTCGTGACCCCATTTGGGATTTTATTGGCAAAGATACTGATTTGCCATTTCCTTCTCCAGCTCATTTTACAGATGAGGAAACTGAGACAAATAGAGTTCAGTGACTTGTGCAGGGTCACACAGCTAGTAAGTGTCTGAGGTCGGATTTGTACTCAGGAAGATGAGCCATCCTGACTCCAGGTCCAGAGTTCTAGCCACAGTGTCACCTAGCTGCCCAGGTTGTGAGGATTAAATTATATAATATTTGTAAAGACCTGAGCATATAGTAAGTGCCACATAAATGCTTTTTCCCTTGACTCCAAGTCCATTTCCCTAAGTACAGCACCAGGTCGACTTCTAACTTTATATTTATTTGTATAGATTTTGCATTAACTTAAGTGTATCCATCCCCCACAGGGACTATTTCTACCTTCCTTTTCTTCCCAGAGCCCAGACCCAGCTGGGATTTCTCCCAGTTCTTTCCACCTCTTTGCCCCTCAGAAAAAAACAGAAGGACCAGAGGAAGCTGCCCCTGGAGCTGTGCCAGTGGGCCAACAAGACCCAAGGATCAGCTTCTTTCCCCACTCAGGTTCCCTAATCTCCCCTGAAATGCCCAGGGAAATCACAATCCATCAGGACTTGGCAAATTCACCCATTTGCCAACATAACACATTCCTGTCCTGGCCCTCTTCCTCTCATTAGCATCCAATCTGATCCCCATTTCTGACCTCTTCTGCATTCTGGCATCTCCTCCCTTAGCGGGCAGCAGAGTCCCTTTAAAGAGGAAGCCCCACCACCCCACCCCAAGCACGTTTAAAATCTGTTGCCCTTTATAGATATGCAATTTGTTCCCAGTATTTCTGAACCCCAGACAATGATGGAATGGGGGCAGGGAGGTAGAGGAGGGGAAAGGAGAGAAAGTACCGTTTGGATGAAGCCCTGGAGGAAGAAGGCAGGTGCACACAGCTGCGGAGAGCCAGGCCCAGACAGGGAGGAGGGCAAGAGAGAAGAAGCAGAGAAGGCAGTTAGAAAAAGCCTGTGTCCTGATGCCTGGGCTAAGGCCATCACTCCCAGGGCCCAGAGGCCTCTGGGAAGGAACCCCTTTACTCCTGATGCTGCCCTAGACTTTTGTGTCCTGATCCTTCCCCTGCAAGAATGAGTGCCGGCCCAGATGGCCCACAGGAGGTGTCCTTAACCTTTCACAAGTGATAGAAGGAGGGAACTGACCCCAGTCATACAACTAGCAAAGATTTGGCTCTGAGGCCAGCTCTCAGTCCACGTTGCCAGGCTCCTTTTCAAGTGCTATCCGACGCAAGTTTTAGTATTTCTTGACCCAAACTGAACTTGTCCTTTACAGCAGCATCTCTCTGGTCTTTCACTTGGCCAAACTCACCTCTATTTCACATCACTTCCTCTCCCCTATAATGTCCTTGATTAAGGAACATTCAACTGCTCCCCATTGCCCTCCCCATCGATCCCAAATGTGTCTGTCTGCACATCAGTGCCCTCTACAGTCAGGGTCAGCTCATCACTATTGTCCCTACTGTTACAGCCAAGTGCATCCCTTCACCACTCCACTCACAAGGCTATGACCCTAGCTCCAGCCTCTATGTCCCCTGATCTGATTATTAATCATTCTCCCTGCCTTCTCTCTCTCTGCCAGCCACTCGATTCTCTACAATGCTTCTGAAACAATGTGCCTCCAAACACAGGTCTGACCATGTTACTTTTTGTCATTCAGTCACTTTCAGTCCTATCTGACTCTGCACTCTCTGTCCTCTGGGGACCACTTCAACTAACACTGCTGCTACTCCCCTATACAAACAGATCCTGCATGCATCCTTGGGTCAAGCTACAAGAATTTATTAAGCACCTGTTATGTCCATCTAGGTACTAGAGATACTCAAGGAGTTTACATTCCACTGAAGGAAAACATGAACATAAAAGAATGGAGAAGGGGGGAAAAAAGTAAAAATTAGGAGATTAGGAAAATCTTCTCAATGTAGAAGCTGCACCTTAAAAGACGTCAGGGATTCTGAAGGGCACAGATAAGGAAGACATACACACCAGGCCTTCTGGTCTCTAGATTCAAAGGCACAGAGAGGGAAGCCCAGGTTTGGGGAGCAGAATGCAGTCTGGAGCTGGGACTCCACGGAGACTAGAGATGCCCGCAGAGGTAGGCTGCAGCCAGACTGGATTTTATCGGGGTACTTGAGAGTCACAGAAGACTTTTTAAGCAGGTTAGAAAGTGGTAACTCAGTCCAGTATCTTTGCCAAGGCAACCCCATATGGGGTCACCAAGAGTCAGATAGGACAGAAAGTGACTGAATGACAAAAAGTAACATGGTCAGACCTGTGTTTGGAGGCAGATTGTTTCAGAAGCATTGTAGAGAGTTGAGTGGCTGGCAGAGAGAGAGAAGGCAGGGAGAATCATTAATAGTCAGATCAGGGGACATAGAGGCTAGAGCTAGGGTCATAGCCTTGTGAGTGGAGAGGATGGACATCTCCCTGCAATGTCCTGCCGCATCTCACCATCGTGATATCCAACACCAAGCTCATCATCTTCCTTCAACCACCCCACCCCCAGCTTTCATAATTCTATAAATGACACAACCATTCTCCCCATCAAACAGGTTCAAAATTTGGGAATCATCTTTGATTTTTCCCTATGACCTTCTGAATAAGTGCTGAATGGCATTCAAGGCCCTCCTGAGCAGAGTGTTGACCTACCTGTCCAACTTTCTTTCAAGCCACTCCTCTTTGGATATTTTCTAAGGTCAGCCCAGTCACACTTATCTGTATCTCCGGTTTTCAGGCTGATGTCTCCCTTCTCAATGCCTTTGCCCTCCCCCTCCCCCAAGCCTGCATCAGTGATGGTGCCCACCCCCAGTCCACCTCCAACAGCCATGTCTGGGCTAGTTTCTTTTTTGTAGTTTCTCTTTGTCTAACACAGTTCCATACATAAAGCAGACCCTTGTTAATGTATGTCAAATGTAATGGTCTCCCCCATTGACCATGAGATCCGGTGTTCCCTGAGAGCAAAGAGGAGGCCTTCTCCATTACACTAGGGCTATCCTGAGGGCAGGATCTATGTCTCCCCCATCAGAGTTGGGAGCCCCTGAAAGCAAGATCAGCCAACAACCACCTGCCATGTGTCAGGGATTGTGCTAAGCACTAAGGAGATGCAAAGACAAATAAAGGACAGTTCCTGTCCACAAGAGGCTCAAAGTCTACTAGGGAGACAAGATGTAAGCAAACATGTACGTAAGACCAGGGACATACTTTAAAATGTAATCTTCATTATTAATATTTTTCCCATCACTTTTTTAAATCTAGATCAGGGACAAATCTGAGACCAAGGACAGTGTCACCCCCTCATGTCAAGGTCTGTGTCTCCACCAGGGCAGATACCATGTCTCCACTATTAGATCAGGGGACTGTATGCTCTCTTTTGTCTCTGCCCACACTGATGGAGGCAGGCTAGATCCAGCAAGGGGGAAAGGAGTTAACCACCACCAGCAATTCCCCTCCAATCCTGGGGACTTGGAACACAGACTGGACATTAAGAGATGGGGGGAAGTAGAAAGAAAACTCAGGGGCACCAATCCCTATATCCCTTGGGCCACAATGACTTCCTAATGATGGGAATTGTTCAAAGGCAGGACAGTATCTTCTAAGGGAGTGACTTCCTCATCGTGGGAGGGCCTCAGGCAGATAGATGACTATTTATTATAGGTGACAGAGTGGAGAGAAAGTGCCAGACTTGGAGTCAGGGAGACCTGAATTTGAATCTTGCTTCAGTCCCTTATTAGCTGCGTGACTGAGCAAGTCATTTAACTTCTCTGTGTCTCAGTTCCCTTTCGGTAAAATGGGGGAAATAACAGCCCCTGCCCCACAGGTTGTTGTGAAGGTAAATAAGGATGAAAATACCTAGGATTTCTATGGAACTAGAAAAAATAATACTAGCTGACATTCATTTGTCACGCACTTATGATCTGCAAAGTACTTTATAAATATAATCTCATTTTATCCTTACATCACAGGAAGGAAACCTGTCTGAATGACAGAGTCCAGAGGCTGCCACTGTCTGTCCCTGCGACGCTCAGTCGTACATGTTAGCGACCTTGTTAAATGCTAGCTACCTCCAGTAATATATAGAGATTTATACTCAGCTATAGCTGGAAAGTTCTTTGTAGCCCAATGATCAGTGCTTCTTTAATGAACTCAGTTTATCTGGCCCCCCAGTGACCTTGTTGCCCCCCCAGAGCCCATGGCCAGGAGGAGAATCCTGGTCCAACAAGACATGCCCTCAGAACAAAAACTGGGGCTGTTTTGGTCAATGTTTACCACTTAACAATGTTGCTGAAGGAGAGTGGGAAGTAAGTAGGTATGACACACTTTTAAATTTAAACTTTATTATTAATATTCCCCCATCACTTTAAGTCTAGACAATCAACAAGGTAATAAATCAATCCCTGATTTGTGGTTTGCCGACTTCTGAGGAATAAATGTTCACAATGAAAATTTAACCATCAGTTCTCACAGCTGTATATCCAGAAGGGACCCCCAAGATCATCTAACCTAGGATTCTTGTTTCATAGGAGGAAACTGGCCCTGAGAGGTGATTTGACTTGGGATCACAGATCTAGAGCCAGAAGGAACCTAAGAGATGATTTTCTTCTAACCCTCTCATTTATGTATGAGGCCTCTAAGAGTAAGTGACAGCCCTGAGATCACACAGGTAGAAAGGAGAGAAACAAGAGACAAGGTCTAGAGTCAGGAAGGTTCATCATCATGAGTTCAAATCCAGCCTCAGACCTTATTAACTATGTGACCCTGGGCAAGCCATTTAACTATGTTTGCCTCAGTTTCCTTATCTGTAAAATGAGCTGGAGAAGGAAATGGCAAACCACTCATACTTTGTCAAGAAAATCTCCAAATGGGGCTACAAAGAGTGAGACAGGGCTGCAAAACAACTGAACAACAATGACTTTGAATTCCAATTTGTTGGTAGCCATGGGCCACCTCTGAGCAGGCAAGATGGCCAGAGGTGCCTGGTTCTCCCTTCTGGGAGCTCCCAACAGTGGCCACCACCAGAGTGGGCAGAACCTCATGCCACCACTAGAGTGGGCAGGACCTTGTGCCCGCCAGAGTGAGTAAGACCTCATCTCAGCATCAGAGCCTGGAGACCTCCATTGTCTGTCCCTATCACGCTCCAAGGGCTCATTAGGAATAACATGCTGCTCTAATTACTCTTCCAGCAAAAACAATGTTCTAAATTAAAGCCAGGATTGGGGGCAGGGGAGCAGGGGGGCTGGGGCTGGGGCTGGGGGAGGATTTAGTAACTTATAAATTGCCCAACTTTCTTGTGGAGTTAGGTGGGGGGGGGGGGGAGACAGGTAGAGCAGCTCCTGGCAAATTTCCTGAAAACCAAGGTTTTTCCCATTTCTCACTTAAGGGAACAATTCCCAAGCGGACTTTTGTCAGCATCTGGACCCCCCCCCCCCTTCTTCCCCAGACTTGGCATGCAGAGGGAGAAATGGAGACTCTCCAGTGTGGCTCTGTCCCTGCCCTTGGAGCAAGCCCCTTGGGGTGGAACCAAAGACAGAAGGGATGCTGCTATACCCTCCAACCCTCACTAACAGGAGCTGGACCCAAGCTCAGGACACCCGAAGGTAGACTGCCACCCTTCCTTCCTGCTCCCAGGACAGGGTCACCTCCTTTTCCAAACCCCAGAATGAGAACAAGGGGCCTCCTTCTGCCCCATGCTTTAGCCCCTTTCCCAGCATACACAGGGGCCTCAGGAAATCCCAAATGGAAGCTTTTCTGAGTTGCTCCCTCTGGCTATGGCCCCCTGCTTTTGTCTTCTGAACAAAGAGGAGAGGGATAAGAAGGGGCAGAAGAGAGAGGAGGGTGCTAAGCCAGGAAAGAGACAAAAGGAAAGAATAAGAACCGTTTTGTGGTAGAAAATTGAAAGGGCCTTCAAAGTCAGCTCCTGGGACAGTGGCTAGATTGGAGGTGAGAGGACCTGGGTTCCTATCTGACACCTGTGGGGTCTTGGATGAGTCACAACCTCCCTAGGCCTCAGATTCCTTCCTAGGGCCACAGATCTAGAGCTGAAAGAGACCTTAAAGGTCACCAAATCCAACATCTCCAATTTACAGATGAGTAAACCGAGGCCCAGAAAATGAAAGTAGGATCTGTAAAGGAGATCATGGCATAAGGTCTTTCAAGTTGGAAGAGACCTTAAAAGTCATCTAGTTTCATCCCTTCATTTAACACATTAGGAAACTGAGGCCCAGAGAATCTCCTTCTCTCTCCTGATTTACCTAGGATCAATCAGGTGAGTAGTAAAGTCAGAATTCAAACCCAGCTCCTCTGAGTCCAAATTCAAATTTTTTTTTAATTTTTTATTTTTCCTTTGTATCTTGCACTTGCATTTCATCAAGGGGGCAGTGGACAAAGTCATGGGTCTGGAGTCAAGAAGACCCATCTTCATGAGTTCAAGTCTGGCCTCAGACACTTACTGGCTGTGTGACCCTGGGCAGGTCACTGGCTCAGTTTGCTCATCTGTAAAATGAGCCAAGGAAGTAAATCACAAACCACTCCAATATCTCTGCCAAGAAAACCCCAAAGGGATTCACAGAAAGTAGAACACCACTGAAAAGTGATTAAACAGCAAAAGTATTCCATAGATGGGGGCAAGATGACCTTTGTGAAAAATATGGGAAACAGCTTAAGTGGAAAAGAGGAAATAAAGATGGAAAGTCAGGAGGAAATCAAATTGGGGAAAGTCTGTATTCTGTCTGAGAAGCACCAGGCATCATGACACCACACGGTCAGACTTGTGCCTTAGTTGTCGGTTGTGTGGAAGGCAGCTTGGAGAGGAAAGGAAGGAAGGGGAGGGGAGGAGAGGAGAGTGGGGAGAGAACCCATCAGAGGCTCTCACAGTGACCAGAAATGATATAACAGCACATAACACAAAACAAGTGTCTCCAGACCAGGAGCTCTCCTGGGGCAGAAAATGTGTCTCCTCATAAGTCAGATTCTCCTCCCCAATATTCAACACCCGGCTCTGTCCAGAAAGGTCTCTAGAGGCTTTGGGTTAGATCCTCCCTGTCCCTGTCCCAATTGGAAGTAAGTTTTCCAATCACAAAGACGCTTCTTCCCTTTCTTTGTATTTCAGCACTTAGTACAGTGTCTGCCATATAATAAGTGTTTAACAAATGCTCATCTGATTGGCTGAATATTTGATCATACCCACTTTGTAAATAAATGCATTGTCTTCATTCCTTTCTGATAATGAAGGTTATCCCCAGAGAGTGGAAAATCACAAGAC
Source organism: Potorous gilbertii (assembly GCA_028658325.1). NCBI lineage: Eukaryota > Metazoa > Chordata > Mammalia > Diprotodontia > Potoroidae > Potorous > Potorous gilbertii. The sequence continues at coordinate 108,247,970 of CM053769.1, forward strand.
CACAGCATTTCAGTCTCAGAAAGGACCTCAAGTATTACCTAGTCCAAGAATTCCCCTTAAAACACCCCCAATAAGAGATCACTTCCACTTTGATTAAAGATCTCCATTGAAAGAGACACCCATGGTCTTCCATGGCAGCATGTTCCACTTTGGGACAGACAGCACAGAGTGCTCAGAAGTTTCTCCTTATGTCAAGCCTTAATCTTTGCAATTTTCACCCAGTGTTCTTCCTCTGGGAACAAGTAGAATTAATCCAACCCTTTTCCCCATGACAGTCCCTCAAATACTTGAAGACAACCAATGGGTCTCATCTCTTCAGTCTTTTCTTCTCCAGTTCCTTAAAATGGTACCCCTAGGACATGGAGTCAGGGACTTTAACCACTCTCTTTGCCCTTCTCTGGACACTCCATTTATCAATTTCTCTCTTAAAATGTGGTGCTTCAAGATGAACACTATACTCCCAAAATGGTCTCCAGATCATGCATCACCAGCTGTCTTTTGACTAATATCACCTCAAACTCAATATATCTAAACCAGAACTCAACATCTTATCCCCCAAACACTATTCTTTTCAACTTTCCTTATTTTCAAGGACACCACCACCCTCCCAGTCACCTAGGGTCACCATCTCAGTGTCATCCTCAACTCCTCCCTTCCTCTTATCCCACATTTTAGATGTTAGCAAGTCTTGTCATTTCCTTCTTCACCACGTTGATCACATACGTCCCCTTCTCCACACTCACACAGCCATCAGCCTAGGTCAGATCTCACTCCCAGGCTATTATAATAGCCTTATGGTTGGTCTCCTCATCTCCAGTCTCTCCTTGTGCCAGTCCATCCTCTGCTCAGCACAATGCTTGGCACATAGTAATCACTTAATAAATTCCTATTGATTTCCCAAAAGGCTAACCTTTCCTTTCACCTAAAGAAATTTTAAATATCTTCCTAGGTCCAATCACCTATCACCCTGCTTCCTACTCTACCCTGCCCTCTCTCCTCATGCCCTAGACCTTCCAGCTCACTCTCCTCAACATTCACTTCATCACTGATCAGAGGAGAGCCACTTACCCCCTCCTCCAGGAAGCTGCTCCTCCCTGCACTGACCTCTTAACTTTGGAAAGTGTGAGTCACCCAGTGTGATTGCTGGCTTTATACTATTCTGCAGTGTTTTCTAATTGCATATGTGAGTCCCTGGTCTACGAGTTTCTTGAGGTCAGGGACTTTAACTGCCCCTTCTCTGTCTCTCCAAAAATACAGAGCCCAGGGTGAATTTTACAGAAGGTACTATGCCCAACCCTTCTATCTCTAGCTCCCAAGGAGGCACCTTACCCATAGCTGTCCAACTCACCTCATCCACGACACCAGAGATCTCATTCACCTGCATCATGTGGGTTCGTTTATTCCATTAAAGTCATTTGATTTTCAGGGGGAAAGAAAAAAGAATCAAGAAAAAATAAACCCCTCATTAATAATCATTAACATTCATGGACCATTTTACATTGTTTATAACAAGATTCACAAAAATGATCTCATCTGAATCTTAGAACAATCCATTGAGGTAGGGACTAGAGAAACTACAGATCAGTGAGAAAATAGGTTCAGAGAAAGAAACCAAATGACTTGCCTAGGGTTACCCAGACAATAAATAGGAAAGGGAGGATTGTAACTCATGTCTTCTAGGCTTCATGTCCAACTTGCCAAATGGAACCATGCTACTTACACTTGTATCTGATGTCTCCCCCCCAAAATTCAAGATGTCTGAGGCCAGGAACCATTTCATTTTGTCTAGCATACTAAGCACTTTATATATATACATTGCTTGATTACCTAATGGGAACTTTATCCCCTCAACAAACCCATAATCTAGATGACCTGTATGTCAGAAACTAGTTGCCCAAATATGACTCCTTAGGCTAGATAAAAGAAAGAAGTTTTTTTACTATCAGAAGAAGGAGACCTTGGAAGAGGTTACCAAGGCTAAGGGAAGAGGGTGACCAGTATCACAATCTTGTTTTCTACGCCTCCCCTGGATGGGCCGAAGCCATCACCCTCTGAGTGTTCTATGTAAACAAAGGCCTTTGTATATAAGACTGTGTAAGTGTTAATAGAAAAGAGAGTTAGCTGGACAGAAACTCTACAAAGGATATGGAGGAAAGTGTTTTTTAAAATTGGAATTAGAATTAGAAGACTAAGGTGCATATCCCACTTCTGCCCCTAGCCAGCTATTCCCTAAGTGACCTTACACATGACAATCAATGTCCTGAGGCTTCAATTTCCTTGTCTGTAAAATGGTGACAACAGTAGTCATACTACCCATTACAAAAGCGTATTGTGAGGAAAGCGCTTTGTAAACCAGAAAAGAAGGTTGCACGTATTCCCCACGTGGGTACCCCTTCCTGTGTGATCACTGGCCACATGTATTCCCAGCAGGTATGCCTTTTTATGTTTCTTTGTTGGGGGGGCTGTCTTCTCCACTCGTAGGGCAATAATCTGTGGCAGAATGTACAAGTCTGCTCATGGAGGAATCTTTTTCATTATCTATCTTGCTATGCTGTTTGATTTACGTTTTGATGAGTGTTTTCTCTACAGTTGGCTTAGTAAAAGAACCACACTAATGGGGGCTCGGAAGATATGGCTTTCAGTGGATACACCACGTGCCTTGAAACTGGGGCAGTTATTCTGGGGGCTCTGGGTTATACAATATTAATGAAAATGATAATGATATTTACAACAACAATGATGAGAGAAGACAGACAAACCCCTCAGGGTTTGGCTGAGAAAAGCCCCAGTGGTGCCTGATGGAGGCTCATTTGCTGGGTTGGACATGACTGGATTTTGTGACTCCTCTGTTCTTAGCCTGCCACTCAGGACAGAGCCAGGAAAGAGCTTTTGAACTTTTTCAATGCTCAGGAGGATCATAAAGGCTGTGTCCCTGAGACAGTAGTCCTAGAGAGGTAAGCCTGGGCTCTTGGTTAGTGACAGCCCTGCCTGGCCAATATTAGCTAAGGCATTTTTTTCTCTCTTTTTAAATTTTTTTTCTCAATTCCATGTAAGCAAAAATGTTAACATTCTGCTAAGAATTTTTGAAAAATGGAAGAACAGTGCCTACCTCAAAACCAGGGATGTGATGGATTGCCGGCTATGGAAAAAAGGAGGGAAAAGTGTCATATCTATCCATTCCATAAACTGGGGCTATGAGATGCGTCTCCCAGTTTCCCCTTCAATGAACTCCTTCCTCCAACCTCCCCATAAAAATCCTCTCTGCTGAGCTATTTATCTGACTTTCTTTAAAATGCTACTCAAAAACACCTCCTCCCAGAAGCCTTCCCTGATAAGGCCCACCCAGCTGCAATATAGGTCTCCTTTCCCCACTGAGAGGAAGCAATCATGACTTAAGCCCCTAGCTATGCCAGGGCCCCAGGGACAGACACAGCCAACTTGGAATTAGGTAGAAGAGCCCAGCATACAGAACCTGGGACCCAGGATCTCTTCTCCTGCTCTGCAGCCCTCCCATGGCCGATGCCTCACCTTCTCCCTCTGGATGAGTTCAAAGGCTGCAAGCAGCTCCCCAGCAGGCCGGCCTCCCCTTAAAATTGGGAACCACGTCAGCCTTGGTGCCTGATGCAGAGTTGGTTGGCAGATGCAGCGCCCTAGGTACTCGTCAGCACCCTAGGAGGAACATGGAGGAATCCAGTTTCACAAACCATGCTCTGAGTCACTGAAAAACCAACAAGGATCCTAGAGAGCTAGAAGAGCAACCCATCTTTGCCTATGGAGGAAAAGTGTCACTTGCATCATGAAGTGCTATCATTGGATGAGTCATACGGAGAGCTCAATTCTAAGGTGGGCGTGCGGTTTGTTTGGTAAGAAGATATACACAAAATAGCAAATATTATTTCATTTGAGTCTCACAACAACATCTCTGGGAGGTAGATACATTATTACCCCCATTTTACCAATGAGGAAACTAAGGTTGAGAGCAAGTTTAAAGGATTTGCCCCAAGTCAGAGGCAGAATTCAAAACCAAGTCCTCCTGACTCAGTCAGGTCCTAGCCCCTGCACCAGACTGCCTGCTTCCTAATAGCCAGGACATCTTCATGATGCTCTGGGCTCTGGGCCAGACCTTTGGCTGGGGTGAAGGTAGACTCACATAGGTATCATGATCGTACAACTCCACCACAATACTGGGAGGGTTCTCTGAGATGGTCTTGGGGTCCCCAAAGATCTCAATCTCATAGAATATGAGCGTCTGGTCCCAGGTGGGATTCAGGGTGTTCTTCACCACCACCGTCTTCTGGCTTTGGTGGAGGAAGGAGACAATGGCATACGGGTCTGTGTCAAGCAGTTGAGGAAGAAGAGAGAGGACAAAACTGTGAGAAAGCAGACATCAGACTCATGATAGAAATGAGTCAACCAGACAGCCAGGATTCGTTAAAGAGAACCTAGGGGAGTGGGTGGGGTTGCCCATCTGAGCCAGGTCACTGGGCTCAGGACCTGCCAATCATCTGAGCAAATGAAAGGACCCAAGAGCTCAATGGGAAGTCCATCAAGGAGTTCAGCTCTGAATCTGGTCCTTGGAAGTAGTTGATGTGGTACAGACAGGATCCAGGAACAGTGCCAGAACTAGGGTGGAATGATCCACCAGGCAGCTGCCTCCAAGACCCTTTTATCATGGCATTTTTTTCCTCAGGCACAACTTACTTCCACTCCTGATGTACCCCACTACCTACTGCCTCCCCTTCCCCTTCTCCTCCCAGGGGACAAAGGTTCCTAGGTAAGGAGTAAGGTTAGCTTCTCTGGGGACAAGCCACCACCTCACCAGTATTCTGCACCAATCTAGGACATGATGCTGTCTCTATCCATCACCATCAAATCCTATTCAACTAAATTTATCCAAGGTCCAAAAATTTCTGGCCATAGTTCTTCCTGGAGATGCTGATGCAATCCATCAAATTCCCCCCTCGTAGAACAGACACTCTCCAGTTCCCCCTTCTATGTTGTCTCTTCCCCACCAGTGTAAGCTCCTTGAGGACAGACTATCTTTTCTGCTTGTATTTATATATCAATGTTTAGTCCAATACCTGGTACAGTGAGTGAATAATATACATTTTACCTATCCACAATAATAACCACCAGCATTGATGGAGGGTTTTAAGGTTTACAAAACATGGAATGGAGCCAAGATGGCAGAGGAAAGGCAGGGACTCACCTGAGCTCTCCCCTCTTAATAACTTTAAAACAGAACCTCAAAATGAATTCTGGAGTGATGGAGCCTACAGTAAGATGGAGTAAAACTACTTTCCAACCCAAGACAACTGAGAAGATCAATAGGAAAGGTCCATCTCACTAGGGTGAGAGTGAAGTGCAATCCAGAGCTCATACTTCTCCCTGCAAGCCAGGCTTTGAGGATGACTGAATTGGGGGTGAAAACTTCCAGAGTTCTAAGGCCCCAGATAGTAAGTGGATTGGACAACTAGTCAGAAGGAAATTACAGAGGACACTTTGCTGGCACTGGGAGAGAAATTGCTTATACACGGCTCTGGGTCACAATCTCAGGGTATGGAGGAGCACCAGTAGGAGCAGGCACCCTGGGCACAGTTCCCGGGTGGAAAAGAGTACTTGTGGTCACTCACAGACCAGAGTACAGGCCAGGAGAATAGTGACCACTTTCCTTAGATCAAACCACCTTAGAAGAACTGGAAACTTACAGACCCCCAGAATTAGCTCTGAAAACAGCAGCACAAAAAAACCTGAGGCTTGGCAAAGTACTCCCTCCACCCCAGAAGGAGAGCCTAACTTTAACATAAAGTTAAAGGTCAAGAAATGGGCTGGAAAAATGAGCAAACAATAAAAAAGAACCTGATCATAGCAAGTTACTATGGTGACAGGGAAGATCAAAGCACAAGTTCAGAAGAAGAAAAAAATATCAAAACACCTTTATCCAAAGACTCAAAGAAAAACTTAATTGGTTTCAGGCCACAAAAAAAGAATTTCTAGAACAGCTCAAAAAGGATTTTAAAAATCAAACATGAAAGGTAGAGGAAAATTGGTAAAAGAAATGAGAGTAATGCAAGATAATCATGAAAACAGAGTCAACAGTTTGGTAAAGTAGGTACGAATAAATGCTGAAGAAAATAGTATCTTAAAAAACAAATTAGGTTAAAAGAGGCACAAAAATCCAATGAAGAGGAAAATGCCTTGAAAAGCAGAACTGGCCAAATGGAAAAGAAGGTACAAAAACTGAGAAAAATAATTCCTTAAAAATTAGAATTAGGCAAGTGGAAATTAATGATTACATCTTGATTACATCAAGAAACAATAAAACAAAATCGTGACAAAAAGTAGAAGAAAATATGTAATACCTCATTAAAAAAAAACAACTGACCTGGAAAATAGATCCAGAGAGATAATTTAAAAATTAATAGACTACCTGAAAATCATGGTTAAAAAAAAAGAGCCTAGACATCATTTCTCAAGAAATTATCAAGAAAAAAAGCTGCCCTAATATCCTAGCATCAGAGAGTAAAATAGTCATTCAAAGAATCCACCGATCTCATCTTGAAAGAGATCCCAAAATGAAAACTCCCAGGAATATTACAGCCAAATTCCAGAATTCCCAAGTCCAGGGGAAAAACTTTGTAAGCAGCCAGAAAGGAAAAAATCCAAATATTGTAGAACCACAGTCAGGATAGCATAAGATTGAGCAGTTTCTACATTAATGGATCACAAGGCTTGGAATATGATATTCCAGAGGGTAAAGGACAATGAGGAATCACCTACCCAGCAAACATGGGTATAATCCTTTGAGGAGGAAGGGAATGGATATTTAATGAAATAGAGGACTTTCAAGCATTCCTGATGAAAAGACAAGAGCTGAATAGAAAATCTGACTTTCAAATACAAGACTCAAAAAAAATATATAAAATGGTAAACAGGAAAAAGGAATCATATGGAATTCAGAAATGTTAAATGATTTATATTCCTACATGGGAAGATGATACTTGTAACTCCTCAGAACTTTCTCATTATTAAGGCACTTAGGAGTATATATAAAAAGAGGGCACAAGTATGAGTTGACTATGATGGGATGATATCTTAAAAAATAAATTAAGAAGTGAGAAAAAGGGATGAACTCGGAGAAGGGAAAAGGGAGAGGTAAAGGTGGTAAATTATCTCACATAAAAGAGGCAAGAAAAGTCTTTTACAGTTGAGGGGAAGATGGAAGTGGCAGATAATACTTGAACCTTATTTTCATCACAATTGATTCAAAGAAGGAATAACATACATACTTAGGTATAGAAATCTATCTTACCCTACAGGAAGTAGAAAGGGAAGGTATGTGGCGGGGGGAAGGGGGGGAGGGAGTAATAGAAAGGAAGGCAGATTGGGGGAGGTGGTACTCAGAAGCAAGACACTTTTGAGAAAGGACAGGGTGAAAGGAAAGAGAGAAGAATAAACTGGGGAATATAGGATGGAGGAAAATACACAGTAATCATAACTTTGAAAAAATTACAGCAAGTTTTTGTGATTAAAGCTTCATTTCTCAAATATATAGAGAGAACTGGATCAAATTTATAAGAATATAAGTCATACCCTAATTGATAAACAGTCAAAAGATATTAACAGGCAGTTTTGAGATGAAGAAATCAAAGCTATCTATAGTCGCATAAAAAAATGCTCTGAATCACTATTGATTAGAGAAATGCAAATTAAAACAATTCTCAGGTATCACTTTACACCTATCAGATTGGTTAATATGACACAAAAGGAAAAATGACAAATATGGAAAAGGGTAAGGAAAAAGAGACACCAAAGAATTGTTGGTAGAATTCTGAACTGATCCAATCATTCTGGAGATCAATTTGGAGTTGTGCCCAAAAGGCATACACCCCCTTTGACCCAGTAATATCACTACTTTGTCTGTATCCCAAAGAAATATTTTAAAATGTAAAAGGGAGGGGCGGAGCCAAGATGGCAGAGTAGAAAGACTCACATTTGCTAGCTCCGAATACACAGCCCATAGATTTCCTGTAAAAAAAACTCCTGACAAATTCTGGAACAGTGGAAGCCACGCAGCAACACAGTGAAGGAGATTTCCGTTGCAGAGAGCCCTGAAAAACCGACCGCAAAGGTACCCCAGACGGGAGCAGAGTCCTGTCCTGCAGAGTCCTCCCCTCCCCCGCCCCGGCCATTCGCCACTGAGAGGAGCGAGCAGAGCCCAGCAGGCGTCAGGGACCTGAATCTCCAGCGGCCGCAAAGGTCCCTCCACCCACAGACGCACAGGTCAGTGAGAGAGACGGGCTGAGAGGGGAGCGGAGGATCTCCGGGACTCGGACCC
>CM053769.1:108256807-108541520 GCA_028658325.1 Potorous gilbertii
TCTTGTGAAAATGAATGTAAAAAGTTAAATAAATTTATTTAAATAAAAAAAAAAAAGAATGTATGTGTAGAACCCACACAAGATTGCACGTCATCTCGGAGAAGGAGGAGAAAGGAGGAGAAGAGAGGGGGAATAAATGTAAGATTTATGGAAGTGATTGTAGAGAACTGAAAACAAATAAATTAATAAAAAAAGATTTTAAAAATATACAAAATAAAAAATAAAAAAATAAAATGTAAAAGGACCTATACAAAAATATTCATAGTAGCTCTTTCTATGATGGCAAAGAATTGGAATTGAGGGGATGTCCATCCATTGGGGTGTTGCTAAACAAGTTTAGGTATATGTGGAATATATAGGGTATATGGAATATTATTGTGCTATAAGAAATGACAAGCAAGATGCTTTCAGAAAAACCTGGAAAGACTTACATGAACTGATGCTAAGTGAAGTGAGCAGAACCAGGAGAACATTATACACAGTGACAGCAATATTGTACAATGCTCTACTGTGAATGACAAGTATTTTCATCAATATAGTGATCCAAGACAATTCTGAAGGACTTTTGATGAAAACTGCTATTCCTCTCCAGGGAGAGAACTGATGGAGTCGGAATACCGATAGAAGCATCCTTTTTTTTTCAAACTTTATTATTCTTGGAGTTTTTTTTTTGTTCTGTGTTTTCTTTCACAACATGACTAATATGGAAATATGTTTTGCATGACTGCACATGTATAACCTATATCAAATTGCTTGCCATCTCAATGAAGGGGTGGGGGAAGGAGGAAGGGAAAGAAACTTAAGGTTTTTTTTAAACACAAATTGTTTTTATATGAAATTGGAAAAAATAAAATAATTTTAAATGGCTCCACAAAACAAACATTAAGTCATTTGATCCTCACAGCAACCTGAGAGGGAGGCGGTATTATCACCCTTATTGTGTCCATGAGGAAACTGAGGCAGAGAGGTTAAGTGACACAGCTGGTAAATGTTGAGACAGAATTTGAACCTCTTGACTCTAAGTTCCCCACTCTCTCCACTCAATGTACTAGATGTCTACCTATGACCTTATCTAATTATCCATCTCTATATTAATGATCTATTTATCGGAAGGCATCCTAGGAGAAGTGGGTTCTGGAGCTGGAGAAGGCAGTAAGTGATCATGTAAAAGGGAAAGGCAGGATCAGCTTTCTCCAGGGCCAGATCAGAACCAACTCCCCCTTCGCCTTTGCTAGGACCACCTTCCCTGCAGACCCACTCACACACAGTGGAGAGTCCCTAGCCTGTGCTGCGGCAGGAGCTGGACCCAGCCCCTCGCCTCGCTCCCCCTGGCCCGGCCCAGCGGCGTCTGTGCGCTTAATGAAGCCGCGTCTGGCCGTGATATCATCAGCTCAGCGTTCCGCAGAGAACCTCTCCCCAATTCCAGGAAGGGAAGGGAGCCCATATTCGGATAAATAGAGCCACAGTATATGAAAGGCCGCCCCTCCAAAAAGCCCCTTTTGTTCCGCCCCCACCACTTCCCCGATGCTTTATTTTTATAAGCGGGAGGCCCCCGGCACCGTCAGCGTTTCAACAAAGACCACAATTGGGCATTGTAGCGGTGGGGCCCCGGCTGCTGTTGGCCCCCCACCCCGACTCCCCTGCAGCTGCCCCGTGGGCCGGGGCACAGAGCTGAACGCTTGGGAAGCAGTCCTTTTAAACAAAATCCCCCTCCTCCTCTGACACACACGCACATGCACGCACGCCTGCCCCCCAGGGAGGGGGAAACACGCGCGCACACACAGACACGCGCCGCACAACACAACAAAGGCATTGTGGCGAGCAGACACTGCCGCATTGTTCGTGGCTGGCCGGGGGTTTCCCCCCACCGTCTTAGGTTTTTCTCTTCCCCCCAAACTGTTTGGAGGGGAGGAAAGGGGGGAGGGTGGGGAGAAGAAATCCAGAAAAGAGCCGCCTTCCCTCCTTCAGGAAGGCAGCCGAGCCTGGTGGAATGGAAGGAACCTTGGACTTGGCAGGAGACTTGGGTTTAGATACTAACAGTGACCAGCAGGTCTCTGAGCCTGTCAGTCACTAAACAGATATTAAGCACCTACTACTATGTGCCAGCCACTAAGAGAGATGCCAGTATTGTAAGGATAGTGCAATCTACGACTTTTTACATGAGTGACATAGGATGCGTGTCTGGGGGTCAGTTTCCTCAAATGTGAAACCAAAGGGGTGGGGTGAGATGGTCGCAAACGTCTTCAGTGCCTTTAAAACTATGTTCCTATGACCTCCAATGCCCTAGAGAAAAGCAAGGTATTGTTTTTATTTCTTTGGAAAAGCAGGAAAGAGGGAGTTGCTAAAGAGGCAGGAGAAGGGCTGAAAATGTGGAGGGAGGGCTGGATGAGGAGACAGAAAAGAGAGAAGTCACCAGGCCACCTCCGGTCCTACCTGGTGGCAGTGGCCAGCATCACTGCTCACTGCTGCCCAGAACCAGCCTATGCAGAGCCACCTCGCCCACACCTCCCCTGATTCGTGGGTTTGGGACGTCCCTGGTCCAACGCTATGATTTCATCCACCTAGAAAGCCTCTCTTCTGGTGCAGATCAACAATTTGCCCATAACTTCAAGCCTGAAAGAAGGGACTGCGCACTTTCCCAGGGTCGCCTGGCCAGTATGGGATGGAAGCAGCCAGTCCTCTACCCACTGTGCCTCAGAAGCATTCCTCTGAGTTAGGTGGAGTGGAATCAGGTGCTTGGAAGGCCAGCTGTTGACCTTCAGGCTATCCAGAGGTAATAAACTAAACAGAACTGGACAACCTTGACTTGGGCTCTCTCATCCTCAGCTCCAGAGGCCTAGGAGCTATGTCCTGAGAGGCAGATTTCAGTTCTGACATTGAGGACTATCCTAATGTGGTGTGGGCTGCCTTGGGAGGTAGTGACCCCCCCCCATCACTAGAGGTCTTCAAGCAGTGGTTGGAGATATTGTAGATATTATTCCTGTACAGATAGAGACTGGCCTGGCTCAGAAATGTCAGAGGCTGCACACGGCACCCCAAATGTGATCAGAACCAGATGAAAATGCTACTCCCATATGCACTTAATATATTGATATATTAATAAAAGAAGAAATTCATAGATATATGTGGTTTTCTAAGTCAATATGTACCCTATGGGGATTCTAATGAATGATTTAGTGGACCATGTTTCTGTTTGAGTTGGACATTGACAGCCCAGATGCCCTCCAAGGGCACTTCCAAGTGGGACGTTTTCTGAAGTCTTGATTCATAAAGTCCAGGGTTCAATGCTTTGTCAGATGGCCCTCTACTCTTCCAACCTCCCACAAAAATGCCAGATCTAGGGCTGGGAGAGAACTGCCCATCCCCCTAACTCTACCGCAGAGTAAACTGAGACCTAGGCAAATTAAGGGACTCAGTCAAAGTCTTACAGTTGTATGATGATATTAAGGTCCGAAAGAGATTTCATAACATTATTCTTCCCCTAAGAGAGATGAAGAAAGCACATAGGTTGGGGGCCTTGTCCAAGGCCATGGGATGCATTAGTGGAGTTGGGACAAGAACCCAGGACCTTCCACTACATCCCATGAATAAGCCTTTGGAAAAAGCCTTTGTCCATTTCTTAGGCTTCTGATTGAGGCTGAAAGGGAATGAATGGTGAAATTCCCTTCTGTTAAACCAAGACACTTAAGTGCCCAATGATTATGCTTGGGAAGGTGTTGTTCAGTAGCTGCAGGAAGCAAGGCTTGGGGGGCAGGAGAGGTAAGTTCCCTTTAGGCTGGTGCTTTGCCTTGCTTTTGAAGGCGATGTTCTCCAGCTTACAGCTACAAGAAAGAGCAAAGAGGGGCCTAGGAAGGTCGGAACATTAGTTTTTCCTGAGTCAGATGAAATAGATCAATGTCGTTGACTTGTATGAAATGAAGTCCCCTAGCACCCACACTTCCAAGTCTGAGTACTCCCCCCAAAAGGGCCTGTGAAGACACCACCTCAACCCAGTTCACTCCTATAATGTGCCCTCCCCACTAAGATAAAAAAAGAGTTCCAACCTGAAGCTTTGGTTCCAACAGAAAATCCTGCTGGGCCTGCTCACTGGCCAGCCACCCCAGCTCGGAGCTGTTCACTAGGAGGGGGGGCGGGCAGAGGAACAGCCCTGATTTAGTGTTTGGGAGTGAAAATAAACACTGGAGGTTTTTTGGCCCCAGCTTTCCTTTCCAGCGGCTACTCAATCAATTCTTTCATTCACACCCGACAGGGAGCCCCGAGGAAGTTTGCCTGGCAAAACCCGAATTCGCAGAGTGTTTATTTTGGGGGGAGGGCAAAGGGGGCAGAATGGAAAGTGTGACATTTCCTCTGATTCCCCACTCCCCTCCTGACCTCTCACTCCCCTCCCACTTGTGTCCTCTGGGGCAAGGCAGAACAAGGCCAATCCCTCTTCCATGTATCAGCCTTCATGACCACCCCCCCCACCCGAATCATCTCTTATTCAGACTTCCTTCCATCAATGGTTGTATGGTAAGGGCTTGAGGCCCCTCCCCATCCTGGCTGCCCTCTTCAACACACTCCCCAGTTTACCAATATCCTTCCTGAAATGGGATGCCCAGAGTTGACCACAATACTCCCCTCGCAGTCTGACCAGGGCAAAGGACAAGCAGACCTCCAGAGGAGCCTCTTTCAGGCCTGGATGCTAAAGAACAAGGAGGACGATCTAGTCCCCGAATGGGCAGCCACACATGGGATACAGGAGATAGATGATGTGCGGGCCCAGGAGACCTGTCTTGCTCCCACTGCCTCTCCCTGGCTCCCCAAGGAGACTGCCATTCCTGCCCAAGGCAAGCCCTCCCCCATGACCAGACTGAAGTCACTTTGAGCTCATGGGGGAATGAAGGAATAAGCTGCCTTGTCTGGTCAGTCAGGGCTTAGCCTGGACTCAGCCTACAGAGCAAGCAGATTCTCCAAAGTCTTGAAGACTAATCTGGGTCCCAACTTTTCCATATGTCTCACAACTCACTCCCTCTGACTCTTGGCTACTCTCCTTCGAATGAACATACACACACACACACACACACACACACACACACACACACACACGCACGCACGCACGCACACATACACACACGCACCGTACCACCCCTGGTGACGGCTCATAAATCTCCAAATGTGCCCAGGGTGCTGGAGAGCGTGCTCAGGGCCAAGAGAGCAGAGGGCTAATGGGATCATCAGTCACAGCCTGACAGTTCCTGGGCTGATGAAATATGGCTCAGCACAGGGGCAGGGGAGGGAGGGCAGGCAGGCGAGAGCTAACAGCTCCCAGGAACTTCCTCCAGCTGAGGCTGAACTTTCTGCAGGCCAATGCTGTCTGGGCCCCCCACTCTGTCTTTTTGAGGGCTGCGCCACTGGACCAGCAGCCCCTTCCCTCTTTTCACCATCTTTTCTAAAACCCTAGCCCTTGCCAGGATGCAGATTTTCTGAGTTGGCTCAAGACAACAGAGAGCCCCACACAAGTCCCTCTTGCCTGTGACAATGGCCCCCACGCAAAACTTACCAACTCCTCTTAGGAGTCTGAAGGAATAAAAAGATTGAAGGAATGGGTGATGGAAGAATACATAGCTCCCAGACAAACTGTAGTGGACCCATTTTATCTGTATGGCTTTGTCATTGCATCACTGGCCCATGACTTTTATATGTGTCCTACACATTCATCCATTTGATCAGCATGTATTAAGTGCTTACTGTGCACAAGACACTCAGTGCCTAGGATATGTCCTATTCATTCATTCATTCACTTCTTTAATCAGTGTTTATCAAGTGCCTACTATTTCCTGTGCCCTATAACCTACTCCCTCACTGGTAAATGAAAAACTGTGCAATGCTTGTCTCTACATAGAAGCAAACATGTATATAACATGTACATAGTATGTTTTTAGGTTTGCAAAGTCCTTTACTTGACCCTAACCACAACCCTGAGAAGTAGGGGCTACTCTTATCTACCTGTCTATCCCACAAGTCCACGGACTTCTAGGATGAGACCACTCAGTTTGAAGTTAGGGGGCAAGAGCATGACCTCTAGGAGGAAACAAATACTCATTTGTTAGCCAAAAGCAATTCCAAAGAGTATATCAGTGCCTAAAAGAAATCAGACTGGACATAAAGAAATGTGTCTTATCTCCTTCCCTTTCAACAAAAGCAGATTTCCCAGGACCTGTCTTAAGGACAGAGTCCAGCATATCAGACCTCTCTATCATTTGCCTTCCAAGAAGACATCTCACAGGAGAATTTCTCTACCCACATTCTCTGTCTCCATAGCCTCCCAGACCCTGTGCATACCAGAAAAACTGTCCTTGTCCATGGCGGGCAGGTCTCGTGCCTGGTACATGTAACAGCGGAGATGATAGCGGTTCCCATCTTCATGGAAGGGGAAAGAGAGGAAAACTAGGGTGAGCACCTGGGTATGGCTACTGGATTCAAGCCCCTTCCAGGTCTCTAATATTCTAGGGTCTCAGGGTTCTTTTGACAGAGAGAGGAGGTGCCATGACTGGCCAGGGTGGAGAGAATGTCTCTGAAGTGTCTTGCAAAATACACAAATTCAAGGACAGAGACATAGTCATCCACTTCACACTCAGATGCACAAACAAAAGAACAAAGACATGTTCATCCAAATAGACAAAGACCCACAGACATAACATATTCATCATCAACCACATACAAGCTGACACACGGACACTCTCATTCATATACATCTATAGGTACACAAAAACTCAGGCCACGTCCAGGTACAGACAGAGACACAAAGACAGGGGCCCTTACCATAGGCCCTCTACTCCTTTCCCCTTTATCGTACACATGACCCCAGATCACTCACAGTCAAAGATGCAGGAGATCGTGGGCCTGTTGACGCCAAAACTCAAGGTAGACACTGACTTGGAATCTTCACTCTTGTCATCCACCACACCACCCTATGGGAAAAAGGAGAGATGGGGCACCTGAGACATGCTGCTAGAGTCTGCTCAAAGACTTCCATCCAGTACAACCCCTGCATTTTATAGATGAGGAAAACAAGGCCAAGGCAAGTTACATGACTTACTCAAGGACATACTGCAAGGAAATGCCCAAGCCAAGACTTGAGCCCAAATCGCTAAGAGATAGCTTTTGGGAATGAGAATCTGGCTTTCCCACTGTTCTCTGCCCTCCTCAGAACTCCTCTGGAGTTTTGTGTTCAGAACTGGACACCACCGTATAAGGTGCACGTTGAAATGTTCAGAGGAGGGAAATTAGAATTGTGAAGGCCCTTGAGTACCATCATATGAGGATCCATTGGGAAAACTAGGGCTGCTTAGGTCGGAAAAGATAAGTATGGCAGAGGGAGGGGAGGAGACAGTAGCCCACATTTAGGAATATTTGAATGGCTTGTCATTTGGAGGAAGGGTCAGACTTGTTCTCTCTGGTCCCCCCAAGGCAGAAGCAGGAGTAATTGTCCAGTGTAGGCCAATGTCAGGAAAGCTTTCCCAATATGAAAGCTGTCTGATAGGGGAAGGGGCTGCCTCCAGAAGTGATGAGCTTCTACTCCTTTGAGGTCATCCAGCAGAAGTGGGAGGAAGGCTCATCAGGTAGGGGAGAGTGAGGGCTCCTTGGGTGTATGGGCTAGAAGAGACGCTGCTGAGGTCCTTCCCAACTCCTGAAGTCTGTGTTCTCCTGACCCCAAGTACATTGCCTTCCCACTCTTTCTAGATCATTCCTATCGTAGGATCCCTGACTACGACCTCTTTTGCTGTACTGCTCCCCTGCTCAAAAACCTTCAATAGCAACCAGCTGTATACAGTAAGAAGAAAATCCAGTTTTCAGCTTTGCATCAACCCCCCCACACACACACACACAAAAGCCACCACCATCCTCATCTCCTCCACCCTCACACAAAACTCCTCACCTCAGGCAGGTAGATCCCCTCAATACTTGTGACGACAATCATTCTCATCCTCCAGGCTTCTGCTTTTATATTGACCTTCCTTTCTGCCTCCCCAAAACCTTAATCATCTTTCCAGGCCCAACCGAACTCCCACTTCCAAGAAGTCTTCTCTTGCCAGTCCAATCCAAAGGATTCTCTCTCTCTCCTCTGACACCCAATAGCTCTCACCTGAACCATGGCCTGGCAATGATCCCTATTGCTTTGTGGAGTCTCACTGCCCCAAAGGTGAGATTTCCCAAGGATAGGAGATGAAAAATCAATTCTCCTTTCCTCTCTTCCACATCACCAGGCATACAGTAGGTGCTCAATAAAGACTTGTTATATTGATACAGCTAATCAACTTCAACTGGGAAGAGGGAGCTCTTGGTCCAGTGGGAAGATCCAGCTAATGCCCTCAAGGACTCCCTGTTCTGATGGGGCAGACAAATAACCTGCCCTCAGGAATGTCCTGGTTTAATGTGGGAGATGAACCCTTCCTTTCAGGATCTTCTGATCTGATGGGAAAGTTACACTGAGCCCTGGTTCAAAGTCACCTTTTCCTGTGCCCACAGTTAACTCACTCTGACCTGGCCAGGCCCCAACTCAGGAGCTGGAAAGTCAGAGAAGGTTGTTCTGGAAGACACCTCAGAGATGATGTCCAATACCCTCCTTATCCCAAGACAGAGTCAGAGATCTGCACCTTGGGACCAAAGTCCAGGCCCTCAGCCCAGAGCTCTTCCTCCTTCCTGAGAAAGGGATTCTCAGAAGTGAACCCTCATGGCATACATCCCATCCTAAAGACTGTGCATGGCTCCACTCAGTGAAAAGAGTCTGACAGAATTGCTCCCCATTTCTTGGAAGGGGGGAGCCATTCCCACCCTAGGCCAGCACAAGGCTGTGTTGGAGGCCGCCTGGCCCCACCAGCATCCCAACGGGAGCACTAAATCTGTCAGACTAATTGCCTTCGGAGCATGCCAGGTCAACCCAAGCCAGCACTCCCTGGCCGGCCCCAACCCAGCCTCCCCTCCACTCCCTGCTGTGGTCCTGGTGTGTGGGCTGCCTCTGTCTAGGCAGAGAATGGGAAGGAGGGGGAAGGGATCCGGTCAAGGTTGCCAGGGCTCCCTGATGCCTGGAAGAGATGGGGCATCCAATCAAGGGGGTCCCCATATCCTGTCCCAGGCTCAGGTAGATGGACAGACTCAAGAGGAGAAAGGAGGCACAGGAGAGAAGGAGAGACTGGGGACAATAGAGGGAAAGGGAAGCTAGACTAGTAGCTGTCCAAAGACAGCATCTTGGGAAGCTGAAGTGTGGCTTGTTCATCACTGAAGAGGAACAGGCCATAGAGAGAGAGAGTGAGGATGCAGCCGGTCAGTCAGACCCAAGTGGATGTCCGGAGGGGAGGGCAAGGAAGGAAAGTTTGGACTCTGCCCCCCAAGTCCCAAATTCCCCATTTTCCATGAAGGGCACTCCAGGCTGTAGGGATGCAAAGATCTACAATAACTCACATTTGGAAAGAGCCATGTACTGGACATCCAAGGTACCGCCCACTCAACTGTGTCCTTTCCCTATTCTTCACGCCCCCAATGGTTATTGCCATGTCCTAACTATCTTCTGTTTACTTATCTATGTCAGATTAATAGACCCTCTTTTAGGCAGGAACTATTTTCCACTTTGTCTCTGGATGCTCCATGCTGGGCTTAGCATCCCAAGCCTCATAGATGCTGAATAAATCAATTCAGATGAGCAGAACAGAATGGCTCTGTTTCAAACCACGAATGAAGCTAAATCCTGAAGACCGATTTAGGAGGGCCTGGGAGAATCTTCCTATTTCCCCACCACCAGCAGCTACTCAGCTCCTTCCTCCTGTTCCATTCTAAGCTAAGAAGGACCAGCGGGCATCACCACTCAGCCTTAGGAAACCTCTCTCCTTCTACAGTGTCTATTTGATTCACATATTCCCCTGGGAGCCAGAGAAGGGTGTAAGTATTTCATTTTAATAAATATGTCTTCTTGCAAGATGACCCTGGGTTTGGGGATAGGAGCCTCAACTCCTTTTCCCTTCCAACTCTTGCTGGGATAGAGGACTGAGTATTTAACAGGGACATTATAGTGTTAAAAGAGGCATGACGTGTGATGGTGATGAGAAGTTTAAACCTTAGAGTGGCCATGCGATAGAAAAAATTGACTACAGATAACCTAGAACTTGGGGAGGAAGAATGAAGGGAAGATGGTCACCACCAACATAGGCCTGTTTACAGTACAGAATTTCACTTTACAAAATCTAAACCTCCAACTTAACTCGTTTCCAGGCTGAAGCATATTGGCACTACATGGCAGATAAGGAGAAATGACTTTTCCCTCATTGTCAGAGGGCTGTGACTGCCCTGCTCCTAGGAACATAGCTCCCCCCACCCACCCACCCCTACCCTATGCCCTGGTCTCTTTGTTCAAGCCCCAAGTGCTTCAGAAAGTCATTGCGGGACAAGGGAAACAGGAGCTGTGTATGTGGTTGTGAATACACATGCATGCACACATATGTAGGAACAAATAAATACACATATGTTTATATAAATGCATACATATGTGAGTATGCACACACAGAGGCATCGTGGATTAGATAGCTAGTCTCAGAGGCAGGGAGACCTACGTTCAAGTCCCACCTGTGACAAATACATTCTGTGGGACCTTGGACAGGTCACTAAAACCTCTCAACATTTCAGGTAACTCTAAGTGGTAAAGAAGGCATTGACCTGCACTGAGGGAGGGAGTTTTTCCACCAGACTCACCATGAAACCATGGGTCTATATCAGGGTGCAGATGGAGATGTAGTGTTTGGATGTGGCCAACCTAGGGTCTTGTTTTGCTTGGTCATGCCTATCCCTAGCAAGGTTTTAGTTCTCTTGCTTTCTCGGGCTCACCCAAGTAAGCAGAGATTTGTGGATGTGGAAGGCACTGCCCCTAGATGTCCATGAGAGTGACTTATAGGGTTTTGGTAAACCTCTTAAGGGTAAAGATCACTCTGTTCTTGTATCCCCAACGCCTGACACAATGCCTGGCACAGGGAATGAATGGATGGATGAATGAATGAATGAAAAGGAAAAATGTCTTGGAGTCTGATCGGGCTTCATTTTTCCTGGGGGATAGTCTCTTTCCAGTGACACCTGCAGGTGAAACGTAACATTGCAGCCCAGCTTTATGACCCAAAGGAACCGGAAATGGACACAAAGAGAGGGGTCTAGATTCTTAGCCAAGAAGAACCGGACAGGGTCAGGTGGGCAGCATGTAGTATCCATCCATCAATCATCAACAAAAATTTATTAAGCCCCTACTATGTGCTAAGCGCTGTAAATGATCATGGAAAGACCCCAGTACTTGTTGCAAAAATGCTCCCAGTTCTATAAACCAAAGCAGTTCCTGGGAGTGTCCCTCCCCCCCCACCCTGCCTCCTCCCTCACCTTAACTCCTTCCTCATCAAAAGTTTTCAGTTGAGCTCATTGTGAGAATCCTGTCCTGTATAATTCAAGATATGGGTATTATGTATCATGGACAAAACTGTGCCAAGTGCTGAGGATGCAGAGACAAAAAGGAAGTTCCTGCCCACAAAAAAGCTTACATTCCACTGAGGGGATACAGAAATATGAGGACATTTTAGGAGGAAGAGAGAGATAACAGCTAAGGGCATCATTTGGCCTCCCCCACTGGACTGCACACAGGACTCTCAGCTTACATCCCCAGGCCCATGGTTCAGTCCATGTGCAGGTGTGGAGGTGGGCCTTCAGCTTGGCTCAGAGAGAAGTTGGGGATTCAGAGATCCCTGCCTCCACTGACTATCCAGACTTTTTCTCCTCCTGGCCATTGCAACACCATGCTCAGTACAGAGTGGCACTTTGCAGCATGCCTAGGCTTGGTCCCCTCCCAACAGTCAGCAGGCACACTGGACTCTCTAGAGTTTTTCCTTTCTAACCATGGGTGAAGCCTCCATCAAAGATGTTGTATAAAGGAGTCCTCTGTCAGAGCAGGGGGTGGACAAGGTGACATCTGCAGTCCTAGAGTCTTTGTGGACACAGAGGGAATGTGGAAGAGTTCCCCCCTGTCCTGAGGCAGTGGCCCCTGGGTCCTCCTCTGAGGGGTTACCTTCACCAAGGAAGACTTCCTTTCAGTCACCCCCTGCTTTCATTTTCAGAGAAGAAGGAAAAAAGCCAAGACCTCCATTCTGTAAGGGCAGGCCCAACAGGAGCTGCCTCAGTGGCCCAGAGTTTGTTCAGTTCTGGGCTGAGGTCTCTGGATACCATCCCTCACCCCAACCCAACCCTGGCCACAACCACAAGCTTTCCTGCCTGCTCCCTGCTAAGTCTGTGGTACTGAGGGATGACAGGGTCAGTGGTAGGGCAGTGGGAATGGAATGTGGAGTCCCAGCCCAAGGGGATCAAAAACAGAAGGAGGGGAAATGAGGGGCAGAGGACCGGGGTCACTGAGAGAAGCAGAGTGCCACAGTCCTGCAGGTCAGTGTGTGTGCCTTTGTGGATATGTTTAAATTGCATATGTGTGTATCTACGAACATGTATGTATGTATATACACATGTGTATGTGTGTGTCTATACATATATATACATATACACGTAGACATATATATATATTTAGGTACATGGACTGAGTAGTACATTGGACTTGGAGTCAGGAAGACCTGAGTTCAAATTCAGCCTCAAACACTTACTAGTTATGTGACCCTGGGCAAGTCACAACTTTGCCTCAGTTTTCTCAGGGATAATAACAGTACCTACCTCCCAGGGTTGTTGTGTGGATTAAATAAGATAAAATAACAATTATAAAGCATTTAGCACAGGACCTGACATACAGTAAGCACTATATAAATGTTAGCTATGAGGATGATGATGATGATGATGATGCATCCATGTGTGCCTGCCCCTGCCCCAGATGCCAACTCTTTACCTCCTCATTCTATGTTACTGTTAAAAAATACAGACCAGACCCTTGGGCAGGGGATAGACATAGGGTGGATGGAGGCATGGCCTCCACTCTATCTGATAGGAAAGAAACAATTCTTGTCCCCTGGCAGTCTACCCTCATATGAGAAAGACACAACCCATGCAATTAGGGACCCTCTGATCTGGTGGGAAAACCCAGCTAGAGTCTTCAGGAAGGCTCTGGTGTTTTGGACCCCATGGTCTCTCCTCTCCTAGTCTTTCCACTAAGACTATCCGATGGCACAAGAAGAAAAAGAAAAGCCAACAAAAGGAGAGCCGTGTATAGTCAGAGTTTCCAGAGGCATGGGAAAGGCTCCCATGGTCTAGGAAAGGCTGGGCAGTGGTGATATCCAAGGGAAGATCCTAGTTCTGGGACAGACTTCAAAAGCAGCCTACTGGGCAGTGAACAAGAAGAAAGGAAGAAGAGGGGATCTCAGTTTTCAACATGATTTGGGAGGGGGGCCTTCTCTGAACCCGGGTGAGGTCTGAGTTCCCAGCAGCACTTGGTGGGCAGCATAAGCCAGAGCCCTCTCCAACAACTCTGCTCTTCTGCCAGGCCTCCTGCTCACCTGTGAACACAGGCTTCTGGGTAGAACTGAGGTCTTGGGAGGAGGGAGCCAAGAGCAGAGAGAGAGTCAACCATGAAAAAGTGAGAACAGGCAATGTTTACAAATAGGGAGTTTTCAGAAAAAGAAATCAAAGCTATCAATAGTCACATGAAAAAGTTCTCTGAATTACTATTTATTAGATAAAGGTAAATTAAAACAGTTCTGAGATACTACCTCCCATCTATCAGATTGGCTAAAATGACAGGAAAATGGTTAAACAAATTGCAGTATATGATTTGACGGAACACTGGTGCTATAAGGAATGACAAGCATGATGGTTTCAGAAAAACTTGGAAAGACTGACATGAATTGATGCAAAGTGAAATTAGCAGAACCATTGCTCATGGTAACATAGTAGCAACACTGCACATGGGAACAACAATATTGCAACAATATTGCACGGTGATCAGCTATTTGAAGGCTCAGCTATTCTCAGCAATACAATGATCCAAGACAGTTTGGTTGGGCTCATAATGAGAAATGCTTCCCACTTCCGGGGAAAGAAGTGATGAACTTAGAGGGCAGAATGAAACAGGTTGGTTTTTTTCCCACTTTTTTTTGCAACATAGCTAATATGAAAATATGCTTTGCATGATTTCACATGTTTAATGCGTATCATACTGCTTTCCTTCCCAATGGGTAGGGAAGGGACTAGAGAGAAGGGAAGAGTTTAGAAATCAGAATTTTTTTACAGTGAATGTTTAAAAAGGAGAAAAGTTTTTTTACTGAAGTGAGGACATGGAGCCTCAGAGGAGCTGGAAGAGACCTCAGGGGCCACTTAGCCCAATGGTCTCCCTTTTACAGATAAGGAAACTAAGGCCAAGAGATCAGGAAGATATACCCCCCCAAAAATGAACAAAATAAAATTCACATATGTAAATGGACACTTAATACTTGCAAATAGCTACATGAATACAAGTGTGTACACACAATTCAGGCACACATATATATACCCCCCCAAATGTACACACATATTTCCCATAAACCTCTCTGGGCAGACAGAGCACCTGTGCATACACACACACACACACACACACACACACACACGCACACCTTACTCAAGGCTAGGACATCTCCAGGGTCTGGCTCCAAGCTCAGGACTTCCTTGGGGATGCCAGCAGGTGCTTTGAGGATAGATCCTCTCACTCCAGGTAGCTCAGATTGAATGAGGGGGAGGCCTGAAATTCCAATACTGGTCCCACAGCAGGCTCCTCTCTGATTCCTTTTTTCTCCTTTAAACTAGTTCTCGTGCAGCTCGGCCAGAAGCCGGTGCCTCTTGGGCAGGTCTAATGCAATCTCCCAGCAAAAGAGACTGGGTGAACCAGACCTAAGGACCAGGCTCTGCCTTTCCACTGGGCCCCAGTCCTCAGAGCCTCCTAACAGTCAAGCATAACTTTGCTTGGGTCCTACCCTAGCAGGGACCTCCTTTTAAGAGAAGCAAGCAAAAGTCCCACAAGGCTAGTTTGGGGCATCTGCGATACCCAGGGCCACAGCCATCCATTTTCCTGCCTCAATTCAGTGGTGGTTGGGGGTCGCAAGCTGGATGCTGGGAGGCTGCTACCTTGGCAGGGAGATAGAAGGAGAGGCTAGTGGCAAGGAAGCCAAGCAGACAGTCAGGCTCCCCCAGGGGACTCAAGACAACTGCTTTTCCCACCATGACTAGACGACATAGCATACTAGGGACTCCAGAGGCCAAGACTTGTCGCTACCAACAGACCAAAGCCTCCCCAAAGTCAAGGGCCACAGCCGCCCTGTGGTCCATCTCCCTGAGTCAGAGCCAGGGGACCCTGGGCAGAATCATTTCCCTTGTAGAATGAGGGGCTTGGCCTCAGAGGTCCCCTTCAACTTTTGGTCTCAGATCCCTCTGACATCTACTCGAGGGTTTCTTGGGGATGACTGAGGGTGGAGAGGAGAGAGCCAGGTTTCCTCAATCAGTGATTTTAGCCACTGGTTCTCCGTCTTGGCTCAATCGAGTCGCTGTTCCACCCACAGAACTGTGATCCTAGGTGGGCAGAAGGCCCAGCAGAAAGGCAGGGGTGTTGCCGAGGGTTCTGGCTCCTGGGAACACAGGCTCTCCTCCTCTCCTTGCCCAAGCCCCAAGTGCCTAGAGAAGCTATTCTGAGCCGTCCCTCCCAAGACAAATGGGCCAAGAGAGGAGAATGGACGCTGGAAAAATTCAAGGGCATGGGAGCCGGTCTGGGCCAAGGGAGACGGTCTAATTCCGTGAGCTCATCCAATGCAGTCACTTGCTTTGACTTTCCCAGGGAGCCCTGAATGTCAAGCAGAGGGGCAACTGGGTGAGAGGGGGAGGTAGAGGAGGGGCGTGGGGGAGAGGAGGAGACGAGAGGCAATTTGCTATAATAGCGGCTTTGTGCTCCACTCCCAGGTTCCCCGGGAATGCCAGGAAGATTATGAAACCTGGGAACGCCAGGATATTAGCTGGAAAAAGAATAATACTCAAATAAAATAATGCTTGGGATGGAGACTGCAGACGCTTACCGTTGGCCCAAGGCGGGGAGCCAAGGCCCCCTGCTCTGTGAAGGGAGCCAGGAGGGTGGGGATGGGAGGAGGGAGAGGACCGAGGCAGACAGGGTCTGCCTTCCAAGGAGCTGTCTTCACAGGGGGACAGGGAGAGCCAGGCCCCAAAGCTCCAGCACAGAGAGAGGGGACTACGTGCTGGGGAAGGGGGAAACCAGACACAAAGGGCCCAGGGCACCATGAGGCCAGATCTGTCTGTACCAGGAGCTGGCTCAGGGACTGGACACCAAGGCCACTGTTCAGCCTCCCCCATCAGACCGAGGTCTCCCTAAGGGACCCAGGAACCCTAGTGACAGTAGGACTGGCTAGGAAGGGATGACAGTCATTAGGGGACAAGACAGGGGTGAGATATAGCAGTGCTGAGCACAACTCTAGAAGGAAACAAGTCAGATCACTCTCCCCTGACCCCAACAAGACTACACACACAGCCCTGTGAGTGGATCACAGGCCTCACCCTTAACAGACCAGGGAGTTAGTGATCATCCAGAACAAACCGAGAAGCCACTTCTTTCCGCTCCGGCAGCCCCAACCTGAGTTCAGACCATCATCAGCTCTCACCTGAACGTTTCCAATAGACTCCTTCTTAACTCTTCTCTGGACTTCCAGTCTCTACACTTCCTACCTCCTCAAACTACCCTCTATGTTGGGCCTCAAGTCAAGCAGATCTGAGTTCAAATCCAGCCTCTGATACTTACTAGCTGTGTGACCCTGGGCAAGTCACTTAACTCTATTTGCCTCAGTTTCCTCATCTGTAAAATGAGCGGGAGAAGGAAAGGGCAAAGCAATTCTGTATCTTTGCCAAGAAAACCCCAGAATGGAGTTATGGAGAGTCCAATGTGATGGAAGCAACTGAACAACAACATGACCGTAAAAACTGCTCAGTCGAGCACTGGAAGACCTCCGCAGTCTAACTCACACCTAATTTCCAGATTTATTTCACACCACTAACCCTTGACCCATTTCATGTCCCAGACAAACTGACCTGTTTCCCCAAAGCCATCCATCTCCCCAGTCAAGTGAATTTACACAGACAATGAGTTATCTGCTCCTCTGCGACTTTGGGTAAATCACTGGCTATCTCTGGGCCTCAACTGTAAATTAAGAAGGCTGAACTATACAGCCTCTTAGGTACCCCAAGATCGACATCAACATCACCTAACCTCTCTGAGCCACAGTTTCCTCATCTATAAAATGAGAGGGCAAGACAAGATAGTCCTCCTAAGCCCCTTCCAAGTCTAAATCTATGATCCAAAGGCAAGAAACATCATTGTGCCTCAGTTTCCCCATCTGTAAATGAGACTTAGACCAGAAGGTTTCTGAGATTCCTTCCAGCTCTACAACTATGATCTGATATCTATCTCTTGACCCAAGCAAGTTACTAACCCTCTTTCAGCCTCAGTTTCCTCATCTGTAAAATGGAAATAATTATAGTACCCACTTTTACAGGGTTGTGGTATGGATAAAATGAGATAAAATATGCAACATTCTTCGAAAACTTTCAAGTGGTTCAGAAATGCAGTTTTTATTAATCCAGCTAACTGTGAGCAAATTCAGGACAGGAACCGTGACCTTTCTTTGGATCCTCAGCACTTAGCACAAGCCTGGCACACATTCGAGGCTGAATAAATGTTTATTGACTAATGGACTGAGTGATGAATATCTGTAAGTATGAGCTTGTTGGAGAACATTTGTTTAATGATAGGGCTGAAGGTTGCTGGCCTTTCTTGGGGCTGACGCAAAAATAATTGTGAACCTTTGTGTGTGTGTGTGTGTGTGTGTGTGTGTGTGTATGTGTACGTGTTTCAAATTCTGATCCATTAGCCAGTCTTTCTATACATTAGCCAGAGTTTGGACAGTAGCCAAACAATTTACAAATCAAACTTAATTATCTAGAAAATCTAAAGAATTGTGGGTGGGAGTGAAGAACAGGATGTGGGGTTAATTGATGCTTACCCCCAAAAATTTCAATTTTAACTTTGTTGAAGATTATGCTGGAAGTTCTCCCTTTTTGAAACGTTTATGCCTAAGTAGTTCTACAACAACCTAGTCTAATGACTAAAATGGGCCTTCCTTTAGTCTTTGAGTTTCATCCAGAGTCTCTGAGCCATGACTAGGACCAGTATTAGTTCTTAATGTCCCATCAAGAGATGGGAGGAGGGGGTGGGGACTGGAGTAGCCATAATAATTCTGGATAACAAATCTGGACAATTTACCACTTCATAAAAGTCAGAACTGAGAGGGTCATTAGAACAGGGACCGTCAGAGCTGGGATAGGTCTTAGAACATGGAAAGTCAGAGCTGGGAGAGGCCTGAGAACAGGAAATGTCAGAGCTGGGAGGGCATCTCATCAAACTAACTCATATTACAGTAGAGGAAACTGAGGCACAGAGCTGGAATGTGACTACCCAAGTTCACAAGAAATAGTAGCAGAGCAAAGACTTGAACCCAGGCTCATTGATTCTTAGTCCAAAATGCTTCTCACTAAGCCACAAAGTCCAGTCCCTGATCCTCCTCAGCATCTTCTTTCATATTTTTCAGATCACTTTTCCACTCCGACATCTGGAGATCAAACATACCCTTGTCCTGCTACAGAGTTGAAGCTTTAAGGGATCCAGTGACTTGCTTGAAGTCACAGACCAAGTGGAGAAGCTGGGGTGAAAACCCCATGTCAGAAAACCCATTTTACTAAAGGTTCCACCTTTCTGAGCCTCTGGGGGGTGTAGTTCATTTGGGTGCCCTTCTGCACTCTGTCCTCATTTGCGACTGGGTTCCATGGGCATGTGCACTTTCTCCTTAAATCATCACACAAGGGGAGGTTTCTTGCTAATTGAAGGCTCCTGTGGCAAAGGGATTGGGACCCAATGAGCCCTAGAACTTCCATCCTAGGCAAGACTGGGACATCTAACATTTAAAAACATTTTGAATTTTAAAAATCTCAAATTGCATCTCTTCTGCTTTTTACCAGTTTGACAAACCATGTCAGCTCTGAGCCTATTACCTTACCTCTCCCCTCTAAGGTGACTTTCAGCCCTCAGAACCCATGTTCTAACACTTCTGCCTCCAACATTCTAGGTTTCTCAAGTCCTTCTCAGGTCTGACATCGCACATTCTAAGGTCCCAGCTCTGACGTTCTGTGTTCTATGGCCCCTGCCAAACCCATATCTATTTTCATTTTCCAAGGGGTGAGAGCACTGGACCTCCTGTAATCAGTAGGTTCAAATCCCAGATCCTTACTACTGTGTGAAGACGGACAAGTCACTTAACCGAGAATCAGTTTCCACATCTGTAAAACAGTGATAATAACTATACAAGTCTCCTCACAAGGTTGTTGCTTTACAAACCTTAAAGTGCTATTGAAGTGTATGTCATTAATAATGTCTTTCTCATCTCTGCTCCTTATTTGTCTCCTCTAGAAACGACAAGATGCTAAGGTGAATTAGATGGCAGATAGAGCACTGAGCCTAGAGTCAGAAAGACTCATCTTCCTGAGTTCAAATTTGGCCTCAGACACTTACTAGCTGTGTGACCCTGGGCAAGTCATTTCACTTTGCCTCAATTTCCTCATCCATCAAATGAGTGGAAGAAGGAAACGGCAAACCATTTCAGTATCTCTGCCAAGAAAACCCAAATGGAGTCACAAATAAGACAGAACACAATATTGATATACATAACTGAACCTTTGCTGAACCTTCTCCTACTTAAAGGAGAGTCCAAACCCTTCCCCGTGGTGTGGGTCCAGCCTCTGCCTGAAGACCTCTTTTCCTCCTCACCTCAGATCTGCCCACCTACCAGGGCTCCTTCCAGGGCAAAGACGGCGGCAGCTCCAGTCCTCTCCAGGGGCTCCATGCGACGGCGCCATCGGCGACGGCGGAAGGCATCTGTCTTTCGATACTCCAGGTGGAACTTCCAGCCGAAGAGAGAAGCATATTCCCATCCCTCACCCTCTGACTCTGCCTTTCTGTGCTGCAGAGAAAGAAAGATGTAAAACATCTGTGAAATTGGTGCAATAGAGTCTGATCAATCAGGGCATTCACCTGTCCCCTTGTACTGTAAGAAGACCTGGGTTCAAATCGTCCCTCTGACATGTGCTGGGCACCCTTTTACCTGCTTTGGTTAACTCTCCAAGACTCTAAGCTGCAGAGGTGCCAACCTTCATTGGAAAGGGGAGTTTTCTTATCCAGGAATTCCCCATACCAACGAAATCAAAAGTCCAATCCCTCTCTCTGTGTTATAAATAACTACATCTGTACTTGTTTTCTCTCCCAGCTGTACTATAAGGTTCCTGAAAGGCTAGAGCAGAGCCAGGATTTCACAATTGCTTGCTAATGGACTGATGAGGAAAACCGAGGCAGGCAAAGATTGTGACTTTCCCACCATTACACAACTAGTATGTGTCAAAGATGAATTCTGAGTTTCTCAGTGCCCAGAAGTCAACACTGACTTATTGATGTGGTTTGTCAGTCCATTGTTTGCTTTTCTGTTTGTACCATCCAGGTGGAGGAGATGGGAAGGTGTCCACCAGACTGGGTCTCCCTCAAGTTACCCCAGGATACCAGCTGTCTATGGAGGGAGAGTGCAGTGGGCAAAGAATGTACCAACAGCAAAGATAAAAAGATCAAATGAGGGAAAACTACAATTCCCTTCCTCCAAAGTCTGAGGTTCCCTTTTTCCCCAAGAAAGTTCCAGAAAAGAAGGGGAGTATGGAGGGAAGGGAACAGGGACCAAGAAGCAAGGGTTGGGACCCATGTCTGGGGCTACAGAGAAACATTAGGGCAAAGTGGAAAAACAAGTCTGAACTTAGAGTCAGGGGCATAGGTCTTAATCTTAGCTCTTTAATTCTGGGAAAATCAATCAAGATCTCCAAGACTTACTCTCCTCTTCTGTAAAATGGGGAGAAGGATATCTATACTACCTCCCTCACAGGGCAAGTGCTTTATCAATCTTGAAAGGCTTAAAAAACAAGAGTTACACCAATGAAATGCTCAGAATGCTCCCAGTCCTCCTGTAGCCCTGCCCCACTACACCCTTTCCCCAACCTCCCACCCTCCAAATCCTAGGTCCTGTGGAGACACCCAAAGGGGAGACATCCACAACTCATGTACATACAACTGCTATCCCCACCACCACCACCTCCAAAGGTTCAGAGAGGGAAGGCCTGCCTGGCAGAGAAGAGTCCTTGGTACCCCTCAGTCAATCAACAAGCATTTATTAAATTTCTACTGTATGCCAGTGAGAGGTATTGTGGTGTAAGGGATAGAGAACAGGCCTCAAAGTCATGAAAACCCAGATTCGAATCACATATCCTGGATGTATGGTCCTGAGCAGGGCATGTCCCTTCTGGGCACTCTGGATGTCTCTTGGAGATTACAAATTGTGGAGAAGGCTCCATCCTGCCTTGGTGAAGAGATTCCACCATGGAAGCTCCCCTACACTATTTAAAACCAAGGTCTAGTCCTTATCTCTATCTCCATGCACTAGGCACTGTGTGAGACAATATACAAAGACAAAAGTGAGACAGACCCTCACTTCAGGGAGCTAACACTCTGATGGGGAGATACAACATCTGCACAGGTAAGTAACTATGTGTGTTCGTCCTTCGTTGCCAATGACCATGCCATCAGAAGTAATGACATTACTTGTACTTGACTTTGTTTTGAATGAGGGAGGGCTGGGCAGGTCACCAGCCTCACTTTTCCTCCAGAGTCATCTGAATCCAGTGACTAGATATTCATCAGAATGACTGGAGATGACCCAGGAAGAGGCAATTGAGGTTAAGAGACTTTCCCAAGGTCACACAACTAGTGAGTGTCAAGTGTCTCAGGTGAGATTTGAACTCAGGTCCTCCTGACTCCTGCACTGGTGCTCTATCTACTGTACCACCTAGCTGCCCTCGGTAAGTAACTACAGGAGATAAAAGAAATACAAAGTGACTGGGGGTAGAGAAAAAGACAGTCTAAGAAACACCCACCAGTGTACAGGGTCTAGGTCCCAAGATGGCAAAAACCCCAGGAGCCCTTTACCCAGGGGAGAAGGAGCCATGCTCCAGCTCTTGGACACTGGTCCATCCCCAGTCTGGCTTCCTGGGACTCGCTGCCTGGAGTGTTCCTGGGCCTATCCCAGTATCCCCTTCAGCCCCAGGAACACTTGAACTCAGTGTGACTGCTGGGGTGGAGAGGGGGCCAAGCAAATGGCCAGAGTAGCATACCAACCTGGCCTGGCTTTGGGTTGGCACTGAGCCAAGCCCCTTGGGGCCTGGCTTGATGAACACTTCCCTACATGTTCCCCCTCAAAGAAAGAGGTTCTAACCTGGAGAATCTATTTGAAAGATGTCTTCCTTCAGTGTTGACTCAGATATGCCCTCCTTAACTTCTTGTGGCTCAGTCATGTCTGATGATTCCTGACCTCATTTAGAGTTTTCCTGGCAAAGATCCTGGAGTGGTTTGCCATTTCCTTCTTCAACTCATTTTGCAGATGAGGAAACTGAGGCAAACAAGGTTAAGTGACTTGCCCAAGGTCATACATTTAGTTAGAGGCCAGATTTTAACTCATGAAGATGTGTCTTCCTGACTCCGGACCCAGAGCTCTATCTACAACATCACCTGGCTGCCCTCCCTCACTACCTTGGATATAGCTTCATTTTTGGATGTAGTATCTCCTCTGTAGAATATAAATTTCTTGAGAGCGGGGACTCCTTTGTCTTTGCACCCCAGCTCCTGGCACAGAACTTGGCCTGAGGCAAGGGTTTATTAAATCCTTGTTCACTGTTGACCAATCTGATCACACTCTACAGAGTGACTGCTCTCCTGAGCTCATGGTAGGTCACAAGAAAGGATGCAGCTGAGAGAAGGCTGACTTTGGCAAGCAGTCTTTAAATTATTTAAAGTATTTAAATTGGAGCTAGAGCTAATAGACCAAGGGAGAGTCACAGAGGCCAGGGCTCTCCATCAGACCAGGAGGTCCCCAAGGGCAAGGGACTCTATCCCTTTCAGCCTTCTGTCTCCTGGCTCTGACAGACGAGCCTCTCCTGGTTCCCCACTCTACTTCCTGGTCATCTCCTCCTCATCAGCTCCCCAGAAATTTGGACTCCCATTCCTTCTGGAACCCTCGTTCTGACAGGTGAGCCTTTGCCTTATATCTTAGGAGGGCCCAGGCCCCTGTGCAACTCCCTGGCTGGCCCTTCACCATGACCCACACAGTGCCTAGCACCGAGTAGACACATTATAAAAGCTAATTTCCTCCCTGCCCCTGCTTTCCCATAGCACCTTAGTCACCCATTATATGAACTCCCCAAGGGCAAAGACTATATTACTTATTTGTATTTGTATCTCCAGAGTTTAGCACAGGGCTTGGCACAAAATAAGGGCTTAACTAATCTGTTATCTAGCTGGCTATCATACATCCAGCTATCATCTATCATTTATTGATCCATTTCTCTATCATCTATCTATTATCTATCCATTTATCTATGTTCTATGTATCCATCAATATATCTATCATCTATCTATCCATTTATCTATATGATCTATTTATCCATCCATCCATCTATCTACCTATCTCTCTATAATCCATCTATCTATTTTTCTAGTAAACAAGGGTTTACTATCTGAGAACTATAGGTCTCCTCTGTCTTCAGGACTGAAAACATGGGAAGTTCATCCCTTCTCCTTCCCTGACCCTGTGATCAGTGTGATGGGGCTGGGCTTGACCTGACCCTTCCCAAGCCCCCCAGCCCCTGGCACCTCCCTGGGCCTCACCTGGATCAGTGCCTCCATCTGGCTGATGTCTCTCCTTCGAAGTCGTACCCAGCGGCGCCTTCGGCTGGTATGATACATCTTCTCAGCTGGGACCCAGTGCTTTGGCTTACGGTCAGGTGGGATGGTAAGGCCATATTCCCAGCCTGGGAGAGACCAGCATCCAAGTGACTTGTCTTTCCTCACAGTAGTATTCCCCACCACCCCAGAACATGGGGGAAGAGGGATATGGTGGACCCTTTCCCAGGGAGGAGAAAGGAGTTGGGGCTTTAGACTCTGGACCCCCTGAGTTGGTCGTCTGGGGATGAGATGAGTAGTTCTGATGGGGAAGAGGGAATTCTAGTTTGACACAGTGTCCTACACAAAGTAGGCACTTATGATTGATCATAAGAGTCTAGTTTTCAAGCTGAAAGGGAGCTTATAAATCTCCCTTATAAAGCTTATAAAGATATAGTTTTAGAGCCAGGATGGACCTTACAGGTCATCAAGTTCAACACTCTTCACAGATAGGGAAACTGAGGCCCAGAGAAGTTTGTATATGCTTATAGAGATAGACACATTGTTTCCCCTAATAGAATATAAACTCCTTGAGGGTAGGCATCGTCCCATCTTTGTCATTGTATCCCCAGCACCCAGGCATACAGTAGGCGCTTAATAAATGCTTGCTGAAGTGGGGTGTGTTTCCACTGGGTTGCCTTGGCTTCAGCATCTCCACCACCACCATCCAAGGTCAAAGAGACTAGACTGCTTGTGCCCAAAAGCCAATGGTGCTGGTGTTTTCCCACCAAGAGTCAAAGAGTTCAGTCAAGACGGAGAGACCCCTTCCACCCCCTTCCATAGCTAACCACCAGGCAATACTACCTAGTTCATCAACAGCTCGGTTGAGATCTGTAGACCATTCTTCATCTTCCCACTTCCATCCCACAGGGCAGACGATATCATCTTTAGGAAGCACCTTCTCACCATTCTAAGGGAGGGACAGAAGCCAAGACGACAGGCAAAGATGGGAGGAGAGGAGAATGAGTGGGACAAAGATGGGGGAAAGAGAGAACAAAGAGAAGGGAAGAGGAAGACATAGGAGAGAGAAAGGAGAGATGAGAAGAGAAACAGAGATGGGGTAAGAGAGAGAGAAGGAAGAAAAAGACAGGGGGAGAGAAAAAGGAAGAGGTTGGGAAAAGAGAAACAGATAAAGAGGTAAAGATGGACACAGTTAGCAACAACTCTAGATGCATCCCCAAAGCCACAAAGAGCCAAGCCCCTGGCTGGCTGTGTGACAAAGTCAGCGTCTCAGCCTCTCTGTGCCCCAGATCACCCTTCTGTAACCTGAAGTCTGGACCTTTCCCTGCCCCATCACAGGGCCCCCACTTACCACATCTGTGTAATTGTCACTCATGTAAATCCACTGGCCTCCAGGCAATCGAGTCTGATTCTCAAACACCTCCTCCACGAAGCTCAAGTGACCAGCATCCACATCATGAAGCAGTCTGGGTCAAGAAAAGGGGATTGGTCAGAAGGGTGGTTAGAACCTCCTTCCAGAGCCGCTTATCTGAGAAGAGTTCTGCTCCCCTCCCACCATGGAGCCTGGACGCAGGTCACTGGGATGCCAGGGTTCATGTGGGAATGACAGACAGACTTCGAGGCAATGAGAAAGAAGAGGAGAGGAGGAGAGGGGAGGGGAGAGGAGGGGAGGGGAGGGGACAGGAGACAAAGAGATGAGATGGAGAGTAGGGCAAAAATCAGCAGAAAAATACAATTGGTAAAATAAAAAGAAAGTGGTGTCAAAATAAGATAGAACAAGAAAGAGAGGAAGGCAAAGAGAAGAAAAGACACTCCAGCCCCCCTCCCCCCTGTATTGTCACACTTTGGTAGGGATTGGGGGGTGGGGAGATTGTAACTAAGAGACAGACAGACAAGAGAGCTGGAAACAGACACCACAGACGCTCAGGTAGGCAGACACAGGCAGGCAGGAGGGAGGGAGAGAAGGAGAGATCACCCAATTGATCAGAAGCCCTCTTGTCATTCACCTCTCCCTGCTACCTCCCTATCCCTGCCCCGCCTTCCAGGCTGCCCCAAGCCCCAGACTCACGTTTTCTCGGGACTCACAAACCAGTCCCCGGCCCAGTCCCAGCCAGCAGACGGGCGGAAGCTGTCCTTGGGCAGTTTGATTTTGCTGGTGACGTCAGAGAACTTGGGGTAGGTGAGGCCCACGGTCCCCCAGGTCCCCATCAAGGCCAGCTTTGTCTGATTCTCATACTAGACGGGGGAAAGAAAGAAGGGGCACTGAGCCTGGAATGGGAGGGGAGGGGAACAGTTCAGGACTGTGACCCAGCCTGGAATGGAGTGAAGAGGGAAGGGCGGCTACTCACAGTTTCAGCAAAGACAGAAAGCTTCCCCTCAGCAAACTTGTTAAGCTCCTTCTCATCCACGGACAGACCGAACCAGAGCTGGACCCTGATCTGGGCTGGCATCTTGGAGCCCTTCACTCCCTCCATTGGGTACTAGACACCAAAGAGGAAGGACAGAAAATCAGGACCCTTTCATTCAGCCCTCTGCCCTCAAGCAAGACCACACCTAGAGCCCTAAAACGGACCCTAAGCGCTTCTTTGGTAACAAGGACAAACACACACTTAAGCGCAGAATAAGTAGCTAATAAAGGTTCATAGGTCTGTTGACTGAATCCTCTCAATATTTATTCATATTACCCTAATGGAATCATCTGAAAAAAAAAACTGACCGAAAAATCGACCCCGTTGCCTGGCCGGCCCCCATCCCTGCAGACGCTCTGCTTCCGCTTAAGTGAAAGGAGAGATAGTTAAATTCGGTTTATTTTTAGGAAAAAGTGTTATAAGAGAGAGGGTCAGTAGCCTGGAGCAGTTTAGTAAACTGCTTTCTTTCCTCAAGGGCTTAAGTGTTATCTTAAAATCAGCCTGGCCGCTGTGGACAGGTCTCCCACTGCTCCCGACCCTAACAGAAGCTCTGTTTCTCAGAACAACCATGAAGGCAAGCACAGAGGCAAGGAGGTCATGACTCTCCAGGCAGCAGCTGGATCCAGCCTGGGGGCCAGAAGTTCCAAAACCCTCTAGGCAGGTGAGACACTTAGTCCCTGACACCAGGGTGGTGTAGGGGACAGAGAGGTTCTGACTTCAAATCCCAGCTCTGATGACCTGTGTGACTTCACTAATCTGGACCTCAGTTTCCCCACCAGTAAAAGAGGGACATGAACAAGATGAACCAGGAGATCTAGAAGACTCCTTCCTGCTCGAAACCTTATGAGTCTGTGACTTCAGTGAAAATTAGCTTATGGGAAAGTCTCTTCCTGGACACCTGAGTGAGAAACAAATTTAGGGTTAGGGCACAGATTGGGGGGGGGGAGTTGTCAGCAGTCAATAAACATTTATTAAGTGCCAACTGTGTGTCAGGCAATGTGCTCAGCGCTGGAGATACAAAGAAAGGTCTAAGACAGTCCCTGCCCTTGAGTTCACAATCTAACGGGGAGACAATACATAAAAAGACAGGCAAGAAAACAAGCTTCTCTCTATGGCCTTAGGTTTACAATGTATTTATGGGATTTCTGTTCATGTTCTCTTAGCAGTCACTCACTACCTATGTGACCTTGGATACTTCACTGAACCTAGGGGGAAGTGCTCCTTAGTTACAGTGTAGCCCAATGGTAAGAGCCATGTGGAGGACCTGGGTTGAAATCTCACCTCTTATACTTAATACCTGAGTGACTTTGCGTTAACCCTTTACACCCTGGACTCTCACCTGCCTAGAAGGGGTGTGTCCACCTATTTGCCTATGACCTCACTTCCCAACCCAGTAACTTTCAGACCCCCATTCCCTATGTGTTTTCTCCTATTAGAATCTGAGCTTCTTGAGGGTGGGAGCTGCCTTTGCTTTTGTATGTCTATCCCCAGAATTTAGCACTTGGCCCATAGTGGGCACATAATTTTTTTCATTTATTCATGACAGGGCTGAGCTAAATGGCCCCTGAGATCTTGTGTAGCTATTTATATCACGATCTGACTTTATTTTTACAATGGCCCCATGAGGAAGCCGGGCAAGCTGTAAACTAAGACCCAGAAGGGAGAAGAGGCTTGCTCATTACCCGCAAACGGAGTTGGACCTTGAACTCAGGTCTTCGGGCCCTCCCCTCCTTCCCAGCTCTCTCCTTGGGGAGGGATAGCCTTATTCCTCTCCTCATCCTCACCCGGACAGCTTCAGCGGCACTTGCTTTAGCCTCATTGGGGAAAAGAGAGGCTACTGGGCCCAGAAGTTACCCACACCCCCCACACCGCAAGCCTCTGACTCTGGAAATATCCCCCATCACTCATTCTCTCACTCATCACTCAGCTGTGTCCTCTCTCCCTCCCTCCCTCCCTCCCTCTCCCCCCAAACAGAGACAGCTGGAATTCCCACCCACCCCCGGGCTCCCTGGGGCCTGCCCCCCCCCAGCCAGCCCACTCTCCCCAAAATAGCTCTGACAATTGAAGAAACGTCTACTTTGGGGTTCTGCTCTCTGGGCTGACGATCATTTTTTCCGACCTCGGCTGAAGTGGAGAAACACCAATTTTTTTGGTCTCCATTCGCGGCCAACATTTTTTCTCCGTTTACTCAGGACACTCTGGAGAAGCTCATGAACTGAGTGGGGAAGACTCGAAGGAACAATTTTCTCTCTATTTTTTTTCTCACACTTGGAGCCAGGGTAAATTTTCAGCTTAGATTTCTCTGACGCTGTGGGGTCTGGGGGTCGGAGCCATAGCCTGGGTCCCTGCCATTAGGACTTACTTCATAATCCCTTTCCCCCCAAATTGTGGTCCTGAAAGGGACCTTACAACACTTAAGTCCAACCTCCCCCCAATTTTACAAAGGAGGAAACTGAGGCCCAGAGGGGGGAAGGGTTCACCCCAGGTCGAACAGGAAAGAAGGGACAATGCCAGGATTGGAATCCAGCGTCTCGGATGCCAAATGGGGTGCTCTTCCTGTTCTAGGATGCTGACTTTTCTTCCAGGAACCTTTCTCTGATTAACCCCTGCTCTGCTCTGGGAAGTGTAGAGACAAGCTTTAGGATTCAAAGATGTACAAGCGGGTCATACCCTTCCTAGCTGGGCGACCATAGATGAATCCTTACATCTCACAGAAGTCAGTTTCTTCCTCCACAGCATGAGGGGGTCACACTCAGTGGTCCCTGAGGTCTCTTCCAGCTCTGTCCATATAAGGAAGTCCCCTGCCAGGACCCCCTCTCCCTCCTTTTTCCCCTCTACTGTGCCCACACAAGAGCCTGGGACTCTGGTGTCCAAGAGCCTGACCAGCAAAAAAGCACCATGTCCTGACCACATGCTCCTGGAGCCAAATCGGCCTTGTCTGATTTTTCTCCAAATTAATGAGCTGTGGGCCGCCCACAGATAATGTTGGCTGCAAGGCAGCTGGTCCCAGCACTGAGCACCTGCTCCCCTGCTGAGCGGCCAGGCAGACTCCTCCCAGACAGGAGCAGTGCAGGAGGACGAACAGGAGGGACAGCCAAGCACTAGAAACCTGGGGGCTGAAGGGACTCTCAGCGTTCCCGAAGAGGGAGAAGTCCCTTCTCAGCCCAGGCAGTCCTTGGGGATAGGAAAGAAGACTTCTCCCCCTTTACCCACAGCTAAGGGGTTTGTGGAGGACCCAAGCCCAAGCAGGAAAAGTTTGGAGAAACCTTAAAAAGGAGATCCCTGGTGGCCACAGCCTTGAGGTTCAACAGGGGTGAGGCTTGGCCTGGCCTGACCTTGCAGCTTCAAGGATGCCCCCCACTGTGACCAGGGAGATGCAACCCCCTACCCTCCGAACACTCCACTCTCAAGGAGCCCCCAGAAGGAAACAAGCATTGTTCCTTCATGGAGGAGACAAGGTGGGACCATAAAAAAAATGGCTTTGGAATCCAAGGTCCTGAGTTCAAATTCTAATACTGTCTTCCTACCCTGGTGGCCTTGGACAACTTCCCTCCATTAAGGACTTGGACACTGTGACCTCTAAGGTTCCTTTCTTAAATGTTCAAAATCTAGGATCCCCATTCTGGGCCTCAGTTACCCTAATGCGCCAAGGGTTAGACTAGATAATCTCCAAGGTTAATTCCCATCTTTAAATGCTACAGTTACACAAACGCAGAGAACCACAGGACACATTACACAAGACAACTGGAGCCACAAAAAAAGTGCTGGACTTGGAGTCAGAGGACCTGGATTTGAAGCCTGACAAGGCTGCTTACTGACTTGGACTCTGGGCAAATCGTCTCTCTGTGTGCTTCAGTGTCCTCATCTGTAAAATGAGCACAGTGGATCTGACAGTCTCGGGGCCCCTTTTGGCTCTAACTCTAGGATCCTGGGCTGGGATCAAATCTTGGATCTTCTCCTTACTAGCTGCATGATCTTGACCCTATCATTTCATCCCTCTCTGTGCCTCAGTTTATTCTTCCGTAAAACAGAGGATGGCTCTAAATACGGGAGACCCACTAGACTGTGTCTCGGGTTGCATTTGGGGAGCTTTGGAGATGCTGAGGGACAGGGGCCTGTTTTCTGTGGGTCCTCCCCTCACTTCTTCAGCGTCTGGTTTTCCCCCAAGGCCACGGGCTGTGGATGGGCCAGGGGGAGAAGCGGGAGTGGAGGGAGTGAGACGAGGGCTCTCAAGTCCAGGAAAGCCAGGGGAGTGCTAAGCCACCCAGGACCCCAGGGGAGGAAAGACTTACTTTCAGAAATACCGTCTGCAGTTTCCCACAGTCCTTGCCACAGCACTTGGCGCCACGCCGGGAGAAGAGGATCTCATGGGCTGGCACACGGTGGTAAGCCACACGCTTGTCCCCTTGAAGCATCCAGATCACTACGTCGGGGAGGCTGTTCTGAGGCTAGGGGGAAGGCAGAGAACAATGAGGGATGCTGTGCGTGCTGGCGAGGGCCCCCTCCATTCCCACACCCAGACATCCTTGGCAGCCTCCCATCATCATCAGCCCACCATCCTGCCAAATCCCAACAGTTCTGCGCGGCCCAGCCTGGTTCAAATCCCACCTTCTCCAGAAAGTCTTCCTCAAGAACTCATCCCGCCCTCCACCCCAGTGGAACATTTCAGTCTAGACCACAGTCTGGTCCCAGACCCCTCCTGCCCTCCTCCATTGTCCTCTCCTGGCCTTTCTGAGACTGGAGGTGCCCCGAGGGCAGGGGCTGAGTCTTGGGTTAGGAGGGGCATGGGAGACACGCTCAAGAATCTGAAGGAATTCCATTTATCCCACTTGGCCCCAGAGGGCAGAATTAGAAGCTGTGGGTTGGAAGTGATGGGGAGGCAAGATTTAGACTCTATAATAGGAAAAGAAAAATCTTGGAGAAATGGGTGATAATGATGATGATGAAAGCTAACATTTATATAAAATAGCACCTACTATGTACCAGCTGCTAGGCTAAGTACTCTGTAAATATTATCTCATTTATTTCTTACAGGAACCCTGGGAGGTAGGTACTGTTACTATCCCCATTTTACAGATGAGGAAACTGAGGCAAAGAGGGTTTAAGTACTTGGCTCCAAGTTACACATCTAGGAAGTATCTGAGGCCATATTTGAACTCTGGTCTTCCTGACTCCAGACAGAGTCAGAAAGACCTGGGTTCAAGTCCCCACTTTGACACATGCTAACTTTACGACCCTGGGTAATATCATTTAATACCTCAGTGCTCTTGGCTCTAAGACTATTCAGCTTTGAAGGGTGCATTGATGGAAGGTGTTCCCTCACCCGGGAGTTTCTTATGCCATCAAAATCACAAGTTGCTATCCTTATCCCAATGAGGAAAAAAACCAATTTCCCAACACTTAGATCTATGCTCAAAGTGAAAGGACAAAGAAGCAATTCCCCTCTAATGGGGAGTGAGGTTTTCCAAGCAATCCTAGATGCACCAGGGCGGGGTCGGAGGAAGGAACACGGAAGGACCTTTTTGTTCCTATAAGGAGCCTTTGAGATCTCCTCCAAGTGTGACGTCCTTATGGCAGCATCTGAGGATGAAGCTTGATGAGTGCCCTTCCAGGGATGGCTACAGGCTCATGAAATCTCGGGCCCCAGAAACTTCGGAATGACCTTCCAGGTATCACAGTATCAGTGAAAGGAGCTTTCAAGCTGATGGAATCACGGATCATGGAGGTCCAACCCTTCATTCTTTGGATCAAATATAGACCTGTGACCACACTGAACTAGAGGGAGGCCCAGACGACTCTAGATACCAACCTAATGGGGATCTTTGGGGATTCCTCTTCCTTTCAGGCCAGTGAGTCCAATACACCTTTCTGGCCCACCCCCTTTCATTTAGATTTGATCCCAAGAGAAGCTTGCTAGCAATCCGAAATGCCTTGGGAGGCAGTGCGTGTCCCTCGATACAGACCTTGTTACAGCAAACACTTGTCAAGCCTGTTGGAGAGTGGACTCCTGGCCAGATGTCAGTGAGGACCCTTCCCACTTTATCCTCCTCTGGTCTCCCTCATAGTGTGCAGCACAGGTCTGGGCACATGGGAGGAACTCAATACATCTTTATGGGTAATAACTAACTTTCACATAGCCCTTGAAGGTTTGCAAAGCATTTTACATCCACCATCTTGTTGGATGTCACAACAACCCTGGAGGTGGGTGCTATGATGATTCCCCCTTTCACAGAGGAGGAAACTGAGACCAACAGGGTGAAGTGACTTGCCCAGGGTCACAAAGCTAGTAAATGTCTGAGGCAAGATTTGAACTCAAGTCTTTCTGACTCCAAGCCCAGAGCTCTATCCATGACAGCTCTATATTCCAGACCGACTGGCCTTCTTGCCTCTCCCCATATATGACATCCCATCTCCCACCTCTGTGCCGGGCTGTTCCCATTCCTGGGATGCCTTCCCTCAAAGAACCTCTAGCTTCCTTCACAGTATAACTAACATGCCTCTTTCCATGGGAGGTGGACCTACAGGATTAGGGGAGAGGACCCCCCCCCCTTTCTGAATCCCTCTAGCTATTAGTGCTGCCCATAAAATTATTTCTCTACATAATTTTGCAGGAGAGTCTGGTGTGTCACATTGCAAAGGTATCAGACTCAGCCTGAGCCAGTTTAAAATGTAATTGGGGAATGTTTAAATAAAAAATAAAAATACAACATAGATACTATTACTTTGAGGTTTTCAAGGTCAACCTGCGGCCCACAGGCTTGAGCTTGACAACTCTGGAATGGCCAGCAAGCTGGTCTTGGAGCCAGGGAAGACCTGAGTTCAAACCCTGCCTCTGACAGATCCTGATGGTATCATCCTGGGCAGGTCACTGACCTACTACAGTCCAGGAATATAAATTGCCAAGAAGGTACTGACTGGTACCAGTAGGAAAAGGTTCTGACATGAGATTTCCCATGCCTATATCCATGAAAGCACAGAACCAGGCAAAGGAAAAATTATTTTGTATGTACTTAGCCCTGCACCAACAGAACATAACCTCCTTAAATGCAGGGACTCTGGGTTTTGTCTCTGTATCCCCAGTGCCCATCACAACCCCTAGCACACAGATGGCACTCAATAAATGCTTATTGGTCTGGGTTTGAGGTTCAATCTGTACCCCACATTAAATTCATACTCTAGCTGAGATTAAAGGGTAAGTCTGGGACCAGGATGAAGGGAAGAGTCATGGCCAAGATGAAGGGATCTACTTGTGGTAGAAAGGGAACATGCATTTATATACAGTGCCTACTATGTGTCAAGCACTGTGCTAAGCATTTTTTAAAAAACAAATACTATCCCAAAAAGCAAAACAAAACCCTGAGGTAGGTATGACTATGATCCCCCATTTTACACTTGAGGAGACTCAGGCAAACAAGGGTTTTTAGGGTCTTGCCCAAGGCCATGGAGCTAGGTGGGGGGAACAGGGTATGAGTTTGGGGTCACAGAACAGTTTTCTGTATAACTATGTGGCCCAGACAGAGATCAAAGCCATAACTCTGGCCTCATTAGGACCAGGATCTAACCACTGAGCTAACAAGCTACAGGCATGAGCTCCTTTTCACAGGGAAGGAGTCCAAAGTTAGCTTTAGAGGATGAATGTTTCTGGACGCCTTCCTTCTGCGTTGGAATTCTCTCTACTTCCAACCCTCCCCAGTCTTTGGGAGAGCTAACTCCTCCGGAAATTCTTCTCCCCAGCCTTCCCCCTTCCCTCCATCCTCCAAATCTCTACCTCAGCACAGACTGTAATAAATCAACAACCTCTCCCACCACCTCCCAGCCCCCTGACCTCCCTGAGAGGGTCTCCAACCCCCCTTCAAAGGGGGCTTCCTGTGTCCCTAGAGGAGGATTAGCCTCCTCTCCTCATTCTGTCTGCCTCTGGGGATAGCAGTTCTGGCTCCTACATCTCAAGGAAGACCTTCAAGCTCTGGGCCTCAGTTTCCTCCCTCGTAAAATGAATAAGACTTGGACTAAATGCCTTCTAAATTCCCTTGCAGCTCTCAGTCTGTGGTCCTGTCATACCAGGACTAACATGGGATGTTCTGGCTCTATTTAAATCCTGGGACAGTAACTTCATTTCTAGTTAGAAAGCTTGACCTTCTAATCAGATAATATTTTAGCAATCTGGGATTTC
The DNA here is from genome assembly GCA_028658325.1 of Potorous gilbertii. Lineage (NCBI taxonomy): Eukaryota > Metazoa > Chordata > Mammalia > Diprotodontia > Potoroidae > Potorous > Potorous gilbertii. The sequence goes on from CM053769.1 coordinate 108,291,222, forward strand.
CTGACCCTGTGACCATTCTCTTCAATCAATACATATATCAATCAATAAGTAAGCATCTACCCAGCCTCTACTAGGATGAGTGAGGCACCGAGACATACAAAAACAGAAGAAATAGCCTTTTCCCTGGGGCAACTTATGTTCCCTCATGGCTATCTAACTCCTTTGAGGGACAGTGTCACAAAGAGGGATGGAAGGATGGGTGTTCCTGTGGGTATCCCAGTGACATTGTGGGGAAAGGTGAGCACAGAAAGGCTTTAACCCTGCAGAGCAAATTCTGGTAGGTGGCTACCAGCTAGCATTCACATCACAGCATTTAAGGGCAGAACTTGACAGATAGGATCTCATTTCATCTTCCCAGCAGCCCCAGGAGATGGGTATCACTTTATGGTTGAGGAAACTGAAGACTTAAAAGGAGGGTTTTGCCCAAGATAATTCAGAGAAACAGTTAGGGATAGAAGGGGCTTCAAAAGAAATCTAGGCCCCGGATCCCTACCCTCATTAAAGAGGAAGAAGCAGACTCAGCCCTAATCCCCAAGAAGTCACTTCCAGTCCTAACATCCATCGGCCACCTCTGGGATCCCAACCCTCCCCAGGACTACCTCATCTGCCAGGGCCCGGAGCCGCTGAAGCCAGTCCTCCGCCTGCTCCAGGGCTGCCATCAGATCCTCCCGGGCGCTGACATGCTTTAGCTCTAGAGCGGCATGCATGATCTGGGTCAGGTTGCTGGTTCGAAGTCGGTACAGGTAATGGTCCAGGTGCGTAGCTGAAGGCTTCTCCCTAACGTCCACCAAAGGCTGACTGCCCATGGAAGGAGACACAACAGGTGCACATGTGATACCAGAAATAAACATGCCTCCTCCCTCCTCTCAGCGAACAGGCTCCCGGGGCAGAATGAGGCAGACGTGGTGAGACAGGACAAATGGATGCATTCACTTTGCTCGGGGGACAACTGAGAAATGACAGCAAGGTCTTTAAAAAGCATCAGTAAAAGATTTACTTTTTTGTAAAGTTTATAAAGTGCTTTCTTCATAAAAGCACAGTGGTAGGTGGGTCATACATCTCATTCCTCTCATTTACAGGTAAGGAAATGAAGTCTCAGGGCCCTGAAGGGAGACCCTCAGTTACAGGACAGTGGGTGGCAGAGCTGGGACCTGAACCTGCCATCTCTTTCTTGCCTCCAAGTCCAACTGCCCTCCCATCACACCCCACCATGAGGCCTTTAGTGGAAGGGGCACTGAACTTGGAATCAGGAACATTTGGTCTCTCACTAGTGGTATGACCCTGAGCAAGTCCCTCCAACCTCATCTGTAAAACGAGGATAATATTTATAGCTAGAAGGGATGTGTTTGTATCCCCAGCACGTAAGTACAGGGCTCAGGACATAGCAGATGCTTTATTGATTGAGTGCCTACTTTGTGCTAAGCATTCTTATGCTTTACTTCATAGTAACCCAGGGAGGAAGGTGCTATCCCCATTTTACAGTTGAGAAAACTGAAGCAAAAAGGGGTCTATTGACTTGCCCAGGGTCACACAGCTGGTAAGTGTCCAAGGCCAGATTTGAACCCTCAACATAAGTAAGCAAAGGGCTGGGCACACTATAGTCAGGCACCCACTGTTTAAATGAATAAGCTCTAGGTTTAGTTTGATAATGAAATTTTGGGGACCCTGACAGGTCACGGTGTACAGACTGGGAAGGTTAATGGCTAAGGACAGATGTGTACCGACCCCTTACTGCTCCACACACCCCTCCAGTTATCCCTCTGGCCCTGAGCAGCCCCCAGGTCAGGAAGAAGGAGACCTAGAGCCAGAAAGAAAAACCTCACAAGGTGTATTAGGGAGGAGACATGAATGGAGTGCTGATAACTCTCCCCAGACAGACCAGGGACTCCCTGAAGGGAGGGGGCAGGGGAGTGTTTGTACCCCATTAGAATAAAGGTTCTCTGGGAAGGGAACATAAGCACCCCAAGCCTGAGGCCCAGTCTTGCCCCCAAGTCTTCAGATTCAGGGTCCTTGACCAGGGGGCTCCCTTCTAGATGAGGGGGTCCCTGCAGACTGGAGAATTCACCCAACATCTCTTGTAAGCCAGGGGGTGTTGGTGTGGAAGGGGCTCAGCCCAGCCATCCCTGCAGGGTGCTGCCCTTCCTCTCCTGCAGCAGAGGCAGAGGCAGAGGCAGAGGCAGGGGCAGGGGCAGGGGCAGAGGCAGAGGCAGAGGCACGGGCAGGGGCAGGGGCAGAGGCACAGGCACAGGCAGAGGTAGAGGCAGAGACAGAGGCAGCAGCCTTGTCTGGGCTCCCGCTCCCGGCTCCACACTGATTTATTTCTCTGCCAATCTCCTCAAGCTAAGCAGAAGCAATTACCGCCCGAGCGGCACCAGCGCCTGCCCGCCCGCCCGCCAGATACGCTGCCTTGGCAGCCTTCAGCCTCACGACATTTTTCCTGTTATTTTTTTTAATTGAATTTTGAAGGGGGGTGGACAGGGAGGGAGAACCGAGAGCCAGCTCCATCTCGGGGAAACCTAAGCCCCAGGGCCTGGTTCGGGTCACGTAGCACGGCACAGCCTGGCCAAGAAGAAGCTGGCGCTCACTGGGGAGGGTCAGAGTGGGCTGGAGGGCGGGAGTCCTCTCTGCTGCTCCAGCTTGGCGGGTGCAGGTCCTTCCCAGAAGGAGCAAAACAGGAACCTCCGGCCAGGTAGCCCTGGCCTGCCAGTTTGGGAGTGGGCCCTGCCTGGGGCCGCCGCAGGGAAGCCCAGGCAGCCACTTGGAAGGAGAAGCCTGCGGTGGTGATTTATGTCTCCGGCTAAGGGACAGCAGCTGGGGGAGGCTGGGAGACCGGCCACGGAGGGGAGGTTTTCAGGGAGGCCGTGAGCCCAGCCAAGGCCCTCTGAGCAAATGCCTGGCATCCCCCCAGTCTAAGGAGAGACCTGGGCCCCTCCTGATCAACAGGAAAACTCCAAGGAGAGGCGGGTGCCAGGGGAGGTGGGAAAAGGCCAGGACAGTCACCACTCAGTTATCTACCCAGGAAGATGGGGGTGGAGAGCAGGGTTATGGCAAAAAGAGGAGCTGAGGTTGCCAAAGGTAATGGATGCCCCGCAAATGTTCTGTCTGGCTTGGAAACAGGGACAGGGATCATCCGTCGGAGGGGAAAACATCTCAACACAGTCCCACAAAGATGTCTGAGACCAAGCCTCTGAGGTCTCTGCCTCCTGTGGGGCCAGAGTGAGCCAATACATGGAGGATGTGAGTGGGGAGACCCAGCCCCTGGCTTTGGGGAGACCCTAATCGAGTAGGGGGTTGGAAGCCCCTCCTAGGGGAGTGAGAGACCCTGCCGTCAGAGAGCTTTTGGTGTGATAGGGAGACACTATCACCATGTTTTTAGACAGAATTTCTCCCCTAAGCTCTTTGGGAAGCCCTCATTTCTGTCTGTTCTTCTTTCTGCCCCTCAAGGAATTCCTCAGGAGCAGACAGGTGGTGGGAGGGGTGGAAGAGACAGGTAGAGGTTTCAGACCTCAGCACGTCACAGCCTCTCTCTCCAGTTCAGGCTACAGTCAGACTAAGAGAGGCTGAGTCATCTGCCCAGGGTCACTCAACTGGCATCAGGCAGAAATGGAACCAGGAATCATTATTGAAGAAGCAGGAGACGTGGGAACTCTTGTGGAAAACAGAGAGGATGAAAGAGCCTTAAAGACAACCCCACCCAAACCCCTAAAATGTCCTATCACAGAGAGAAGGCCTCAGAGAACAGAAACAGTCAGCTACTTCAGCTCAGTGAAAATGTGGCTGAGCTGAGGCAGTCAGAGATCAAGTCGTAGCCTTTCAGAACTGAGAGTGAGTAGTGTGATGTAACACATAGGGGGCTAGATATGAGTTTGAATACTGCCTCATGAACTTACTGGCTGTGTGACTCTGGGCAAGTTACTTAAGCGTCATTGGACTCACTGACTTCTGAGGCTCCTTGGCAACCCCAAGCCCACTGGGGTCCAAGCCTCTTCTACCAGAACACAAAGGCCCAGTTAGACAGAGCAGAGAACCCAGGTGTCCAAACTCCTCATTCATTTCCCAGCAGGCTGCACTCCTCTAGACTCTTCCATCACACCTCCTCCCCATTTTCAGCTGCTTCCCTAGTAGAATGTCAGTTCCCTGTGAGCAGGGGCTCTCTTTCTTCTGTATCGTATTTGTTTTCTCAGCGCTTAGCACATAGTAGGCATTTAATAAATGCTTGTTGGCCGACAGTCCAACACTCTTTCAATCAGTTTGTTTAAATTTAACCCCTATGAGGAAAAGGAGGGAGGAAACACCTCAGCAGCCTTCCAGAAGCCCAGCTCCTGCTCTTATCCATCAGTCCATCAACAAGCCAGTGGATAGGGTACCAGTGAAGGAGTCAGGAGGACTTGAGTTCAAGTCTCACCTCAGACACTTAACAGTCACTAGCTATGTGACCTTGGGAAAGTCACTTAACCCCAATTGCCTCATCCTGGGTCATCTCCAGTCATTCTGATGAACATCTAGTCACTGGATTCAGATGACTCTGGAGAAGTGAGGCTGGTGACCTGCACAGCCCTCACTCACTCAAAAAAAGTCAAGTGCAAAGTCATGTCATTATTTCTCTGATGTCATGGTCTTCTTTGGCAATGAAGGATGAACACACTTAGAATCGTTTCATATATATCTTGGGCAGACGATCTCCCGGATGGAGTGTCAGTTTCCCGACGGCAGGGACTATTCAGTTTTTGATCTTTGTAACTCCAGTGCTTTGCACAAAGCCTAGCACGTAATAGGCACCTCATAAATGCTCATGTGATTGATTGTGATTGATTGATAGGCACTGGGGGCACAGAGACAAAAACTAGAATCCCTCCTCAGCGAGCTGTGATTTTATCCACTGAGGAGCGAGGGTAGCATCACTAAGGCATTTCCAAAAGGGAGAAAGGGAATATTTACCCCCAACAGAATACCAGTCTGTTGAGGACTATTTGTCCTTGAATTTCAACATGTACTGGTCCCATAATGAGCACTTAATGGGTGTTTGTTGAAGGAATTGGTGAGTGTGTGTGTGTGTGTGTGTGTGTATGTGTGTGTGTGTGTATGTGTGTGTGTGTGTGTGTGTGTGTGTGTGTGTGTCTTGGTGCCCCGACTGCCTTCTGAGGCTGGACCACTCACCGCATGTGCATCAGATAACCTGGGATGCCCTGGCTTCCCCCGCCCCACCTAGTGCTAGCTCAGGGCTGTCCAAACACAGCAGTTTGCTCCATAAATCTTCACTGAATAAACGGATGAATGAATGAGGGAGAATAACACGGTTTGCAGCATTTGCACAACCATCTGTTTTCATGGATCGCTCAGTGCCAGGGTCTCTTCCCTCCATCCTGTTCTGCCTCCTTGGGGGTGGGGGGGGTGGGTAGAGACACCACAAACACAACAGGGTGCTCCTCTGTGACACAAATGTACAACTTTACATAAGCAAAAAGCCAGCACTACCCAGTGGATAGCACTACCCCTGGACTTGGGGTTGGAAAGACCTGTGTTCAGATTGGTCTCCCTGAGGCTCACAGGACTCTCTAGGACAGTCTCCTAAGGCACAGGAGGCGGGCCTTCAGCTCCAGTACATCCTGTACTTCTGTTCCAGCCTTCATTTCACAAACTCAGAGGGGAAAATGGAAGGCAATAAGCATTTGAAGAGCACCTACTATGTGCCATGCACTTGCTAAGTGCTTTGTAAGTGTCACCTCGTTTGATCCTGTCCTATACTACTATCTTCCCTATCAATTCAGAGCCCAGATTCTTGACCCCAAATCTGATATGATTTCTCTGACACTGCACTCCCCATCTCCTTTTCCCTCAAATTAACAAGCTGCCTTATCACTAAGAGGCTAAACAAATCACTATCTGTCACTTTCCTCCAAGTTATCTTGGGAGGGGATGTGGAGATCAGCCTCGGCACCTCTGCCAGCAGGGCCCGGAGAACTTGGGGAACAAGGAGCTGCTACAAGCTTCTCCTGGAGATCCCATCAGGGATCCCGAGTCTGAAACACAATGTTGCCCATTCAGGTGGGCTCCAGGACGGGCTCAGACCAGCAGCAGCCGCCCAGAGATTTATGACCTGCTCTAAATACCACCTTTTCAACTTCGTGCCTTGGCTCAAAAACCTCTGAAGGTGGTGGGCAGCCAGGCGTGCTCTGGCCACCCTAGCACCCCCGTCAGTCCTGCTTAGGACAAACTGAGCATCAAAGATGGTGGGGGTGGGTTGGGGAGGGGGAGGGAGAAGAGGTGTGAAAGCAATAAATACCTGCAGTCAGAGATGAGGTTGTCGATCACCTGGGCTACCAGGCCATCAAGGTCTTCTGCAGAAAACTGAGCCTTGAGGGCTACATGGACCTGATTCAGGCCAGCTTCCTAAAGGGCCCACCCAGGGAAGGGCAGAGAGAGAGATCCAGTTACCAGGGGGTTGAAGGGAAGAACTGACAGCCCCCTCCTCTGCCACATACACTCCCAGGCACAACCCTATTTCTCTTTTGTATGTGCACAATTTTTGCATGTGGTTTTCCATTAGATTGTGAGATCCTTAAGGGCAGGGACCATGCTTTTACTTTGTTCTGTACGCTCAGCACTGAGCACAGTACCTGGAATATATTAATATGCTTAATAAATGCTTATTGACTAACTGATTTATACTATATAACTTACTAAAACAAAACAGTTCATATACGCCAAGAAGGTCAAAATCCAAAGAAAGGATCCATCAACACCAATACATTAATACTTGGCTACTACATTTTGTGATAGCAAAGGGTTAGGGCCAAATAGATGCCCGTTGACTGGAGAATGACTAAATACAACAGGGCACCCGGATGCAGTGGAATATTGCTTTGCTGCAAGAAATGGTGAATAGGATGGATATGGGGAAACATTGAGAAGACTTCAATGAACAGATGCTGAGTGAAGTCAACAGAGCAAAGCAAACCAGATCAGTGAGGACCACAGTGATATAAATTGAATAGACCGCCACCAGCATGGCTGCCAAGTCATCATGACCACATTTGATCCCCAAGAAGAGAGAAGACAGTGCCCTCCCTTCTTGGCCAAAGTAGGACCATGGCTATGCATGATGGAAGACTGACTGGTTGACATAACCAAACTCATTTGTTTTCGTGTTGCTTATCCTTACAGCTCTCTGAGAAAAGGCAAGGGGAAATATTCATAATGTAAGAACAAAAGATAACAAAATATTTTTAAAAGAAAAGAAAGAAGACTCCTTGGTTAAAGTACAACTGAGTTCACTGTGTCTCCTCTCCCCAGACCCAATCAAGAAATTTCAGTGATTCCCTGTTGCTCATTTTAGAATTAAGTTCCAACTCCCCTTCCAGGCATTCAAGGCTCTTCACATTTTGATTCCACTCTAGTTCCTAATTCTTCTAACACCTCAAGGTTCTTCAGGCTCCTCTCCTTAAAGTGCTCTTTCATTGGCTTCCCTGATTCTCCTCCCACTTTGTGACCACCTCTCCTCTCTTCCCTCCCATAAATGTGGGCATTCTCCCTAACGTCATCAGCCCTCTTCTCCTTCCTTGTCACTTTCCTCCCCATGGTGATCCCATCCACTGCTAGCATGCTGCTAATCTAACTCCCTCATTGTATGGGTTAGGAAAGTGAGGTTAATACATCGAGCTTAAATACGCTTCTTCAGGGGCCAAGCAGAACCAGGCAAATCCTTCTCTCCCCTAAGAGTTTCTTAAATAATAATGACAAAAACCGCTAACATTTCTACAGAACTTTAAGGTTTGTAAAAGTATCATCTCATTTTAGCCTCACAACCCTGGGAAGGGGTGTGGGTGCTCTGTCCATGGAGAAATCTGGCTGCCTGGTGTTTGAAGGTCCCTGGCATGTTCCCTTCTCTTCTCCATTCTCAGGGTCTTTTACCTGCACTGGAGGAAAGACGGGGCTCAGGGAGATTGGGCGTCTTGGACTTACCAGTTGGTCTGCAATGCTCAGCAGCTGGTTCTGTGTGTCTGTGCGGTGGCTGATATCCTCCCAGTATGAGGACAGCACCACCACGGGCTTCACGTTGCCCCAAGGCAAATAGTAATAGTGACATCCTGGTAAGGAGAGAGGAAGGAAGGAGTTGGACTGAGTATGGGGAGAGGAAGAAAGAGGGCAAGGCCATTCCCACACAACCAAGTTCTGGGGCATGAAAGCAGAGCCCTTCTGGACATTTCCCATTTCCAGGATGCCCCTTTGCTTTTCAGTGACCAGAGGAAGCTCCTCCACCAAGGGCTATTCTTCAGTTGGCCACCCAAAGGGCACTCACTTAACTGGAGGCTGCTGCCCATATGAGGGTTTTTTAGCCCATCAAAAGAATTGGCATACCAAAAAATGTTAGCCTTGGCAACAAGGGTGCACCACGAGTGCAATGCATCCCTTTGCCAGCCTTGACGGATGCCACAGATGTGGCCTAGAGCAACCTCCCTGGTGGTTTGGGCCAAGTGCCTGAGTCAACAATGGCCAGCTGGTGGAAAGCACTCTAAGAACGCCTGCCCAGCTGTGCCCTTGTCCCCAGCTGCAGGCTCCTGCTCACCCTGGTCAGGGAGGAACAGGGAAGGGAGTGAGGGATGGAAAGAGGGCCGTCTGGGAAAGACACTCAACTTCAGCTGGAGAGATGCCTGGGGCCCATCACCAGGAGGGGCAGAGGACAATGGGATCCCCTTAGAAATGGGGCAGGGTAAGGATGTAGAGAAGAAAGACTGGGTGAGCAGGCTGCAAATGAAGTGGTGATGCCTGTCATGACAGCTGCAGTAGTAACAGCCAATGTCCACAGAACACTTTGGGGGATAGGGGCAAGGGTGTCCTGAGGCACTCGTGAGAGCCTATGGCCAAATGTTCAGTACAGGCATGGACATCCCTGATATTGACAAATGCTACCAATCAGGGCCTGATTTATCACTTGGTTGATTATCCAGACTTAAGAAAGCGATGCAGAAAATGTTAATGATGTAGCTTCAATTTAAAAGTCTGCCCTGTATTTTCAGAGAATGATTGTTAAACATTCACTAGCATGCACTGCAGGTCAGAGACCTTGGGGTCAAGGAGACCAGGGTTCAGGTCCTCCCTCTGACAGTGACTCTGGTGAGTCACCGAATCCTTCAGTGTCCTGGGAAACTTTCTAGGACTATGAGAGGGAAGGAGGGGGAAGTGGGGAATGAGGAGAAAGAGAGAGAAAAGTGGGAGGGAAAGGAAGAAGGAGAGAGAGAGAGAGAGAGAGAGAGAGAGAGAGAGAGGGAGAGAGAGGAGAGGGGGAAGGAGAGAGAGAGGGAAAGTGGGGAGGAGGAAGGAGTGTATTCGTCCTTCATTGCCGAAGACCATGCCATCAGAGAAATAATGGCATGACTTTCACTTCACTTTGTTTTGAGCGAGGGAGGGCTGTGCAGGTTACCAACCTCACTTCTCCAGAGCCATCTGAATCCAGTGACCAGATATTTATCAGAATGACTGGAGATGACTCAGGATGAGGCAATTAGGGTTAAGTGACTTTCCCAAGGTCACACAGTTAGTGAGTGTCAAGTGTCTGAGGTGAGATTTGAACTCAGATCCTCCTGACTCCTGCACTGGTGCTCTATCCACCTACCTAGCTGCCCAAGAGGAGGAAGGAGAAAGGGAAGGAGGGAGAGTGGGAAAGGAGAAGAAGGAGGGAGTGGCAGAGGGAAAGACCAAAATCACATAGAACCGAGCCCCTTCAGATCTAGGTGCTTTGGGTTTGCCCTGTGGATCTCTTGTCCCTCTTGTTCCCACTGCATCTTGTTCTCCAAAGCCCTAACCATTTCAGATCAGCTGTGCCAAATTTAGACACTTGAAGTTGAACTCAATTCAATAAATATTCATTAAGTGCCTACTGTGTGCCAGGCACTGGGGAGATAAAAAGAGGCAAAAGCCAGTCCTTGTCCTACTACAGGACTTTACTATCACATGAAGCTTCCTGTAGAAGAGAGGACAGAGCCTAGCACCTAGACTGAGTTAACAAAGGAAGCCCCAGATGATCCCCTTGCCCCCCACATGTCAGGGGGGCACCCTCTCTTCCACCACTCTAGGACTCCCTGCCCCAGTCTGGGGTTCTCAGTCACACCATGTTGCTACCACGACGGAACTCTCTGCCCCAGGTCTTACCGTCAAAGACAGCTCTGCTGTACTGAGTAGTAGAGGCCAGCGGGAGGCAGGTTGTGTCAAACTTGTTGCCATAATTACCAATGCTGACCTCAAACTGTATGGCATCATCAACATCCTGAAGCATGGTGGCTGAGTAGAAGGTAGCGAACAGGGAGTACTTCCGCCTTCTGAGGTACTTCTGAGAGTGGGAGAGAGAGACGGAGGTCGGGATGGGAATGCTCGCTACCTATGTGACCCCATACCAATCACCTAGCACCCTTGGGTTGTCCCCTCTGTAAAGGGAAGGGACCTCAGAGGACATCCAGTCCAGCTCCATCATTTTACTGAGGGGGAACTGAGGTCCTGAGAGATCATGACTTGACCATGAACAAGTGGTGAAATTCAAACCCAGATTCTCTGACTTGGATTCTTTCTCCTCTCTCCCAACATTGAAAGCAGAGTCTTCCTCAGAGCTGGAAAGGACCTTAGGGCTCCTCAAGTCCAGTATCTCAATGACTATGAAAGAGTAGGGATAGGGCCTGTAATTCACTGGTCTTGAGAATGTCTTTCCCTAGTACAGGTCTCCCTCTTTTCTGACATATGGAGTCTTCAGAGAGGTGTATGGGAGCCCTAAGAGTGAGGTGACTTGTCTTGGGTCACACAGGTGTCAGGATTTGAGCCCAGGTCTTCCTCATTGCATTTTAAATTCTTTGTTGATTGTCCGAGGGCTAGCTAGCTAAATTCAAATCTTATCACTAGAGGGTCATCAGGCTCACTCTTTTGGCCACACCAACTCCTGAGACCATGATCCAACTCTTGAGACATAGAGGCCCAGCAGTGAACCAGTCAAGGGAGATCCCACTCGTACAGAGTCATCAATAACTGATATATTCACATAAGTATCCATGGAGAATGGAAGCCTCCGAGGGCAGGAGGGGATTCATTTTTGTCTTTGAATTCCCAGTGCCTAGTACAGCACCTAACATTTAGCAGGTACTTACTGTTTGTTAAATTGCATTGAATCTAGAGGGCAGGGGATTTATCTGATTCACCTTTGTATCTCACCTATGCATCAATACTTTGAGGATGCGGTACCCCAGAAATGCAGGTTGAAATCTCATTATCAGACAATCCTCATGAATTTCCATGGATGAAAAATAATTCTCCTACAGCCAGCATGTCAATAGAGGCTGAGCCTGGGTCATGAGACATATAGTACATTGTTGAGCCCATACTTAAAGCCTTTCCACCTTGGTGGGACCTGTTAGAACTTGTGTTCTTTGGGCATAAACCTTAAAGGACCCAGTGGACATTGTCATGCACAGTAGGACCATGGAAAAGTAGAGTCAGTGGAGAGGTTGGAACACAGGTCCTAGGCACACAGAAGCTGCTCAGCAAATACCTATTGACCATTACAATATTACAATAACTATAGCGTGGTGTAGACTAGACTTGAAACCAAGAAGATGGGACTAGGTTCAAGCCCTGCCTCTGGCATATACTAGCTATGGGATCTGGGGAAGATCCTTTGCCTCTCAGCACCCACCCTCTCCTGTGCCAGCTCTCCATTGAGAGATTGAATTCCCACACTGAGAGTTCTCTGCACAAATTCAATTACAGGTCTTAGATGATGACGAAGAAGAAGAAGGAGAAGGAGGAGGAGAAAGTATCAGAGCAAAATGAATAGGAAATTTGCATTAGAATCATGAAGACCTCAGTTCAAGATCCATGTCTGATGCACAGTGTGACCCTGGACCAGTCAATTAAGTTCTGAGAGCCCCAGGCAATCCTCTAAACCTAAATACCAGGCAGGTGCTGACTCACATGGGTGACTGAAAGGAATTTCTATATTGGGAGTTCCTATGTCGATGAAATAGGTGTTTCCTCTTTCCCCCTAAAAAAAGAATTGTAATACTACTATTCTGTGAACATAACAATCACACCTCATATTTTTATATCACTTTCCATCTTTAATTATCTCCTTTGACCATCACAAAACAGCCCCAAGAGGCATGCAGGGCAGATATTTTAATTCCAATTGGGGATGACAGAATTAGAGCCCCAGAGCTAGAAACGTCCCCACATGCTCTAAATCTCCTCCTTGGACAGATGAGGACAACAGGCCTGGAGAAATGAAGACACTTGCCCAAAGTCATCCAAATAGTAAATGTCCATGCCAGGATTTGAACTCAGGGCTTCAGACTCTAGTCTTCTAACCATTGCAGAAAGTTAGCAGCAGCCCTGGCCCCAATGGGATCCCTTTTCCAGTCCCTTTACCGATACCTCCACCCGGAGAATGTCATCTGCATGGATGTCATCCACCCGCTGCTCTGTGTGTTCCACAAGCTTCGTCTCCAGGGACACCAGCAGCCGGCCACGATAGGACACGCCTTCACCCTGGGGAAGAAGAAACCTGGTAATTTATGCACACTCTTTAGAAAGGAGGCACAAGTACACTATGGATGCGAGGACTTGCTTTTAATTGTTCAACAGGGCACATTTGATGTAGAAAATGATAGGAATTAAAGGCAAAGGAGAGGAACAAGGGGCCATGAGAGCCCATTAAGTGATAAAGAATAGAATACAGAAGGACAGTACATTCCTCAGCACTACTCCCATCTGTAATTCTTTCCCCATGATAGTTGTGTTTTGTTGTGTTCCAGCCAACCACCAAATCTGATTAACGTCCATAGTAAACAACTAGCAAATCCATGACGTGTGTACATGAATAACATTGAGTAAGTTACATAGTCTCTCGAGGCCTGCCTCAGTTTCCTCCTTGGCAAAATGAGGGGGTCAAGTCCTTTTCTATTTGTGACCCTATGACCTCCCTTTTTCTAATAGAAGCAGGGGCTCCTACCTAGATCACAACCCTTAGCCAAAGATTTGAGAAACATATTTTGCATTTCTCAAGCCTTGAATCTTCCTAGGAGACCCAGACCCATGAGAAATATCCTCTCATGTGTTCATCATTTTGATAAAGACAGAAACCTTCACTTAAACATTCTGCCTAGCAATTTTGCTTTTACCCTAATTGGGCATTAGCTAAGTTCAGTCTTCAGTCTTCAAACATGACTATTTGGGATCAAAGGAGGAAACCTACTATCTCTGGTCTTCTTGACTATTCATCCACTTTTCTATATTGTGACAGACAGGCATTGTATGTTGAGGGGGTGTAGGTTGGAGGTTATTAGGCTAAGCGGCTAAAACCCAGCTAAACCAAAGATAAAATATGAGAAGGGGTCGGAACATACAGGTGAGCTACATCCATGTGGAAAGGAAAGGAGAGGGTAGAAAGGAACTAGCCAATATAAACATTATGGGTTGGCCATTCAACTCAGAGCCTCTGAGAAATTGGGGTCTGAGGTCTTTATATCTGAACCAGGGCAGGAAACTGGACATTTAGACAGACAGGACCTGTGTCTTCAGGGGCTGGGGAGGAGTGGGGGGTGGGCAGGGACACCTATGGCTCAAGTCAGAAGAGTAATTAGCACAAGAACTAGGAAGGTGAGTCAGATTCCTCAGGGAGTCCAGGAAAGCCAGACCTGGGTTGAAAGAGGACCGGATCCTGGGCTCAGACAGAGAGTCAGACCTGAGGCATCAAGAAGTAAGTCCATACAGAGTCATCCCAGTGGGATAACAACACAGTGTTTGGCACATAGTAAGTATTGATTGATTGATTCTTTGATTAAACCTGCGTCTGGTCACTATCTATTCCAGGAGGGAACAAGATTTGGGATATTCAAAATGGCCACCATGAAAGGACATTGCTGGTGATGGTTTCACTGGTGAGGCACAAGACAGGGAACCGCTGAGGGTGGGGGAATGGAATCTGTCCCTGTGACTTGGACCCAGAAGAAGCCATCTTTCGCTTCTTTTTGTATCTTTAGTGCTTGGCACAGTGCTAGGCACACAGTAGGTGCTGAATCAATATTTATTGATCAATTGGTAGCAGAGATGCATCATAGCCAGGAGTCAACAGATATATCCTAGTGAACTAATTCATGTCTCCCCCACTGAATAGCGCAGACAGATCACCCCACCACCACCACTTCTCCATTCTTGATCCCATACCTTCCAGCTGGCATCAGCCTTAGCCTCACCTTGCCTAGGTTGAGTTCTTCATAGGGGTCAGGAAAGCCAGTGAATTCCCTGGGACTGCCATAAAGGTTCACGTAGCAGGGTCCGAAGGTGGGGAGGAAACCCAGGCCATCATCAACTAGAAAACACAGGAGACAATCAGGTACAGGGGTGGTGAGTGGCACACAACCTGAATTTTGCCAGGCTGCCACTGTTATCCAGTTTGGGGAGCCTTGTGGTCAGGAACACTTATTCACATGCACTCCCCTCTCCAGTCCTTACTCCACATCCTTGGCTCTTAATTCCCATCCCTGACTCTTAGCTGCCAATCCCTCGTTCCCAAGTCCCCATCCTTGATGCTGACCTCCCCATCTTCATTCCTGAGTTTCCATTAACAGCTTTTATTATTTTCTCCTATTCTCAGGTTAAATTTCAAATGGTCTTCATTGAACCCTGCCTTGGTGGTGACACCAAGACTCCTCATGTTTCACTTCACCACAGCTGTCCCTGCCACATACACCCCATGCAAACCTTTCCATCCTGAACTGTAGCCATCCAAGACCTAGGTGACAAGCTGGCCAAAGCAAATGAGGCTAATTTCCAATTTTAGACTGGGCCCATGCCCAGAAGGCCAAGCTGTGAGGTTAAATGGACAGCAGCCCAAATAAAGACTGCTCCCTCCACCTAGGGAAAAGGATCACAGGAGAAAGGAGGGTGGTCCCTAACCCTCAGGTTCATGATCTCTTGCCCCTTGAGAGAAACAACAAAGGAGCAAAAACAAAATTGCTTAATCTCATCATCATCTATGTTCACTGGATACTGTCCAGTAGCTGTTCAGTTTAGAAATAAATTTGGAGCAAGGTTTAAAGATAAAGTAAAGGTTAGGAACAGATATTCTTCTATGCTCTTACCGGCATTAATGTCTAAATTTTCAAACTAAAAGTCATGTTACTTTTTAGCTACTTCATTTTTAGCTACAATATTCTATAGCTCTAGAATTTATCTAGAGTCATTTTTACAGGTATTTTGAGGGATTTGGGGAAGAGCTCAAGCAAGTCCCTGCTTTGGCTCCACTATCTTGGCTTCTCCCAAGCTACAATATTCTAGAAGCTCAGATAGACTGGACTGTTCCTTTCTTGAGAGGGCAGTCATAAGGGGAAGTATTATTCATTTCCCATAATCCACATCATCTATCCCAAAGGTAGAAAAGGATATTAATTGGGACATCCTAGCATAGATAAGATTAAACCAATAACTTCTCAAGTAAGGTCTAAAGGAAACCTAACCACAGGCCAGAAAGATTTCTGGAGAAAGTTGAAAGTGGGACCTTAGGTTGCAAACAATAGATGTTTTATTTATTATTGCTATTGAGGAGGAGAAAGAAGATGGTAGTGGATGCTACAGTAATGGGAATCCCAGCTTCTAGCCACCAAGACCCATGATCTTCTTTCAGTAGATAGAACAGGAAGGCAAAGGTCACTTTTCCTAGGTTGACATGGAAAGGGCAAAGGACCTGTTGCTGAATGGAGATTAATTTCATTTTGAGGACAGGAATCACAGCTGCCCCTCAAAAACCAAGAGCCCCCTGAATACAGAGACAATCATCTATCTACTCTCTCAGACTTGGAGTCTATTTAAGGGTAAGTACTTTTCGCCCATCTAACAGGCACAGGAAGAGATGGAAGAGGACCTGGAGTAGGATGGGACATTATGTTTGAGTTAGAGTTTTTCTCCGACCAGGCAACAGTTGGATTCCATTGGCTTCTTATGGCAGGACCTGGGATAAGGCCTGGGATAGATCACTCCTGGTCTTCCAGAAAGGAATAACACTTGGGGCTCTGGAAATGGCCATCCCAAGAGGCTAGTTCAACACTTGGTCATGGCTAACTGCTGAGTGAAAGATGGAGCTAATGGAAGAATTAGGGCATCAGGAGAGGGAGGCCCATGAACTCAGGAAGGAATTCAGTATATAATGACTAGTCAGAATATTGTAGAGGCAGGCAGAGAGAGCTTATGTAATATGTTTATATATAATATAGATATATGCCTATTATAAATAATATAAATATCATTTATAAATATGATCAGATCTCCATTCCCCAAGGGTATCAGCCTTGGCTGAAAATTTATAAATCTTCTCCTGTTTTCTCCTGCCCTCTCCTTGCCCAGTGGCTGCCACATTTCTGCCAGCCACCCATGACAGTTGAATGAGAAACTCATTTAACACTCATCTGGACCCCAAACCTCAGGAAATCAAATTCACCAAGGGAGAAGGAGAATGGAATCACTGTAACAGACCATAAATGATTTGAGGATTATCCAGTGGGCTCCAGAGAAACAGTTCTCGCTGCCTTTCCTACTCTGGCCCAAGAGGATGTTCCAGTAAATTGTAAGTTCCTTGAGAGCTGGAACTGATTCACTTTGCCTCTTTATTGTTGCTGTCTCTCTGTCCCCAATGTATTGTGCAATGCACAGACTGGACCCAATGAGCTGGACCTGCCATAGTCCCCTAACTAGAATAAAGAAAGAAAACTCAGTGGAAATGGGAAGGGAAGAGAGGAAAAAGTGTTCTGCTCAAAGCAATTTCTCTTAATTAATGAACTTATTTCCCCCATCAGAATGTAAGCTCTCTGGGAGGAAAGATTTTATCTACTGTACCTGTATCCTCTGTGCCTGGCCCAGAGTTGGCACCTAATGAATTATCATGGTCCCCCTCTCCCACCCAGACCACCCCAGACTGAAAAGAATGACAGCCTGTATCCCATCTGCCCCGGAATCCCAAAGGAATCCCAACCCAACAATCCCTCCTTCTCCCCATTGGGAGGCGAGCAACGTACGGTCAGAGGCACGGTAAGGGTTGACCACACCCGGCGGCTCCTCTGAAGTGTAAAGAAATAGAGAAATGGAGAAGAGGGTTAGCATGTCATGGATAAGGTTGTCATCCAGGGGCAGGTTACATGAATGCATACTTAGACAGGCGGGTGGATAGATAGGTGGATGAGGGATGGATGGATGGAGGGAAGGATGGATGGAGGGATAGATGGATGGACAGGAGAAGAATAGACAGACAGAGGAGCAGGCAAATTACTCTCTGGCTCACTCAGTATGTCTACGACAGGTCCCACATTCCATTCCCTGCCCCACCCCCTGGCTCCAGAACCTGTTCATTCTGCTTAGACTAGATTCTCACACATCAGCATAGCACAGTGTCTGGCACATATAAAGCACTTAATAAGTGCTTATCTCTCTGTATCTGGTGGATCATCCCACAGCCCAGCAATGCCACTATCTGCCCCACTGCCTGCTGGTCTTACCAAAAGGGGCAGTAATAATCAAGGGGTCTCTCTAAGGGAAGAAGGGCCACCTCAAAGGAAGAAGACTAACTAGGTTTGCCTTCCCTAAGCCTTGAGGTCTAACATGCCAAGTCTATCCAAATGTCCCTGCTTGGGTCTGAGGCTGAGAAAGGAGCCTTCCAGCTGTAACTCAAGTTGAGCCCAAGAACCCCAGAGATTTACCTCCCCAATGGGAATTCCAAGGAAGAGAGAAAGAACTCATGGCCCGGTGTCAATGCCAGGTGTGAACAGTGATCATATATATGTGCAATCCATGCATGTATGTTGTGTGTGGGTCTATGGGTACCCATGTTCATGTGTCTGCTCATGTGTGTAACTGAATATATTTGTGTAGAAGGTCAACATGTGTATATCTTGGGGACAGGGTACATTTGGTGTGTCTGCATATGGTTCAGTCTGGGGGCTTCTGACCGTGGTGCGTTCTCCAGCGAAGGGTGCCTGTCTGATTATCAGATGCACGTGAATGCACACATGTTTGTGTGTGTGCGTATCCATATTCACCCCAAAGCCCAAGTAATAAGGGCAGGGTACCCAGTGTCCCTGGACCTGGTCAGCCAAGTGTGACAGTAACGTTACAGTTGTACCAACAGTAATTATAACATAGCAGTAGAAGCAGCTAGCATTGACATAGCACTTTATACGTTATCTCAGTGGATTCTCATGACGCCCCCAGGAGGTAAGATGCTGTTATTTTTGTCTCCATCTTACAATTGAGGAAATAGAGATAAAGCGACTTACCCAGGGTCACACAGCCAGTCAGTGTCTGAGGCTGGATTTGAACTTGGGTCTTTCTGACTCTACGCCTGCCACTCTCCCCACTGGGTTTTTAGCATTTTGGCTGCACTGTCTTTGAACCATGGACCTCCACACCCTTAACTCACTGCTTTGGTTCTACAGAGGGAAAGAGACCCTAGCACCAAAGAGAGGGAGGGACTTTGAGATGCTTTGAAAGGGGCCTTGCTGCTTTCCCCAGGAGGTGCCTGGGCAGCTTATTCAATAGTTTGTCAGAAATAGTCGCAACTATAATCATAAATAATCAATTACAATCAGAAACCATCACCTTCGTTAGGAGGACCCAGTACAGTGAGGGGCTGAGGGACTGCCTCAGTGTTGCTTTTGTATCTTCAGCCCTTAGAATGGTTCCCAGCACTCCATTTATTTATTTATTCATTCATTCATTTGTTTGTTTTTAGCCAGTCTTGTGCTTTTATTTGCATAGGGAACTCCCAGTGAGGACACTACCTCCACCAAACAGCCATCACTTTTATTAAAATAGTCTGAGAGAATGACCCAGAACAAGGAGAAGTGACGTGCAAGATCACCAAGGTAGTATATCAGGACTTGACAACTAAGCAGGGCAGTAACTGGAGTACTGGACCCAGCATCAGGGAGACACAAGTTCAAATCCAATCTCTGCCACTAGCTGTGTCACCCTTGGCAAATCACTTAACGTTCAACTTTGCCTCAGTTTCCTCATCTGTAAAATGGAGATAACTCCCAAGGTTAAGAGATCAATAAAATAGTATGTGCAAAGCATTCAGCTCTGTGCCTGGCACACAGTAGGTGCTCTATAAATGTTAGCTATAAATGTTATTGTTATTGTTAACGGTATCTCCCTATCAGGGCTATTCTGAGGATCTAACGAGAAAATATTTATAAAGTGTTTTTCAAATTTTAAAGCCCTCTGTGCTGTAATTATCATCTGGGCTTCTTGACTTGAGGATTACTCTCTATCTACAATACCACCATGCCTGTCTTGCATGCAATAGGTGTTTAATAAATGTTTGTTGAATTGAACCGATAAGACAAGGCAGATTTTATTATTTCAGAGAGACTCAAACAGATGAAGTGTTTTGCCCGGGGTCACACAGAGAGTAAGGAATGGAGACCAACCCAGATCTTCTGACTCTCAGACCACAGTACTTTCCATTGACACTGCACTCCCTGAAGGTGGGGGCTGGCATCAGCTCTGACCTCCCAGGGAGAAGAGAGAAGGGAGCAAAGAAAGCCCTCTTGGACTGGTCATCCATAGTACTCCATGCAGCAGTGATGGGGGAGAGCAGCGGCTTGGCTAAAGAGACAGGAACATGCAAAACTCCAAACACTGCCCCACGGAGGAAAGAGCAGTGGATTCAGAGCCCACTTCTGCCCTTTCCTAGCTGTGTGACCTTGGGTATGTCTCTTACCTTCCATGGGTCCTTTAAAAAATAAGACAGGAAGATGTTTGAGGTTCCCTCTGGCTAAGCCATTCCCCCTTCTGGAGGCCTCAGTTTCCTCCCTATGCCAGAAAGAGAACTGAGGCCAGTGGCCTCTGAGATTATTTCCCATCTGACACTCTATGAATTCGCAGTGAGCCCCAGCTGGACCAGAAGCATCTGGGTTATTCCAGCTGCTCCTTATCCAGAATGGATCCAAAACATTGGCAATGAAACACCTGGAAGCCAAAGTAAACACCTGTCTTCACCTTGGACAGAGACCTTGACCTTTCTTATGGATGGTCGGAAGGGCTTGCAGAAGCACACTCTGGTTGCTCCAGTAGGTGTTTACCTGGAATGTTCTTCCTCCTCCGACCAGACAGCTGACTTCTCTGGCTTCCTTTAAATCCCACCATCCACAGGAAGCCTTCCCTGACCCCCCTTACCTCCAGGGTCTTTCCTCTGTTAACTATTCCCTACTGATCCTGTCCATATCTTGTTTGTACACAGCTGTTTGTGTACTCTCTCCTCTATTAAGGTCCTGGAGGGCAAGGACTGTCTTTTACTTTCTTTCGTATCCCTAGCACTTAGCAGAGTGCCTAGCACACAACAGGTGCTTAGTAAACATCTATTGATTAAATGAATGAAATTAATTTTAGCCACCCTAAAGGTAGAGACATTCTGTAGACCAGAACTATTCCAGAGGCTCACTTTCCTGACCTCCACCCCACCCACCGCCTGCCTGTATAACATTATTTGGGAGTCAAGAGACCGGGGCTCAAGTCTCAGGTCTTACACTCATTAGCCCCTATTAGTCTATAGAAGTCACTTCTAGTCTTTGGGTTTCAGTTTCCTCAACTGTAAAACAGAGATAATTACATGTGTATTTCATATGGGAGAGTTACTATTATTTCTACCACTAGAAGTCAAGAAGGACAAAGCCAACACTGCCATGATGAGGGGTGTCACCTTGGAATGTGTTCTTTCCAGTCTCAGCAGGACCAGATCCATGGCTATATTCCCAGAAACACTTCCATTCCGGGGACAGAACTAGGGGGAGAAGACTGTCCTTTGAAGTTACCTCACCCATCCTCCTTATTATACAGGTTAGCAAATAGAAAATGCCTAGAAAGGAAAACTAACTCACCCAACATAGAAAGGGACATAGGCAGAATTTGAACCCAGATCCTCTTCTCCCAGAGCCTCTAGTCTCCTCACTATAGTGGAGTCCTACCCCTACCTCTTCCCCTTCATTTTATAGCGGAATCACAGGGAGTGGAGAGATTAGGTAACTTGCCCAAGGCTACAAGAGAGCTAGTATTCAAACCCAGCTCTTCTCATTCCCTTTCCACACCTCTAAAGCAGGGAGAATTGGAAGTAAACAGAGATCATCAAGTCCAGAGGTTATAACCTCTTTTGTGTCCTAGACCCCTCTAGAGATAAGTCAGGTAAAGGCCTGTGGACCTCTCTTCAGAAGGATGCTTTTAAACGCACAAAATAAAATCTTCAGGATTACCAAGGAAACCTATTGTATGGAAATACAGTTACCAAAATATTGTTCAGAGACCCCTGGTCTTGTCCAAGCATCTCACTTCACAGATGAGGAAAATGAGATTTATAAAGGTTAATAGGCTTCCCTGAAGTCCCTGGGCAGGGATTCAGGCGTGACTTTCCAGCCAGTGGGTCTCCTAAGTGACTTATCCCATGTAAAAGACTATTGTATATTTTAGGGAAGGGTTTGTTCCAGAGCAACTCTCCCTGGTGCATTTACGCACGTTTAGTGCTCATTAATGAGGAGGGATGCTGCCCACAGAAGGCAGAGCCGGCTCGAGCATTAGGAGCCACTGTTCACGTCAAGAAACGATGACGAAGCAACTTGGAAATGAGCGTCATGAGTCACTCGGAAAATAGAATTCACTCTGCCCAACGCTGCATTCATTCTCCTCCCAATCTGGCTCGCCCGAGACTGGCCAGGGAGGCTGACAGTTCAGACAGAAATAGGCACTGCATAGCCAAGGATTCAGGAAGCCAGGGGTCTGACCCCAGCTGGCCCACTCACCCTCAGTCCTGGGACTCCGTCCCCTCTCTTGTTGCCAAATGACACTCACTTTAGGGGTTCTTAACTTGGGGGCCCAGAATTAGCTTTTTCTTAAGTTTGATGCCTGAATTTCTATATAATTGGCTTCTTTTTCAATCCTATGTATTTTATTATTTAAAAACATGGTTCTAGGGATCCAAAGGCTTCAGAGACCCCAAGGGGTCCACATTCCCCCCCAAAAAAAGCATTAAGAGCAGCTACCTTGGTTGTTAGTACTTCATACCTCAGTGACCTGAAATCCATTTTTCTTATTGCATATATTATCATATTTGCTTCATATTCATCATTGTTAGGTATTATTGCTCGCACCACCAGCAGGGACTATTTCCTCCTTGTATTCCCATCACATTGCAGGGAAGGGGGCTAGAGAATTACCCTGGCAGAGGGCACTCCTAGCTACAAACTCGTTCCTCCAGAACAGTTCAGTAACTGTCCCCCAAATTCTGTCTTCATTGCTTCTGGCAATGAGGGGTTCACTGACTGGCCAGAGTGCCAGAGGCCTTGGGCCTTGGAGGTAGAGGCTGAAGCCAGGGCTGATTCCAAGGCTGGTCTCTGCCCCTGGCACAGAAGAACCTGGACCTTGGATTTCTTTGGTCTAAGGAGCTCTTGGGTAAGGAACGAACCCTGGCCAATGCAAGTAGGAACCTGCTTACAGCAACTTATACCCTGAGAGGGTTGATTAGGAAGCTCAAAGACTTGTTAAATGTCCAACAGTCAGAAGGTGTTGGACACAGGACGGGTACTGACTCTTCCTAGCTTTAAGGTCAGCTCTCTACCCATTATATGACATTGTCTCTCTAGCACATAGTAGGAGGCTTAATACATTGATTGGTTTGATGTCAAATGCTGAATTGAAATGGATTGAACTGAGTTGAACCAAAGTGAATTGAACTGACTTTGTCCAACCTACCTCCCAAGATGGCTGGAGTGAGATATCCAATGAGATAACAAATAGAAAGGGCTTTGTAAAGGATGCTGTTAGAGATGGGGAAAGGAGCAGGCCAAGATCGTCCCTCCCAGACAAGCTGCTTTGGGTGAGTCAGGCAGGAGGCAGCAGGCAGGCAGAGCAGCTCATGCAAGAGCAGTCACAAGTTTACTTAAAGGAATTAGTTGGTAAGAAGTCCCAGAACGTGTTGGTTAAGAAGGGAGTCAGCCCAGGTCTCCATCAGAGCTACCGTACCTGATAAGGTTTAAAAAAAGAAAAGAAAAGAAAATCCTTTTAGAGATGGTATAACCGTCCTCCTCCTCCTTCTCCTCCTCCTTCTCCTCCTCCCCTCCCCCTCCTCCTTCTCCAGGAAGCCTAAACAGATTGATTCAGCCAACAAGGTCTTCATTTTATAGAAGAAACATCCTGCACTGTACATGAGTGTACATGATTTACCCAAGGTCACAAAGCCAGGACCCTAGCTCTAGAGCCAGAAGAGACCTCAAAAATCCAACCCTCTCGCTTTAAAGAAGAGAAAACAGACCTAGTGAGGCTGACCACTCAGGATCACCTGGGGAGTAAACATCCCTGGGGCGCTTGACTCCAGGATCTCTGACTTTACAGCCCGTGCCCTGTCCACTGTACCTTGTGCCTCCCAAACTCTCCTCTGCTCTCATGTGTCTGGTTAGTGACATCTGTCCTTCCATCCATCTATCTTCTGACTTCTCAATATCTGCTCATGTCATGAGGTGGAGTGGGAGAAGGGCATCCTGCTCCCACACTTCCTATATACCCTTCCTCCTCCTGTTTCTTTCCTAGAAGATCTCCAGGCACATCCCACCCACTTCCTTCTTGAAGCCTCCTCTGGCCACTCCAGCCCCCCAGAGACCTCCCCCTACCCTGACCTCCTTCGGCTCTGAGACACCCCACCACTTATTTGGACCTTATCTGTCACCACATTGTACTGTTAGTGTTCGTATTGTGACAAGTCTTGCTCCCTCTTCCTCTTCCCCCCTCCTAAGACCACACCTGCCTCCAAGACTATAAGCTTCTACAGAGCAAGACCCTTTCCTTGTTTCTCTTCATTTCTTCAGCATTGAGCATGATAGACTCTCAGAAAACGTATAGTGATGACTATGACAATGGTCATCGAAGGGGATCTCTTCAGGAGCAGGATCTAGGGGTGTAGCTGTGTGTCCACACTCATTGAGGACAAAGCCAAAGCTAGGCATCTTTCTAAGACATTGTGGAGGACCTCTAAATCTGGCAAGCATTCCCCTCTTCTAAGGATGGAGATACATACACGATCCTTGTAGAAGGGACTGAAAAGGCATCGCTAAGGATAATGAAGCTATGGGCAAGAAACTGGAGACTTCAGAGGCACAGGTGGTGTTTTAATTATTGCTGCCGATTGAATGACTTTGGAAGAGAAAAGGAAACTTCAGGATGGGAGTAACTAGTTCAGAAGGTGGTATCTGGGACAGAATTTAGATTTATGGACCACAACTTAAAATAAAGAACTACTGGATGTGAGATCAGGGATAGGATATACCTAATGAGGACTGGTAAAAATATATCTTGCTTGGAGCTCTATAAATCTGATCAATAAGGCTTTAAACCAAAAAGGGAGGAAGGATGAGAAAACTGCCTGCATATATCTACCAAGGTTGCCAGCACACGGCACAGCATCTACAGTACAGGAAGAAAAACAGCAGGAGAGATGTCCAGTAACTCAAAGGGAGGGACAACCAAGGAAGAGGCAGCCATAAAATCCACAGGTCTGATACCAAGACACCAACAAGATATCCTAACACAAGAAGGGAGAGTCAACCTCATAAATATTGTGGAGACTCGGTGGGCTGGGACTCAAGAATGAAATGCAACTGTAGAAGAAAATGCCGTATTTAAAATGAAGAGGAGAGTGAGGCATGGTGGTGCCCATCTGGGGTCCCAGTTACCAGGGGAGCTAAGGTTGGCAGAAAAGTTGAGCTTGGAACTTTTGAGCTGGGGTGGGCTAAGTCAATCAGGTGACCACACTAAGTCTGGCACCAATATGAGGAATAGGAGGCAACCAGGATGCTTGAGGAGAGGCAAACCAGTCCAGGTCAGAAACAGAGTAGATCAAAGTTCTGGTGCCAATCAGCAGTTGGATTGGGCCCATCAGTGCCCTCTGTGTCTTCAGCTTGGTCAAAATAGGGAGAAAGAAAGAAAGAAAAAGAGAGAGAGAGAGAAAGAAATAAAAGAAAGAAAGAAAGGGAGGGCAGAAGGAAGGGAGAGAGAGAGAGAAAGAAAGAGAGAAAGAGAAAGAAAAAGAAGGGAGGGAGGAAGGAAGAAAGGCAGGGCAAGCATGTCAAACAACTGAGATAGCATAAGAAATAGCAAAAGGTTCAGGGGAAGAGGTGCAATGCCACATCTCTAGATCTGCTCAGGACCAGGAGCATCTCTGCTCGGTCCCATCTGCTCTCAGGAGAGGGGCCCTGAGCCCAGGAATGCAGTTTAGTGACAGCTGAAGGTACAGGAATAATAATTCATAGTTTTTTTCATATCCCCCAGAAATAAGTATGACCCTGGTATGGGAAAGCTGGCCTCCTGAGCAAGAACAGTTCTCAGCAATAACGAGGCAGGGTGGGAGTCAGGGAGAGGGGGAGGGAGTAGATGCTGCTACAGCTCCGAGGAAAGCATCAGTAATTGTTAGTGAGAAGGAAACAGACTCAGCTTTAAGCTCCTGCTGAATTATTACAAACAGACCGGGCCAGGCTGCACAGTGGTTAGAACTTGGTGCTAATGAGGCCAAGGTCACAGGCTTGAATGCCATCTGGAAGAGTTGGCTTCTCGAAGAGAGAAATGCTGTTCTCTAGCCACAGATCACCCTGAAGGCTGGCCACAGCACAGACACAGGCCTAACCCTGACCCCTTACTCTGTCCACAGACTGTTCACTAATCTCACCAACTGCCCCATCCTCTGCCACTCAGGACACAGTTATAGATGGAAGTGGGGCGGGGGATGATGTCAGATGTCACATTCTCGTTTTATTTCAAACAATTGCTGAGTTCATGTCTATCAAAGTTGAGAAATACAGGAATCTTCAAGTCTTTCTTTTTCCAAGAAACATCTGAGAAGCATCCCCTACCCCCAGCTCCATCCCCCACTTCTGCTGCCCACTACCTCCCTTCCCTCCCCTTCCCCCTCACTTCCCCATAAAGTGCCAGGACAGGGCAGCTAGCAGATCACACCCAATAAAACGCTCTAATCAGTCCCAGTCTCTCTCCCAAAGTACAAGAGAAAACACAACTTACAAAGAGGATGCAAGATCCCCAGACCCCGGGTCTACCCAGGGTTAGTGAGACTGAGAGTACCTAAAGCCTCCCTCCCTGTTCACTGACCTGAGTATTCCTTCAGGCTTAAACTATCCCTCTCTAGAATAAAGGACAAAAATCTCCGGCCCCCGCAGGGAGAGCCAAGAACAAGGGGCTAATGCCAGGGAGAGAGAGTAAAGGGAAAAGGGGAGGAGATTCAAGAATGCCCCCCACCCACACCTCCAAGACCCATCAGGATTTATCATAAAACAGGACAATTTCCCAAAGAAAATGCCATTTAGTCATCCTCTTTCTGTGGATTAACCGCCCAGAAGACAAACTCCCAGCAAGGACTAATTATGTCCTGAGTGCTCTCTCTCTTTCCCTAGCTTGCCCTCTCCCTGCCAGCAGGGAATTCAGATTCATTAGGCCATTACCCTGAGTCAGACAGAATAAAGAACTGGTTGGGGGGTGTGGGGGTGGGAATCACATAATACCAACACCCTCGAAGGTCAAACAGAAATGAAGTCTGCATTATCCACCCGGGGAGAAAACTGGATTTCCTCTGGTTAATTTAGCATGTAAGGGTCTAGATGAACAGGCTTTGTTTACTTATACACAGGTCATTAAAACATCAGTGACTTTCCGGTAAACCAATTAATCTTTCAACTCAATCTCTCAAAGCAGCAGTGGTGGCATCTAAGGAAAGCAATCTATTGTCTTAAGAATTGTAGTTAGAGGTGAGTAGACCCAAACAAGGCTTAGAAACCAGACATCTGGGGAGTAAAAATTTAGAGACAGGTTCCTGGTCCAAAAAGCCTCTAGACAGAGGTCAAGCAGTCAAATGATAACAGTAAGTATAATGTATCTTAATATGATAATGCCATATCATACATAGTATATATAAGAATCTATAGTACAGCATATATCATACAGAGTATACTATTATATATATATATATATATGTTCTCTACTTTCATTCTCACAACAACCCTATTAAGTAGGTGCTATTAGAGAAGGAAATGGCAGACCATCCCAATCTTTGCCAAGAACACCCCAAGACTGGCACACTCTGATCCATGTCTGAAAAATAACAAATTTATCCTGACTTTACAGATAAGGAACTGAAGTTCAGAGGGGAAAAAATGATCAACTGCTTTGGCCAGGGTCACGCCGCTAAGATCTGAGACAGAATTTGAACTCCGGCCTTCCTGACTCCAAGCTTCTCATTCTATCCGTTGTGGGGTTTTGGTTTCTTAGGAAAATGGTAGTCTGATTCCCAGACTGGGTGAAAATAGCCCAGTTTGGAAACAATGACTGATGATTAAAAACTAAAATTCTGTACCCTAAGAACTTCAGAAAAGGTTAGGATCCTCTATGTGGGAACTCTGAGAGGAACCCCTTCACTTTACAGAGGAGATGAAGGTAGCAAGCTGATCAGAGGTGACCTAGAACCTGGGTTGTCTGACTCCCATACCCATGGATCTTCCCATTGTACTAGTCAGAAATCCAACCAGAGGGGCCTGGGAAAGGGTCTCTGAGACCCTATAGGAGCATACTTCCTACTTGGGTAGGGAGCCAGGAACCCAAGCAAGACCTTCTGATAAGAGCAATACGACATTTTTGTATAAGTAATCCATTTCGTGAACACCCACTGACTCTGGGAGTAATTCCTTTACTCTCTACAGAGTTCCATCCTGCAGGAGCTGAAAGGCGTGAGAGAAGGGGTTTGGGGGCTTTGATTTGCTCCCTTCTGAAGAGGGTGACTGAGCCTGGTTTCTCAGAGACGCTATATTTCCAGAGACCCTTGCCACACACACCATCTAGTGGCAAAAACACCCCCACTACAGGTGCAACAAATCGGAAATTAAAGAAAGACTAACAGCTGGCAGGACATTATCTAAAACAACCTTCTTATCATCCTTGGCCACTAAAAGGGACAGCGATGCAGGTCACACCGCAGTGTGGAGCTATCTGCAGTCTTAGAAACTACACGGTATTTCTTGATCTCATTTAAACAGATAACTGAGAGTTGCTTGCATTTCTAGGCTGCCCCACTTCATAGACAGATCATTGTCTCAGATGGATCATGGCAAGGAAGTTCAGAGATCACAGCTCTAGAGATAGAAAGGACTTCCAAGGTCATTTTGACCCAATCCCCTCATTTTACAGATGAGGAAACTGAGACCCCGGGGAGAATAAGTGACTTGTACAAGGTCACACAGGTTACAAGTATCAGAGAGGAATTTGGACTCAGGTCTTCCAGCACCGTACCACACCCTCCACACCCCCAGCCCTTAGCACCACACCTGGTACACAATAGGTGCTTAATAAATGTTTACTGTCTGGGGATGTCCAACTAGATGGAGTTTTCTGAAACTTCTCAAATAGGAGTGAGGCCGGTGGGAGCAAAGGGCTTGAGAGCTCACTATGAAGCAGTTTCCCTAACAGACAGGGACGCAAAATTAGCAAGGACACTGCTCTGCACCCCACCCAGCACCGTGGGCAGAAAAGAGAGAAAAGGGAATGAAGGAATAAACTCACCTTCTATTTCTCCTCCGGATGCAGATATTTTCGACATACACAGGTAAGTGGTGCCCACGATGTCATTATGAGTGAGACGATCCCTAGAATGAGGGCCCAGAAAAGACTTTAGCCCCAGGGAATGGGGAAAGGGACAGTCTCCCAACCTACCCACTCTACAGGCTACTGAAATGGAAATAACAGCGAGCATTTAAATGGGGTTTGAGCTGTGCTGTTTCATCTGTTCCTCACAACAGAAGAGGAAACTGAGGC
Organism: Potorous gilbertii; assembly: GCA_028658325.1. Taxonomy (NCBI): domain Eukaryota; kingdom Metazoa; phylum Chordata; class Mammalia; order Diprotodontia; family Potoroidae; genus Potorous; species Potorous gilbertii. The sequence continues at coordinate 108,320,094 of CM053769.1, forward strand.
AAACAAAGTTAAGGTATTTGACCAGGCCAGTGGTTCTTTCCACTGTGCTACAGCATTCCTGGGATTGCCTGGCACACATTAGGCACTTACTAAATGCTGTTCATCTCTCTCTCTCTCTCTCTCTCTCTCTCTCTCTCTCTCTCTCTCTCTCTCCCTCTCCCTCTCTCTACCCCGTCTCTTTCTGATAAAGTGCTAGGTCTAGAATCAAGAAGACCTGGGCTCAAATCTTCATTCAGACAATTACTAGCCATGTGACCTCTGTTTCCTCAGTGTCTCCAGCTGTAAATGGAGATGCTTAGGTACCTGCCTTGTATTGGGAGAATTACATGAGATAATATTTGTAAATGCTTATCATAGAGTCCAGGCACATAGTAGGTGCCTCTCTGCCTCAGTCAATGTTTCTTTCTGCCTGTCTTTCTTTACGTCTCTTTCTGTGTGTGTGTGTGTGTGTGTGTGTGTGTGTGTGTGTGTGTCTTTATCTCTCCATCTCTCCATTCCTCTTTTCCTCCTCCCCATCCTTCCTCCCTGCTCCACTCTCTGGATTGACACTTTCTCTGGGAGGTAATTAAGTGTTTGGGTTTTAAAAAGCTTCCAATTCTAGGCTTCATAAGGGGGAAAAGTAGGCCAGAGAGAAGCGAATTCTGCCCCCAGCCTTGAACACCAGCTTTTCCCAAGCTGGTTCCCAGGACAGATCAGCAGATTATCTGGCTCCCCCCACTCTCCCCATCACCAAAAGTATTTCTAAACCCAGCTTGATCCACCACACCAAGGCCTATGCCCTAACCAACAACCAACTCCTCGGGCAAGTGAGAGGCTTTCAGGAGAATTGGATTTCTGGTTTTAACTGGGCCAGGAGGAGGAGGAAAGAATAAAGAAAACCAAAAAACTGGAAAATTGACCCCCTGGAAGACAGTGTGTTTCCAGGAGCCAGGTCACCCCGAGTTTATCTGAGTGTGCTGGGAAGAAAGCACCCTGCGGCTTTGGGAGGGGAGCTTGCAGAGGCAGTAAACTTTCTGGCCAAGACATAGGTTTGAGGGTTTGGGGGGTTTTTTTTGGAAAATGCCAAAGATCTCAAAATAGATTCACAATAAAAATGACTCCCAGGCCTGACCAAAAACCCACGGCTACGGGCCCATAATGGATCAGGGCTATGCTATATGCTGAACACACACTCTCAACACACACACACACACACACACACACACATACACACACCCAAGAGATATTTAATCAACAGATCACAGAGACACACACAGTTCACACCACAGATACAACCCTGAGACATCCAACGCATGCAGTGTCTACAAATCTACTTAAATACAACCAAGAGACAAACAACGTCCATAGCACACACACAAAGACACAGACCAGAGAAACACAAAATGGAGACATACACAAATGTCAGCCCAGAGACACTCATTGTGAACACCACAAGCACACACACTTAGCCAGTCATGCACTGTATATACTACAACACACCCACAAATGCAGTCCAAGATACATTCAGTCACACAACAAATAGACACACACAACACAAATACAATCAGTCAAGAGAAAGATGATGCACAGAGGCACATATAACACAGATAAACACAACAAACACACATAACCAAACCCACATAGTCTAGAGATCCTCATACACAAACACAATCCAGAGATGTACAATGCATACAACACAAAAAGACATTCACACACTAATACAAAGGCACATACAGACCTACCCAGATAGGGAGACAAGCTGGACAAGCATGCCTGCATGGCCGCACCCAAGCAAACACATAGAAACCCCAAACTGTTCACACTTACACAAAAAGCACACCACTCAGCACCCCCATACACACACAATTAGCTGCAATGAAAAGATGTCTCAAGGCCCAGAGCTGCCATCTCCTCCAAACCATTTCCCAATGGTACATACCAGTGGTCGGGCCCCAGAACACTCTCCCCCACCACTGAACGCCCTCCCATTTTCATTTTGATTTTCTCTTAAGACTCCCACAAGCTGTTTTCTTTATTCCTGTGAACCTGGCACATGTCTGAACGGCTCTGTGGTGAGCCGGAATATTTTTTTTTCTTCCCTCCTAACCCTGTCTTGCTTGTTAGGAGGCCTGTGACCTGGGCCCTAGGAAAACCGGGGAGTCCCCATAGGCAATGCTATTCAGGGACACACAAGGGATGCTTCTCTCCACCTGGGGTGGTTGGAACATGGCCTAATCCAGGGGCAAGGGGCCACAAATGAGGACCTCTAGAAGTCCCCTCTGGTCCAAGGGGAATTCTTATGATTCCTAAAGCTCTACTTAAAACATGCCTTTCCCAGCTGCAAAACCTTTGTAGACCTGCCAAGCCAACCTCTTTGCTGTCCCCCTACAAACGACATTCCATCCCCGACCCACATGCCTCTCACAAGCCATGGCTGGAATGCTCTCCCTTCTCCTCCCCCTGCTCCCTTCAAGTTCAAGAGACCCCTCTGAGCTGTGCTTTCCTTTCCCTGGGGAGGGGCTCTTGTGTTTTGCCCTTGTATTCTTGGTGCCTAGCATGGTGCCTAGCCTACAGTAGGGGCTGAACAAAGGCTAACAGAATCGAACTGAATGGAACACACCTTCCAGTGGTGACCCAGATTCTGCGGTCCATTCTACACTGGGGCACCTTCCCTGACTCTCCATCCTGCCCAAACTTCTCAGCCTAGTTTTGACAAGAGCTGCTTCATCTGACCCACACCCTGCCCACATGCCCAATCTTATTTCCCCCAACACTTCCCTCTCTCTGTTTACTCCACGTGAGTAAAATGAACTCATGTTCCTTCCTACCTCAGCATCCTTGCTCAAGTTGGGTCCTCCATCTGCCATGCTCTCTCCTTTCCTCTCTGACTGTCCAAATCCTACCCATTTTTCCAGGTCCAGATCTTGCCCCTACTTTCTCCAGGAAGGCTTTCCTGGCAAATGCAATCTACCACAGTAGCCCAATTTTCTAATGGCCCTGAACATCTGTACTTTTCAGCTTAGTGCTCCAGAAACACCAAAGGTCAGAGCTGTGAGACCTTCAGAGACCATCAAACTCAACTCATCCTTGACCAAGAATCTCAACTACAATATTCCTGACCAGTGGTTCTCTAGCATTAGTTTGTAAGCCATTTGGCACTATCAAGTGTACACATGTACTTGTTGGATGATACATATGGGCTTTTCACCCCAAGCTAGGCTTTGAGGTCCCCTGAGAAGGAGTAACCATGTTTCTGTACGCAGAGATGCATGGTGTGATGACTAGAAGAACCATGAAAGCCTGAATTCAAATCAATCCATCAGCAAACATTCACAAAGTATCTGCAATGTGCCAAACACCATGTTAAGTCCTGGGGGTACAAGACAAAAGTGAAATGGTTGCTACCCTCACAGAAAGTCCATTCTGCTCAGGCAAATGCAAGTTTTACATACAGAAGTATACAAAAAATGAATACAAGGTGGGATGGGCATGATGGAAGGAAATGGGCAACTGAGGAGGAGAGGGGGACCTGGGAAGACTTCATGTAGGAGGTGGCAGTTGAGCTGAGTTTTTATGGACACTAGAACTATCAAGAAATGGAGATAAGGAGAAGGGGCATTTCAGGCATCAAGGACTGGCCTATTCAAAGACCTGGAGATGGGAGAAAGAACTGTGTTGTATTAGAATCATAGATTCAGAGGCCATTGAGTGTGACATCATTGTTTTACATACGAGGAAACTGAGATGTTCAAAGTAGGGTCTGAACCCAGGTACTGTGGCTCTAAAGCCAGTGTGCTTCCCCTGTACACCTCCTCCCTAGGTGACATCTGATATTTCGTACCAACGCCTCCATGAGTAAAGCACTTAATTTCTCTTGGACTTGATTTCCTCATCTGTAAAATGGGTATATGACACTTTTGGTACATACCTCAGGGTTGTGGAGGGTCTAGTAAAGAAATTATGTAAAGTGTTCTGTAATCTTTAAAAGGCACCATATAAATATCACTTGTCAAGATGCAGAATGAGATACATTTTTGGAACAGACAATATGGGAATTGGTTTTGCTTCACAATGTATATTTTTAACAAGGAGATTGGTGGGGTTTTTTTCCCTTTTTTTTCTTTTAAATTGAAGGTGAGTGAGAGAGACAAAATAAATGCTTATTAATTTAAAAATAAAATAAAAGGAAAAATAAATGAGCATCCCTTGTCAGCAACTGGCACAATAGGTGATTAATAAATCTTTGAACTGAATTGAGTAGACATAAAAATTCTTTGAAAATTCAATAACCCCTGGCAGCTTCCAGATCTATAGATTCTACAGTTCAGAGACAGAACACTCACCAATCCATGACCCGAATCCTCATCTTGTCACACATTGAGGGAAACTGAGGAGAGATGAGAGAAACTTTAAGCAAATGGGTTCTCCTGGAAAAGGAACTCCTAGCAGCAATATGGAGCACCCTGGGCGCTCTTGGTCAAGGGAAGGAGCCATCTTGTTCAGATAGTCAGCCAATGACCTTGACCTCCTGGGGCTAATCTAGCTGAATGAGGTGAGAGCAGTGGGTTGGCCAAGGGATTCAGGCAGAGAGAAAGAGATGGTGAAGGTAGAGCCAGGTGGAGCCAGAATTCTCTACCACTAAGCCCAGGTACTGAGGAGAGCAGGAAATAAAGCCCCTCCCCTCCCTTCCTCAAGTCCCCTCACCATAGCTGGCAGTGTGATAGTTTGGTTCCACTGAGGATGGGCTGTCTTCTCCAAAATCTTACTGCAGAGCTAGAAAAATTAAAATGCAAAGGAATGGTCATGGTACTGGAATCATAAGACTTTGAACTGAACAGAGCCTTGGAATCTGTCTACAGCAATAGGCTGCCCCACCTGGCTTCAAGTCCCAGCTAAAATCCCATCTTCTCCCAGAAAGACTTCTCAATTCCTCTTAAGTCCAGAGCTGGAACTCCCTTGATTATCTCCTCATTATCCTGCCCTAAGCTTGTTTGTAAAGAATAATTTGCAAGTTTTCTCCCTCCTTATACTGAGCTCCCTGAGGACAGGGGCTGGCTTTTGTCTTTCTTTGTATCCCTAGCTCTCAGCCCAGCGCCTGCTGGGCATCACCCAGGAAAGAAAAGTGTCCCAGCAAGATTCTGAACCCAAGTCTCTTCACTCCAAAGCCAGCACTCTCAAGAATGATCATGCATCTGACCTCAGACCTTGGGTTCTACCCTTTCCCTCCCTCAACAGCAGCCCTAGTGTTTTGTGTTTTTTCTGGATCCTTCTAAATGGTCTGGGTGCTTCCAACTGCCCAAAATCTTTCCCAATCACAAGACTGACCCTGGACCGTCCCCATCCCAGAATCCCTGAATGTTCAGTCCTCAGAGACTGGACCTTAGTAAGACTCACCAGCATCCAGCCTCCACCCAAGACCTCCAGGGATGCAGAAACCACTACCTCCTGCATGGAGCATTCCACAGGGAGCAGCTGTACTGGTTGGCATGATTTTCCTGACACTCAGCCTACACCTGCCTGTCCCCAATGTCCATCCTCTGCCCCCCATCCCTGGGACCAAGCAGAACAGGCCCAATGTCTCTTCCACAATTGCCCTTCATACATAGCCCACCGCCTGCCCCTGCCCCACCCCAGCCTTCTCTTCTCCAGGATCACATGACCATCCCCCCTTCCCATTCTGGACACTAAATCCTACCCATGACTCCCCTGTGAATCACATTAGACACCTCTCCTCTTGCCCCACCCACCTCCACCTGAAGGGCATTGGTCTGGGGTCTGGGGGTAATGAAGTAGGTGGGTATCCTGACTCTAGGAATTTAAGTGGCATTGTACAGAGAGCTTTGGACTTGGAGTCAAGAAGACCTGGGTTCAGATCCTGCCTCACTCACTTACTTGTCTATGGGCAAGTCACATAATATCTGTTGTCTCAGTTTCCTTATCCATAAAATGGGAGATACTCATAGTATCTACCTCCAGTGTTGTTATAAGGATCAAATGAGATCGTATTTGGAAAGTGCTTTGCAAATCTTAAGTCACTCAATAAAAGCTATTGTAAAGTGTCAGTGATACTTTATCAGTCTCAGGGAGCTCCCTGGGGACCAAGGCCCAGCCTGGCCCATCCAAGGGCACAAACTGGCAGGCTCTCTGTATGACCTAGGGTATGATCTGTGTCTGTCACCTGCTAGATCCTCCCTGAGGAGACTCTCCATCACTGGTTCTGAGGGATAAAGGCTTTATAAGGAGACATTTGGAGCGATCCTGGATTTCTGTTTTCTCCTGAGCCAGAGTGGAGGATTTCAGGGGTCCTCAGAGTTTCTCCAAAGGACTTTCAAGCTCCCTGGACAGGGGAACAATGGATCTCTGATGGCCCCTGCTTATGGGATTGAGGGGACAATGGGTCAACCCAGTACATCAAACAGGCCCCACCCCTGTCCGCAGAGAGCCCCCCTCCCAAGGAGAACAATGGAGGACTTTAGAGGGGGGGGGGATGGCTCCCTGTCCTCCCCCAAGGACATGTCCTGAACAGCCTCTCTCCCTTTGTGGGTCTCTTTACAAACTTCTATTGGCTTCTCTCTGGCCACCCCACCAAAGCAGCACCACCTCTTCTCAGGCCGGCATCTCCTGGGCTGAGCTAGCTGACCTCTCCCGGGCTGGGCTGGCCACTCCTGGGCTGAGCTAATTGGCCTCTCCTGGGCTGAGCTAGCTGACCTCTCCCGGGCTGGGCTGGGGCTCTCTGCTGAGACGGGCAGTTCAGGCTCCTTTGCTAGGCGGTTCCTTAGACAGCAGCACCACGGTGTGTGCAGATGGGGAACTGCGCCCAGACCGGGCTAGGAGGGGCAGGGTGAGGTTGAGTCTCCTCCTGGGGTCCATGCAGAGGACACGAGAGCCAGCAAGTGGCGGGGGGTGCGGGGGGAGCCGTTTGGCCTCAGCTCCCATCTACACGGCCCACATACAAACAGACGGACAGGCGAATAGCCGCTCTGAGCAGAGAGGGATTCTTCAGCACGCATACACATCATATGCCATAAATATACTACGCATCCAGACAACATGCCCATACACGCACCACATTCAGATGGACAGCGACCGCGAGCACTTTGTACCCAGACATCACACATGTTCCATATAGACAAACACACACACAGCACAGGTTATGATCTTAGCACAATGCGCACGCACACACACACACCACATACGGATCTACACAAGGAGGAACAAAGGAAAGCAGGAATAGAGGCAGGACTGGGGCGGCGGGCGGGGCTGGGGGGGAGGGTCCTACAATTCGGCCGCCTTGGAGTCGAGCGAGTGGCCAAAGTCCCTCCTGCGGGCTCCCCAAAGGCTCACAAATTAGGGAGCAGGGGATGTGAGGGGAAGGCAGGGCTTGGAAGGATGGGGCGGGAGCCCCGGGGGCAGAGGAAGGGGGACGAGATGGAGTTTCAGCTGGGGAAGTCCTGGCCGCCCTCCTTCCTCTGGCCCCCGGCTCCCGGCTCCCCACAGGTGAGCTTCCTGCAATAACATCTTGGCGGCCCCAGCGTCTGCAAAAAGCCACATCACACAGGCGGACGCTGCCCCCTGGCACGCGCCTTGGCCCCTGCCTTCCTCCCCAGACATGAGCATGGCAGGTAAAAATCTATGGGGCGGGGAGGGGGGCACATGGAAGGGGTTGGAAGGAACCTGAGAGACCAATGCAGAGCATTCCTGTCCCAGGTGAGGCTGCCAAGGCCCGGGGTGGGGGGAGGGGCTGATGCTGCCACAGTCACCCAGACGCTTAGGCCCTCCCTCTCTGCCACTCCCGAGCCCCCTCCCCTCTCCTCCCCAGGTTCTTCCTTCCACAGCATCCTGCCTCCCACCTATAAGCCGCTGGATAGGATTTGGAGTCAGCCTGGTGTACTAGACCCAATACCATTCTTGGAATCAGGCAAATCAGGATTTGAATCCCACCTCCAGCAAGCTTTGCGTCTACCCTCAAATCATTTCTGAGGCTGTTCCCTCATTTAGAAAGTGGGGAGAATAAGACCCTGCCGGGGTTGCTGTGAGCCTCATATGATGTCATCTATATAAACTCTTGCAACCTCAGAAGTGCTATATTCACATCAATAAAGATTATTGGGGTTGGAAAAAGGAGGAGTGGAAACTCCGGGTATGGGCTGTAGGGGCAGTTTAAATATTCCAGGGACCCCAGGGAGGCAGTCAATGGAGAGAGAATAGGGCCAGAGCCTGGAGATAAAGTTTGTGACTACCTCGGACATGCTGGGTGACTGCGGGGCAGCCGGCTGCAACAGAACACTGGCTTAGGAGGTGGAGGACCTGGAGTGAAACCCTGGCTCCGACACTTAGGACCAGTATGACTTTGGACAAGTTCCTCACCTCTCCTAGCCCCAGTCAGCTCAGGCAGGCTATTATAGATCTTTACCAAGAGCCCATATGTTGACCTGAGCCTCAGTTTCCTTCCCTGGAAAAGTGAAACCTCTGAGTTCCCTTCTAGATCTGTGAGCACATGATTTAATCACTTTGGCTCAGTTTTTCCATCTGCCCAATGAGACTGGTACTTTCTACTCAGAGAAGCAGGAAGAAAAATAGCAAAGTTGGAAATCTCCAGTAATACTTTCTCCAATCCAGCCTCCAGAGAGCTGCTGCCTTGACATTCCTCTCCCTCTCAAGAAGCGTCAGAGGATCCCCAGTGCCTCCAGAACAAAATAGCCTATCCTCTGGCATTTAAAATCTTCACAACCTAGCTCCAGCATTGATTCCTAGACTTAGTTCATGTAAAACACACACACACATACACACACACACACACACACACACACACGGTTCACATTCCAGTCCCCATCAATAAGCCAGCATTTATAAGCACTTTAAGTTATGCAAAGCAATTATCAGGTTACCTTACTTGATTCTCACAACCCTCCTGTGAGGCTGGCACTATGATCATCCTCATTTGATAGATGGGAGATTAATGACTTGTCCTGAGTCATAGAGCTCAGAAGTACTCAGGTCTTCCTGACTCCAAGCCCTTTACTCAATGGATGATCCACCGAACCACCTAGCTACCTCCCATCCCTCACTTCTCTGCCTTTGTCCCAGGCTGTCCTCCACACCTGGAATACTCTCCCTTATCATAACCATCTCTTTGAATGTCAGTCAACCTCTGTAAAGAGCCCAGCTTGGATGCCACTTCTCAGGGGGCTTTCCTAATTTGAACCCCTCCGCCACTCTCCTGGGTCAGCACTCTCCCCTCTCCCACCCAAAAAAGAGACTTCATTTGGATTTTGTACATATGTTGTGTTTACTTATATGTACACGTTACCCCCTCCCTTCCCTCAATGGTACCTGAGTTCCCTGAGGGCCAGAAACAAAAGACTTCAGTCTGTGTATCCCCAGCACTTAGCTCAATGTCTGGCACCTAATGGTGTGTGTGTGTGTGTGTGTGTGTGTGTGTGTGTGTGTGTGGTCTCTCTCTCTCTCTCTCTCTCTCTCTCTGTCTGTCTCTATCTCTCTCTCTCTCTCTGTTTCTGTCTCTGTCTCTCCTGTCTTTCTCTGTCTCTATCTCTCTCTGTGTCTCTTTGTCTCTGTCTCTTTCTCTTTCTGTGTGTCTCTCTCTGTCTCTCTCTGTCTCTCTGTCTCCCTGTCTCTCTGTCTCTCTGTCTTTCTCTCTGTCTCTCTTTATCTCTCTCTGTCTGTCTCTCTCAGTCTCTCTCTGTGTCTCTCTTTGTCTCTCTTTGTCTTTTTCTCTCTCTCTGTCTCCCTGTCTCTCTGTTTGTCTCTGTCTCTCTCTGTCTCTCTTTATCTCTGTCTGTGTCTGTCTCTCTTAGTCTCTCTCTATCTCTCTCTGTGTCTCTCTTTGTCTTTTTCTCTCTCTCTGTCTCCCTGTCTCTCTGTTTGTCTCTCTCTCTCTGTCTCTCTCTCTCTCTCTCTCTCTCTCTCTCTCTCTCTCTCTCTCTCTCTCTCTCTTTCTCTCTCTCTCTCTCCCTCTCTCTCTCTCCTTCCTCTCCCCGCCCAACATCTCCCAGGGCCTGGCCAGATGCAGGCTGTCACTCAGACAGGTGACCCAAGACTGGCCCCGCCTTCTCACCATCCTTCCTGCAAAGCTGACTTCCACAAAGGGGTCGACGAGATTCTTCTTGTTGCTTTCAAAGCCAAATATCTGCTTCACATTGTCCATCACAGCATCATCCACTGGACGGGAGAGAGAAGGCTGGAGTCAGTTCTGCTGTCCAATCTCTAAAGCCTCCATCTGGGAAAGCTCCTCCTCTTTGACTCTCCCCCACCCCCAGGGGTGGAGAAATGGAAGTTCTCTTCCTTGTCTTCCTAATTATCATCATGATTATCCTGCCATGCTATCACTGTATGGTGGGGGGTGGGGAGGAAAGAGGCACAAACATGCACACAGGCCCCACACTTGGGGCTCCATTCTGAGATGGATGGAAAAATGAATGGATAGATGAATGAATGGATGGAAAAAGAAATGAATGAATAAATAAAAGAAAGAATGAATGTGAACGAACGAACGAATGAATGACTAAGCAATCGCTGTGTGGCAGAGGGCTGTCTTGAAGGCAGGACGAGCTGAATTTAAGAAGTGCCTCACATGTACTGGTTGTGTGACCCTGGACAAGTCACAGCCCCTCAGGGTTCTAGGCAGCTCCCTGAGCTTCAGAGAAGGTGCGGCCCTACACAGGTAAAGGAAGTGTTCTCAACTGGGCGTTCCCTACACCAGTGATCCGCAGGACCAGTTACCATCTATATCCTAAGATGGGCTGGAGATCAAATGAGGCAGCGGCCACTTCCCAGCATTCACACCTCTGTAGGTAAATCTGGCTCATTCCTCATTCCCCCTGCCCAGCACCCCAGGCTCGGGGTCAGGTTTTTTGCCCACGGCGGTGGCAGCTGCTTCTGAACCAAAAGGAAGAAGCCAAGTTCAGGCCTGGCTTGTTCTAGCTGCAAGCAGCTCGGGTCAGCTCCTGTGGGGAGATCGTGTGATTCCAGAGGCAGCAAGCTCCCCAAAAGGGACTGAACATGTGAGAACTGCCCTTACCCTGAGGCTGATGTGGCTCCCCTTACTGTCTGCCAGTGCCTTAGCAGTGACCCCCTTGGGTCTACATGGATGCCAGAGCACCCACACCATCCAGGTATCCTGTCCATGGGACACCTAAGAATAATAGCAATAGGACTGGACCTGTCATGTCCTCTTCCTAGGGAGGTCCCAGATGAGGGAAGTCCCTCTACCAAGGCAGATCACTACCTTCTCTGCAGCTCAGTCTTAGAGACTAAACTAGAGTATTCAGAGGTTAAGTGATTTGCCCAGGGTCTCACAGCCGATAGATGTCAGAGACAGTGTGAACCTGGTCTTTCTGGTTTTGAAATGGAAATGCAAACACATTTTTATTTACTAATGACCACAGTCAGAGCAGAAATCCTCCCTTAAACAATGGACTTTGTGAATAGAAGTGGAAAAATTCTCTGTAAAGGGATCCAGCCAAGCCAAAAGCCAGACTTTTGGCTACAATCTCCCTGGTGTTTATAAAGGAACGACCCTTGGCTAGATGGGGTGGAAGAAAGAAGCGACCTCGCCCACCCTGCCCTCAGGAAGCATCCCATCGGCCCATCCTCCAAACTCCCAAAAGGCTCCCAGACTCACTCTGGGGCAGATCTTCACCCCGGAAAATCTTCAGACAAAAGTGTGCTCCACGCAGGGCCATGCCAGTGGGGCGAAGGAGATTTCCCTCGATGTCTTCCTTGTCTTCCATGGGTTCTTTCCTTTCCAGCTGGGAAGCCAAGCAAACACCAGACCAAATCCAAATCAGGGAGGGCGTCAGTCAGGGTGGGCTTCAGAGAAGATGCAAGTTTAACACAGAATGTGGATGCACAGCTGTTTTTTGGTTTGTTGTTAAAGGACCAGAGGGAGGCAGAACACCAAGGCTGGCAGCACCAGCCTAGGGGACGAGAGAGTTCTATTCCAGTGCCACCATTAATCAACTGTGAGCCTGTTCAAATCACTCACTCGGGGTTCCACTCCTGACCTGTCCCACATGGATGATAATCTCTGCCCTGCTCACTTCACAATCGTTACAGTGAGGATTATATGATAGGACAGAGGTAAAAAGTCATCGGCAGAAGGTCTAAGACATTGATATATAATAATAGCTTGTATTTTGAAAGCCATTAGACAGATAGATAGAATCTCAACAACAACCATGGGAGGTCAGTTGAGGAAACTGAGGCAGGCATACGTTAGGTGCCTTGCCAGGATCACACAGCTAGTAAGTCCTGGGGTCTAGATTTGAACTCAGGGTCTTCTTGATGCCCCTCCCAGCACTCTATCCCCTGGGCCACCTAGCTTCCTCCTTTGGAAAGGCAAACAAGAGAGATGGTGGGATTAATTTCTTGGGAACATGCTGGCAGTGGGGGGAATGGGTTGTCTCATAATGGACATAAGCAGAAAGGCCATCATAAACACCAGGTTTGTTCTTTGGGGCCAGGAACAAGAGGCCAAGCTCAGAGGAGACGTCAGAAGCTTCCTCCCAGGCAGAGTGACATCATCCTCCTTCGGCACTGGGCTGGGAACCAGAACCCCCGAGTTTTTATTCTCTGCTCCCAAGGACTTGTTGTATGACCTAGGGGATGTCACTCTCCTGGCTTGGATTCAGTTTCCCCCTCAATGCAGGGGAGCTGCTATCCCCCAGGTATGGTGCCAGGGTACAGACATGATGCCAAGCAGAAAAGCCCTTTTAAAACTGTGGTCATGTGTGCCAAGACAATATGCCCAAGAAAGCCAGTACTCACAGGGGCTTCATCTCCTGGACCCAGTACAAAAAGGCTGACTTTTAAGTAACCTTTGGCCCCGGCTGAGAAGTCACCAGGGTCCGAAAGTAGCAGCCACTTCCTGAGATAGGCATGTCCTAAAAGAGAGGAGATCCATTAGTGACTGAAGTCCCTGTCCTCTCCTTAAAATGAAGGCAGGTGGCCACAGAAGTTGAAACCTCTGGTCTTCTCACATTTAAAAACTAGCAAACACCCTGGACTCCTCAAAGTGGACATCCTAGGCTAGAGAGGTCAATAGAATTGGGTGGGTGGAGAATTAGGGACCCTCCTTGCCCTATGAGAACAGAAACAGGGAGGGTGACCTCAGCCTCCCCTACCCTACACCTAGGGACCTCTATCAGAGCTAGGATTCTGGATGGAGAAGGCTGGGGTGGAAGGACTAAGGGGGCAGCTATTTCTGACCAATTAGTCAATGGGTGGACCCTCTTCCTTATCAATTTACAATTTTGACTCCCTAGACAAATCCTTCTGTGTCCACAGGGAAGAGGAATAAGTAATCAGTCAAAATGTGGGTCCCAAAGCTTTCCCCAGCACCCCCATTTGGGAAGCAGCCAGGACAATCCCCTTAAACTCACTGGGTTCTGCGTAAACTGATCCAATGTCCATCTGGAATTCAAAAGAAGAAAAAAATGAATGATTAACCCCCACAACCTGGGTCTAGGAGCAAAGGGCATGTGGGCTCAGAGAAGTCAAGGCCAAAAGAGGATTAAAATTCCATTTTAAAGAATGGATGAGGAATAAGTCCATTTTGTAAAACAGAATTTTTTTTAGAGAAATGGAAATTAATATTTGTTGACCCTGAGAATTTTACTGATAGAAATAAAATAATAGATATTTACATAGCACTTCAATGTTTACAAAGGGTAAATATATACACATCTATAATATATACATATGCATATATATACATGTATATAACATATATGTGTGTGTTTAATGTATGTGTATTATGTATTATAATGAACTCATATATAATTATTTAATTATATGATATAAACTATATATGTAATATAATATAGTATATGTATAGTATTGTATATATTATACATATTTTCATAAATACACATACATCATTTTTCTTTTTTGTTCTGGTGAAAGTTGGACCTGTGACTCCTGCAATAGATGAAACAAAAACGGACTAGTACATAGAATGATCTGAGACTTGAGTATGAATTCTACTTCAGGAACTTATCAGCTTTCTGACCCAAGGAAAGTCACCTAATTTCTCTGTGCTTTGGTCGCCTTATTTGTAAAATGAGGGGTTTGAACTCCATGGCCTTTATGCAATCTACCGGTTCTAAATCTATGAGTCTATAAACTCCTCCCACCGACATAAATGAACAGTTCATCTGGAGAGTTACTTAGGAGCTTTAGAGGTTATATGACTTGCCCAGGGTCACACAGTCAAGGTCTAAAACCAAGAGCATCCTAGCTCCATGGCAGGCCCTCTGTACACTGTGCCTACACATTCTCCCCACTTTGAAGATGTACTGAGGCTGAGAGTGAAGTGATTTGCCCTTAATGACACAGCCAGTAAGTGTCTGAGAGAGGATTCACATTCAGGTCTTACCGACCTCAGTTTTCTCTTCTGTAGAATGGGGAGGTAGGATTAAATGATTTCTCAGTCCTTCCCTCTCCAGACCTTTCAGCTTATGCTTCATGTTCAGTACTCTATCCATGAGGGCAGGGGTCTTCACATGGGGACTGAGAATTTATTTTCTTAATGCTTTCATAACTGGATTTTACTATAGGTAGTTTCTTTTATAATCTTACCAATTTCATTTTATGCATTCAAAAATACTATTGTGAGAAGGGGTCCACAGGCTTCATCAGACTGCCAAGGGGTCCAGGACCCCCCAAAATGTTTAGCATCCTGTATTAGGATATACTGTCTCCCATAAAATAAAAATGTATTTGATTTGACTGTTAATGGGAGATGAAAATCCTCCATTTCTTTATTGATGAATTAGTCATAAAGACTTGTGTTGTTGACTCTCTAGACATAAGAAAGTGACGGAGAAAATGCTAATGATGCAGATTAAATTTAAAAGTGTGTTGTGAGTATTGTTTTTCTTGGAGAGTTGGTTGTTAAATACAGTCTATATCCTCAGCCTCAGAAAATGGGAGCTCAGGAAATCCAGGGTATGTGTGTGTCTGTGTGTGTGTGGCAGGAAGGATATATGCGTGTGTATTTATTACAAAGCCAAAGAAAAATGATTTGTGGATTATCCACATCCCCCTCCAATGGACAATTGAGAGATAGTAATAAGCAAAGATAATTACCCGAAACTCCCCAATAAGAGCATCTGTCCTAAGTGAACGGGAATCGACTACCTGGAGGGAGGAAATAAATGAAAACACATAAAATTAGCTACTAAGCCAACTTGTGATATTTTGAACCTAAATATAAGACTCTACATTTATCCCTATAACATTTCATCTTACCACTTTCAGCTCCTTGCTCTGACCTGTTGAGATTTTTTTTTTGGATCCTGGTCCTAAAAGATTAACTATCCCCCCAGGTTTATGTCATCTGTAAATCTGATAGCCACCCCTCATCCCCCACCTCCCCCCAAGTATGTCTTTGTCTTAATTCTGAACAAAAATGATCAGCAGGTCAGCAGTCTTCAATGTTATTTTATGCATGTCCAGGCATTAACTCTTTCTGTATCTCTCTTTGTCTCTGTCTCTCTCTCTGTCTCCCTCTCTCCCTCCTTCTCTCTCTCTCTCTCTCTCCTCCCCTCCCTCCCTTCTTCTCTTGCTTCCTCCCTTCCTTCCTCTACTTACTGTGATAAAGATGGGTTCATCAAACAGATTCGCTGGAGAGTCAAAAACATTGAAGAAAAGGGTCTGTCAAAAACAAATGCAGGACTGGTCATTATTCACAATTAGGCAATGGTGGGGTAACGTGGGGGTGGCGCTGGTAAGGTATAATACACACAAGATCATTCATACTCTTTGACCCAGTCTCCTCAATAGCTAAAATTATATCCTAAGAGGCTGAAGTAATTTTGGTGCCAAGGACAAATAACACAAAACATACCCTCACATCAACTCTCTAATTTGTTACGTGAAAAATTATTTAAGAGATAAGACAAATTTAGTTGTGCAGAAAGGAAAACTAGTCACTCTACTGACTTTTGGCTGCAGAAAGAACAAATGTGTTACATTTTCACACCCTGTAAATTGTAGCACTCTACAGCAAAGCCTTGATCACTCTGCCCTAGTTTCATCTCTGCCCTGCAGAAGTTAATAGATGAGAGGAAAGACCTACCTGTACCAAAATATTCCTAGTGGCTTTCTTTGAAATTGTGGGAAATGGGAAACAGGAGACATACTAAATACAGTGTATTTGAAATTTCAAATATAGGGTATTTGAAAGGTTGTCATGCAGAAGAGGAAGAAGGATTGGTCCCATGCTGTTTGGTCCCAGAGACAAGAACTAGGAGCAATGACCAAAAGAGGCAGATTTCGGTTTGATGTCATTTTTTTAAATTCTATATCATTAGTGCTGAACTGGAGTGGGTCAAGGGTCACTTTGGGTAGTGGGTTCTCCCTCTGTAGAGGTCTTCAGGCAGTGATCTCTCGTTGGCTCATTGGGGATGTTGAAAAGGAATTTCTGTTCAATTGTAGGCTGAGGTCCCCATTGCCCCTAAACTTCTAAGATTCTGTGAAATATCCACCCCACAAGGGGGAAAGGTGAAATAAATGCTCATAGGCAAACGGGAATATCATTGTACCACAGGGAAAAGGGAGCTCCATTAATGTTCTCCAACAATTAGTGACCATAATGGAGAGGTGACCCTGACCTGCCAGCCCTGCTGTCAAGGAGCTCATGATCCCTCAGAAATTATGACAGAATTTCCCTGAAAATATCCCTCTCTTCTTCCCAGGCTCTGAATCTGAATTACCTGCTCTGGATCTTCTACACTGATGTTGTGATCTATTCTATATGGAATTATCTAGAGGAAAGGAGAGCCAGCCTTCAGAGCTGAGCTTCAGATCACCCTCTTCAAGGCAGGCGTTGCTTATATCTAACAATGTTCCCCCTTTACTCTACCAGTCTGTGCCTCCCTGTGGCTCTCCTGGGTACAGATTTTCCTTCCTATAAGATTACCAGGACAAGTCTGACTTTTCAGAAAGGACTGTCCCAACAATCAGTGGGGACAGGTCAACCATCCCATGTGAGATCATGGCTCTAGAACTAGAAAGGCATTGTGTCCAACCTCCCCCGCTCCCATTTTACAGAGAAGAAAACTGAGACTTAAGAGATTAAGTCACTTCACACAACCTGTAAGTTGTAGGTGGGATTTGAATCCAGACTTTCCCGACTCCAAGACCTGTACCCTTTTCCAATCCTATACCATAGTATGGAAGGAACCCCAGACTCTCAAAGACTACACCAATAAAGTGTGGGCGCTAGAAGATCCCACAAGCTGGTAGAGCTCCATGTAAATGAGCATCTCCCATGTGAAGACCAGCCCTCAGGGCCTCCTAGGAAAAGATGGGATAAAAGCAGACTTATTACCAAAGGGTTGGCCACCAAGTGATGGGACTTGTCATCATCTGATTTGTTTGTTTATTATTTTGGTCACAGCAGCTTCTGAGGACTGCATGCCATGTCATGGAAAGACTGTTAGATTTGCACTCTAGAGATTTGCTGGAGACTTGGATTCAGTCTTGCTATTTCTGTACTTCTAACTGTCATGCATTCAGGGCCACCATCTTTGAAGAGGGTCCTTATGATCTGCTAAAAAGAGCGCAGGCTTAACAACAAGGCTCAACACTCATCATAAGAAATGACTTTGACCCTGGAGAGAAAAACCCCACCATATTAATACAAACAGCAATGGTGAAGTTTCTCCTACCACCACCATGAGATTTTGAGCCAAGGTTCCCGTGCTACGTCTCTTACCTCTTCAAAGACTGGACTGTTGCCTTTGCGGATTCTCGTCCTCTTGGTCTGACCAGAAGCTGTTACCTTGACCACTGGCCGGATGTTCACCCCAGGTAACTGGCGTCCCTCTATCACCTGGACCCTTATCTGCAGGTAGACATACAGATCCACAGGCAGGCAGGGAGACATCCCAAGGTGGGAGAGGAAAAACAGGAAGGAAGAAAAGACATTCTCTGAGACAGTCCTGGCACATTCAAGAACCAGTGCCCCTGAAGGCCAAAGGCTTGAATGATACAAAATGATTCGTGGAAAAAAAAGGGTTAGGAACAAAATAGTTAACAACATACTCCTTTCTCCAAGGTAACTCATATCTCTGAAATTCAGTGGTTCTGTATAAATGATGGGGCCAGCCTACCTATAATAGGGACCCTATCCTAAAGGAATCTTATAATCCAAAACAGAGAAGGAAAGAATATTGATTAAACTTTTGGCCTTATGCCATCTGGCTCATCAGACAAATGTCATTATGCCCCATGGTTGTGAAAATACAACTGGGCCTTAAGTCTTTAGCAAGAATGTCCCCAAAGACCATAATATGATGCTGTTACCTCCGTGAAAGTGGACATTAAATGTGATATCTATGAACAGAAAGTTGGGGAGGGGACAGTTAATGTCTGGCAATGTTTATACATGTTAATCAATAATAACTGTATCTTTAAAGTACAAAAGTATTAAATAATTCAGATCTTTTCTTCATAGGACTTTTGTAAGCTCCTTGGCTATATTGTGGTCTCTCTCCCTCAACTGGTCAGAGAATCATTGAATGTCAACCAAGGAAAGAAACTTTAAAAGCATCCCACTTCCGTCTTTCCTGCCCCATCCCAAGTCAGAGAAGAGGAAATTGAAACTCAGAGAAGTGATATGAGAGAGTATAGAATAAAGCAGTATTCTGTTATTTAGTGCTTCATGAGCACATTCATTTGGTGCTGTGAATGGGGAGAAGGATCAATATGCAGATAAATGTATCAGGGCCGGGAAAGAATGAGATTTAGATGTATAAACAGATGGAATGGTGGAAGGATAGATATGAAGAGTCAGAGACAGAAAAAGAAATATGGATAGATAAGTATAAATAAATGGATAGATAGATTTAGATGAGTGGATAAAGATGGAGACAGATGAACAGAGATAAATGAATAGATATGGGTAGAGGGTGAAAAGAGGGAGGGGTGGATAGATGATGGATAGATAAAAAGACATATATTCAGATAGATAAATGAAGAGACAGAAATATGAAGAAAATAAATAAATAGACATCAGATCATGGACCTCATGTTTAGAGCTGAAAGAGAAGTTAGATGATATCTTGTCCACTCCTTTCATTATACAGATGAGAAAACAGGCTGGAAAAGCCGGTGTTGTATCCACTACATCATTCAGCTGCCTTGTTTTATACATCATCTCATTTGATCCTGATACTAATACCTTTTCTACTATCTATCATTTGCTATTTCTCTATCTCTCTTTATATCTGTTTGTCAGCCTATCTATCTATCTTCCTACCCACCCATTCACCCATCTATTTTTCAATCTATCCACTTATTCATCTATCCATCCTGTCTATTTATCTATCCTTCTATTTGTCTGTCTTTTGTAGATTGGAAAGATCAAGATTTGGATGGATAAATAGATAATGACAGACGTAGATGGATGGATGGATGGATGTACAGATGGATGGATGGATGGATGGAAACAGTATTTCTCATCAGGCAGTCATCCAGCCTCAATTGCACCCCTCTAGTAATGAGGAGCTCAGTACCTCCTAAGGGTCCCACATTTGGGGATCTTTACTTCTTCCCGCCCACGTACAGGTCATTCCTCAACTCTCGGATTCTCTTTCCCTCACCTCCACCTCTTGGAGGCTCTCAATTCCCTCACTTCTGAGTTCAGCACTCACCTCCTACAGGGTGCCTTTCTGATGACTCTTGCTAGAATTCACTCCAATGATTTTGTCCATATTTTATACATATTTACTTCTTGCTCTCTTAGAACAGGGACTGCTTTCGTTTTTGCCTTTCATTCCCAGTGCCCACCACAGAGGCTGGCACATAGTAGGACCACAATAAATGCTAGTTGATTTAAATTAAATTAAATGGATTCAGAATCAGAGAATGTGGGTTCATAACCCAGCTCTGCCATCATGTGTTCTTGAGCAAATCATGTAACCTCTATGGATACCACAGGTTTCTCATCTAGAAGATGAAGGAGCTGGTCTCAATGACCTCTGAGGTTCTAAATCTAGGATCTGACCTCCTGGCAATCTGTCCCTTAACCTCTCTGGGACTCAGTTTCCTCATCTGTAAAATGGGACAACCATACCACCTCCTTCCCTGGGTTGCCATGAGGATCTTCTTTAAAGCACTAGCTGTTGCGATGGAAAGCTAAGCTTCTGACTGGAATCTTTCAGACAATCACAGTGCTAGCTTGGGGACTCCATCCTCCATAGAGCACTTTGGATCCTATCCCAGAGCCCAAGGTACTGACTAGCCAAAATACTCTAATATTAAGACCTAAGGGCCTACATCACTGACCAAAAATAGCCTTTTTTAATGTGGTTTTCCAGTATGCCATACATCTAACTTTTACAATTTAATAAAGACCTCTCCTTGTCTCAGGGATGCCTTGTGGTACGTGCTGAGCGTATAAGCAGCTGCTGATTGGCCATGAGGAAAACAGAAAGAGAAGGAGTTGTGAGGAGGACAAACAGACAGATGCCATGCCCTGTCACCTGGAAGTCCTGAGGTTTGTCCGACAACAGCTTTTTGGTGGAGCTTCTCTTCCTCTTGACCCCTGGATGGTGTGGTGGTGGGTGGAGGGGAGGCTTCTTCGGGGCTACTGGTCCCCCTGGCCCAGGGGGAATACTTTTGTCCTGAGATGGCTCCATCTCATCTCCAGTGAGACCTTGGTCTTCCACGTCCTCCTCTCCCCCTGTGTCTGCTCAGTCGCCAACAGGGAGAGAAGGAGACTGTGAGAAGCAGTCAGTCCTGGGCCCCTCATCACTCCCCTGGGCTGCTCCAGGAGTCCTTGAGTCCCAAGAGCCCCCAGGAGCCTCACTCCCTGCCACCCCATGTCTCATAGAAATTAAATGATCGGAGAGAGTGAGAAGAGAGCAGCAGCTGCCTTCAGCTGGAACTTGAGAGACGTCAGTCAAGTTAGTGGACAGTCAGAAGAGTGCAGATGGCCCAAGCCCACCCTGAGCCACCGAATGGAGGTGAGTGAGGAGTTACATGAGCAAGAGAAGGCGGTGGGGGGGACAGGGCCCCAACTCCTCGCTCACCCATGGGGGCTGGCCACTTTCTCCCTGAGTATCTGGTGTCCACGGTGCTTTCACTCAGCAGGGACCATGTCTCCTCGTGGCTCTGTCCTATACCTAGCACAGGGCAGGGCGCAGATCCCCCAGAGAGCAGGTGAAGGTCGAACCAGCCTTCCCTCTCTTCTCCTTCATGCCCTCCCCGCCGGTCCCTTCTCTCCTGCCCTCCTTCCACATCTGACTGTCCATCAGCCCCCTCCAGGAAGTATCCCTGATTACTTCACTCAAATCTCAGTTTCTTCATGTGTCAGCTAAGACATGTAGCTTCCTCCAAAAAGCTCCACCACATCCCTTGGGTTTCATGGGTGTCATTCCACCCCAACCAGAAAAATCCATTTCTCCTCCCCTCCACCTATCTGTTGAGACCCAACTCAAACCCCGCTCTGCCATGGAGCCTTCTCTGGCCACCCTCTTTGTTCAGATGTACCACACCCTTCTCTGAAGGTCTCACTTTGGTATTCAAGATGCTTCACGTGAGGCAGAAATCCACATTTGTGACTTTATCTCACACTACTCTTCTACACCAGCCAAACTAAATGACTCTTTATTTTCTGTCCCATAAGTTTGCCATGATTTTCAGCCTCTATACCTTTGCTTAGGCAGTCCCCCCTGCCTGGAATGCCTTCCCCTCCCACCTTTACTTAGTGAACTGGGCCTTTCCAGTCTTCTTACATTTTATTCCCTGCTCCCCTCCCCCAAATGATGCAGTCTAATGACACTGGCCTCCTTGTTGTACCTTGCATTTTCATTGACGGTCCCCATCCCTGGAATTCATCCCTGCCCCCTACCTTCCCTGGCTGCCTTGGAGGCCCAGAAGAAGAAAATTAAATCTTCCTTCCAAAGGAAGCCTTTTCTTAACCCCCTGAATTCTACCTTCCCTCTAGGACTGTCTCCAGTTTATCTTGTGTGCATCTGCTTGTCCACAGCTGGATGCTGTAAGTTCCCAGAGGACAAGACCTGTCTTTGGCCATTCTATGTGTCTCCAGCTCTTAGTGGAGTCCCTGGCATGTAGTAAGTCCTGAAAAAGGGCTTAGTTAAGACTGTCTGCGGCCAAGCTCAAAGGTGCCTCCCCTGGGAAACCTTCCTGGATCCTTCTCCCCAAGCTAAAAAGGCACCCCCCCCTTCAGACCTCAGTAATATGACCTCCGCCTGTCATCTGTGTAGGGATGTTCTGGCTCTTGTGAAAGGCAGAGTGTCCAAGCAGGAAAGGAGCTGGACTCAGGACCAGAAAGGCTCAGGTTCCAGACACCTGCAGGCAACTCACTTAACCCCTCCAGGCATCAGCCAGCTCTCTAAAGTTATGAGCTGTAAAGAAGGTGCTAGCTGGCATCTGAGGAGGGAGTTTTCTCACCTAGGAGTTCCCTTTATCAAGAAATCACAGGTCCAGTCCCTATACCTATCTTATGTAGGGATTCTACCATGGGGTCCTGTCGGCTTGGTTTTTGTCTCATATACCTATGTAACATGCATGCACATACACACACACACACACACACACACACACACACACACCACTTTGATGTGAAAACATCATTAGAAGCTTCATAAAAGTTGGTTAAAATTTAAATGCAAAGAACACCAAAAAATATTTTTCAGTCATGTCAGACTCTCAATGACCCCACTTGGGGTTTTCCTGGAAAAGATCCTGGAGTGGTTTGCCATTTCCTTCTCCAGCCCATTTTACAGATGAGAAAACTGAGGCAAACAAAGTGAAGTGACTTGCCCAGGGACACCCAGCTAACCTGCGAGGGAGGTACTGATATCATCCCCATTTTACAGTTGGGAAAACTGAGGCAGATGGGAGTGAAGTGACTTGCCCAGGCTCACCCAGCTAGTAAGCATCTGAGGCTGGATTTGAATTCAGGTCCTCCTCACTCTGGGCCCAGAGCTCTAGCCACAAGGCTACTAGCTGAATTAGAATTTAAAAAAAAAATCTGTATAGGAATACTGCCTCTGACTTATTAGCTGTATGATCTTGAATAAATTAACCTCTCTACCTCTGTTGCCCCATCTATAGAATGAGGATAGTCATCGCACTGACCCCCCAGGGCAATTGTGAGGGCCAAACGGTCAGGTCTAGAGGCGGCATCTTCCCTCCTCAACCGCGTCAGGGAGAAGAGAGCACGGCTCGGCCCATCTTGGCTCCTAAGACCTGACTCTCTGGGCCCACAACGGACCATGTGGCCTCCGGCTGGGTCACATCTGTCTGGGCTCAGTTTTTACAAATGTCCAGCTGGTAAGAGTGAGTACCCACCTGGCTCCCTGCTTCTAAATAGACTGAAAGAAATTACAGCCTCCTGGGCTCTTAACAAGAGGTGTCCTCTTGGGGATGAGGCTAACAGTGAGCTCCTAGGCTGAGTTACTGCTTGGAGCTTGGTGTAGTTTACTCTCCTGTCCAGAGCCGAGATTTCAGCTCAGTACCTTCTGGTATGGAAACTTCCTTCACCAATGCAGATCAGCTTCTTTGTCTGGAATTCTCTGCCTTAGAGAGCTGCCTGGGGGTCAAAACCTGGATGAGTCAGAGACAGGACTTGAACTAAGGACTTCCTGTCTCTCCAAATATCAGCTTTGTAATATCAAATCACAGGAGCTTCATGGGTCATTCCTCCCTCCCTAACTCCCCAATTTCCCTAACAAGTGGGCATCCAGCCTCTGCTTAAGTAACTCCAGTCATGGGGAGCTCACTATCTCACAATGGCCAGGCAACAGTACATTTTAAGGATCAGCCCATTTTACAGATGAGGAACTTAAGATCTTAACACATTAAGTAATTTGCCCAGACCACACACCAAGAACGCAATAAGAGTTGGGATCCAGACACGGGTCCTCCTGACACTGAGTCCAGCTTTCCATTCAGGGGGTTCCCTGGACTCAAAACTGAACAAACAGAAGCTCTTATTATCAAATGAGATAATGATTGGTTTTGCAAACCTTGACACATTATAAGATCATGACATGATGATAGAGAACCTTGGTGACAACCTGCTATGCAGCCAGGCATGTAACAGACACTTGCTAGTGACCGACCAAATGATTTACAATGGCCTGTTAGCTTAGGAGAGAGACAGTCTGGTCTAATGATCAGAGGGCTGGTCTTGGAGTTGGGAAGCCCTGAGTTCAAATCCTTCCTCCGACCCAATCAATAGCCCAGGCCAGCTGAGGCAAGTTGATTAACCTCTCAGGACCCCAAGGGACTCAAGATGATAATCACACCCATCTGCCCATCTGCCCATCAGTGGAAGGAATTTCCATCCCAGGAGTTTCTCTCAATCTAAGGAAATTGTAAGTCTTGAACAATAATCAATCAGTGTTCCATTCCCAAATCTTCCATCCGGTTCACTGCAGAGGAATAGAGTTGTTTTTCATAGGCAACAGGTGGGTTTCCAGATGTTTTCACCACCAGGGACTGTGACTAGTCCTATTTTATCCTTGGCCTGGGAGTCATCAGTGGGAACCCGCCGGGAGACTTAGGGATCCTGGGGTATCACTAGATTTACTAAGCAGGTGGACGAGAGAGGTCCTTACCAGCCCCTGCATCCATCTCAGTGAAAGAAGGAGAGGTGTCCAGAGATGCAGGGGGAGGGAACAGGGGCGCAGCTCCAGGAGGAGGGGTGTAGGATGCCTGCAGCACCAGAGATGCCTAGAAGAGAGAGGAGGAGGAACGGGGGTTACTATGGCAGCCCAGGAGCCCAGCCCCCCAACGTGAGATAGAAGCTGTGATGAGGTGTGAGGGGGAGGCAGGAAGCATCCCTCCATGAACCATCCCCACAGGGCATCCCCAGCTCTGCCCCGCCCCCCAGCTCATGTCAGGCACAGGAGGGAATCATGGAATTACAGAGCGAGTGGTGGCAAGGATCTCAAACACCATCGAATGCAACCCCATCATTTTGCAGAGGAGGAAACTAAGACCAAGAAGGCTCAGTAATCTGCCCTCGGTTATAAGTGTCAGAAGCAGAATTTGAACTCAAGTCCTCAAAATCAATACCACAGTGCCATGCTGCTCTTTCACAACTGTTTCTCTTCCCAGCCTGGCCTTCATTTCATTTCCCATAAATTATTCTTTGGTGGGGAAAGGAGGATTCAGTCTTCTTCCAGTCCCGAGCGCCAAGCCCAAAGTTCTGCATACACTAAGTGTTTAATAAACAATGGTTGAAACTAGTTCACTTCTAATGAAAGAAACTGCTTTAAATCCACTAATAGCTCATACTAATATGACATTTTAAAGTTTGTAGAGCTCTGTAGAGACATTAGGACATTTGGTCCTCACAACAACTTCATCAACAAGCATTCATTAAACACCCACTTTGGGCCAACCATTTACTAGGTGCCAAGATTACAAATGCAGTAGAATTCCATCCAATGAGCATTGATTAAGTACCCACTACAGGGCCAACCATTTACTAGGTGCAAAGGTTACAAATGCAGTAGAATTCTATTCAATCCAATAAGCATTATTTAAGCACCTACCATGTGCTAAGCATTGTGCTAGGTGTTGTGTCCAGTATACAGGTGTTTTATTATATTTTTTAGAGAGTCAGTTGTTAAACATTTACCAGAACATTGATGGATATAAAAAAAAAGTACAATCAAATTTGAGGAGAGAGAAACAACAGTAAAACCAAGGGGCCAACAAGGCTTCCTGTAGGCGGTGGCACAGCCTTGAATTAGGATTCTCAGAGGAGGAGGAAGGGGTGGGGTGATTTCCAGGCACTTGCTGGACAGTAGGGGAGGACAGAAGAATCATGAATCAGCTGGCTGTCATGGACAGTGTGAGCCTGAAGGGCAGTGAAGTCAATTAAGCCTGAGACAGAAGGCAAAGAGGGCAGGGCAAAGGATGAGGGAGAGAAACGTTTTCCTGTAAAGGAGGTCATCAGCATGGGGACCCCTAAACAAGAACATTTGCCCTTCTCTCCTCCTTTGATTAGGTCAGAAGGGGACAGATGTTTCTAGCTATCCCTTTTGTGACCACATCCTATTCACTGTCATGTAGGGTTTATCAAAAGTCTAACTTCACACTGCTCTAAGACATTGTGGACACCTTGTATATTCTCTTCCCCACCCCTTCCTTCCTCATTCAACCATGCCCAGTAATGAAGATTTAAAAACAGGGGAGCGGGTAAACCATTCAGCACACCAACACACCCGCCATATTGGAACGCATTTTTATTTTAAAGCTTATTTCATGGCATCACGGAACACTAGAGCTGGAGTTGACCCAGGGTTCGAGGCTGTCCTTGTGGCCTGGTCCTGCAGGCAATGGAGTGAAACCCGTGGGCCCTTTTTCAGAAGAATGTTTTTAAATTGGCCAAATAAAATATGCAAGATTACAAAGGAAAACAAGCTTATTGAATGCAGCAAAGACAGTCTTTCCTTTTGCTTGTACTTATATCCCAAGCAGGCCATGCCTGGCACACGGTCATCACTTCATAAATGTTTACTGACCACCAGCATGATGCCAGTTATGTAAAGATCTGTTTCTAAAAGGCTCCAGGACACCAGTTTAGGAACCCCCAATATTCTAGTCCAATCCCTTCCTTTTTCACAGAGGACATGCCCAAGGTCACTGAGTTTTGTCTTAGCATCCCAGACTCATCCATCCTTCTGGCCCTAATTTTGTTGTCTAGGTGACCCCAGAAAAGTCACCCTTTCTCTCAGAGGCTCATTCGAAAAATGAGCCAAATAATCCCAGAGGCACCTCCCACCTTTCAATTCTATGATAGACTGTAAGTCTGGGAAGTAGGAAGTTGGAGAAGAGGAATGCAGGGAGGTCTGCAAGAGGCTCATTTGCTGCTGCTACCTAAAATACCACTAGATGTCCCCCGCTGACCATCCAACCCCAAGCTCAAGCATTTCAATGAGAGGTTGGTGAAATGATGCAGACTCACAAGGAAGTAGATGGGGATTAAATGGGCTGGAGAGAAGCATGAGACCTCGGAAATCTCCCCCAAAATGAAGAGAAGGAATGATTGCAAGAGGCAGTATGGGATAGCAGAAAAAGCCTCAGTTCTGGAACCAGAGCCCTGAGTTCCATAGTCAGTCAACTAGCATTCACTAAGGTACCAGGCACTGTTCAGCTCTCCACCTGTGTAGCTTTAAGCAAGTATCTCTCCCTCTCTGGGCCTTAGTTTCCTCGTCTGTAAAACGAAAAGATAGGTTTGGATGACCTTTAAAATCCCTGCCAGCCCTAGAGGTGGGATACCCTGATCCCATGTATAATGCACATGCTCAAACCTCCATCCCAGTCCTCCAAAGCCAGGTCATGGCAGGGAGGTGTCAAAGGTAGTGTGGGATGGGGTAGAAAAGTGCTGGACCTGGAACCAAGAAGTACTGGGTTTGGTTCCCACCTCAGGTATATCCTAGCAGTGTGATCCCGGGCAAGTCTCTGTGGCCCTCAGTTTCCTTATCTGTGTAAGAATGGAGTTGATTGACATTTATTCAGCCAAGACACCTCACTGCCCTTAAGTGACAAAATGCCCAATCAATCAGAGGCTTCTAAGTGTGAAAAACCTTTCCAATGAGAGTAATGTTACATTACAAGAATCATGTCTGTATAAGCCAAAGAAACCTGGTTGTGCCCTGGGAGCCGTGTATAAATGCTCAAACTGGTTAAAGCTGGAAGAATTCTAGTCACAGGAACAAACGTGACTTTACTGTCCACCTCTGGGGTGGGGAGGGGGAAGGAAAAGACTCAGCTTTGGTCTTGGCTGGATCTCTCACTGCAGCTTTAGCCAGCAAAGGACTTCTCAAATGAAAAAAGGTCCAGAGAACATCACACTTCCCATCATCCTATGGGTGTCTTATAGTGGCATCCCTGGATCCTCTGAAAGAAGGAGTCAAGGGAAGACCGAATGAGATCACTCATTATAGTTAAGGGGGGATTGCTGAACACCCCATGAATCTGAGAAAAGAACTTCCAGCAACCAGTAGCTGGGAGTTACTCTCGTCACATGTGCTCGCTTTCCTGAGAACTCTGTATGTGCTGGTGGGGGAGAGTGCCACAAACCTTTGGAGGTAGATGTTTTGTATCAATTTTTCTTACTGTACCCCCTTTCTAAAAAGCTTCTTAAGACTGGCCGACTAAATGATTCTCAACTAATCACCAGCCAATGACATTAGAATCACTCTGACGTCCTAGAATGTTGGGGAGAGGAAGTTGTAGATAAGTTCTAGGGGCCTGACTCATCAATGACAGTAGAAATTGAACCAAGGCTCCTAAGGCTCCTAAGGGCTTACAAGAGCTCTGTCTGTAAAATTGGCATAATGACAATACCTGCTTCAATGAGATACCACATATAAAGCATTTTGAAAATTTCAAAGCAGTCTATGAATATCCACTCTCAAAGGCTATGCCAGCAGAGGGCCAACTCTGGTGAGTCCTACCAAGTTACAGCTATGGAAAGGTTACTGAATTAGAAGTCAGGTAGCCCCAACCTCTCCTAGCTTCAGTTTCCTCATCTGTAAAATGGGAGGAGGAGAAATCCCGGAACGGTCCTTGCAGATCTAAATATACAGTCCTATGACAGCAATGATCAGCTCGTCCTAGTGAGGGGAGAAGGCCATCACCTCACAAGGGACCTGGGAAGCTCATGGGTGAGCAAGGTGATGCCCAAAGGAGAACAAGTAGCAAGGCAGGAAATCTAATCTAAACACTCCCAAATCCAGAGTTTTGTCATCTTTGGCCACTGAGGGAATCACTGTTTTGATTGAGATAAGTCACAAGTACAACCTGGAATCCCTGAGCAGACGAGTGGAAGATACCCTCACACATACGAAACCACAGCTCTTTTGAATGACAATCAATAAGCCCTGGTTAAAGACCTACTGCACACCAGGCACTGTGCTGTGGAGTTAGGAATGAAACTTTCCCTGCCCTCCATTCTAAAAGAAGGGGAAACCCAACCTACATGTGTAAGTATGGACAGAACATACATACAAAAGATCACAAGGCAACTTGGGGAGCAGCTGGAGGACCCCAAAAAGGCTTCAATAGAAGAAGGCTGCATTTGAGCAGAGTAAACACCTACTGTGTGCCAGGCACTAAGCAAAGAGCTTCACAGATATTATCACATTTGATCCTGGGAAGTAGGTGCTGTTATGAGCCTCATTTTACAGATGAGGAAACTGAGGCAGAGAGAGACTGAGTAACTTGCTCAAGATCACACACCTAGTCAATGTCTGCAGCAGATTTGAACTCAGTTCTCCCTGCTCTGAGCGCAGCACTCTGGTGCTACGGACCTCCCAGCTGTCTAGGACACGAGTCTAAAAGGAAATAAAGGATTCTAAAAAGAGGCAATGAGAAAGGAGGGCATTCCAGGCATGGGGAACAGCCAGTGCAAAGGCATGGAGAGAGGAGATGGTGTCAAGAAGGGCTTTGACTGGATTATAGCATATGGAGGAGAAATAATGCACAAGGTGTCCCAAAATGATTTTTTTTTTGAGGCAATTGGAGTTAAGTGACTCACCCAGGGTCACACAGCTAATAAGTAAGACTAGATTTGAACCCATTCCCTCCTAACTCTAGTGCCAGTGCTCACTGCACTGTGTCACCTAACTGCCTCAAAAAATTCTTAGTGGAGTTGTAGGGTCTTAACACTTAAAGTGACACTAAGGTTTTTTGAGATACCCTGTAGAATGAGTTGGGTGGGCACTGGTTAGGGTGGTTTTGGCTAAAAAGCCAAACAAAAGAATTTATGTTTGATCCTGGAGGCCCCTGGAACCATGGAAGTTTAGAAAGGAGAGGAGTCACTAACGGTATCAAGCTCACCTCCTCCAGGAAGGCTCCTGGGCTTCATCCCAACAGATGGGGAACAAGCCTTCTGCCATGGATGTGGTCTATTCCTTTGTACCTGTTAGCATCTTGTTCTGTGGTCATAATGATGCTTTCACTCATAAATGTTCATTCATTCATTCATTCTTAGCTTTTTCCTTTTTCCCAGAGGACCAGGGCTCAAATCTAGCCTCTGAAACATACTAGCTGTGTGACTCCATGCCTCAGTTATGATATCCTCTTTCTCTTCACTTGGTGATTTCTAGCCTCTGAAACGTACTAGCTGTGTGACTCCGTGCCTCAGTTATGATATCCTCTTTCTCTTCACTTGGTGATTTCATCAGATCCCCTTGGGTTCTGATGCCTCCAGCTTGGAGACCTTGGACAGGTTATCTGTGGCGACTCCCCTTTCTCAAGGGGTGATCCCACTTCCCTATGACTGTAAAGGGCCTCATCATCTGTAAAATGAAGGGGTGGGGTCTCTTCCAGATCTGAATCTATGATCCATCTCACCCCCAATCACTCTATGGAGCCCCCAGGGATCAGAGCAGGGGAAGGAGAAGGGAAGGGAAGGCACAGCTTCCTCCCCAGCCTGGTGACTCTTGACACAGATGCCCTGGGAAGGTGGAGGTGACTTCTATTCCATCCCCCAAAACTTCTATGGCCAGTCACCAACTGGAAACTTCCCTCTTCTGTTCCAGACTTTCTGGAACCCTCATTTCCTTCATCAAAAGCATGCAAGGTTATGGTTAAAGTTTCCACTATGAAATTAAGAGAAGAAACAATAAATAAATGAGAGACGTGGACCGGTCTGTAATAAAGGGAGAAGCATGACTTTGAGAACTGCAGTCTCTGAGTTGGCAGGACCCTCAGAAGCTACAACCTCCCCCCAAATCCCCCAGAGTTGGAGAGACCACTAGGCAACCCCCAAGGCACCTATCCCATTTGGGGGTCATTCTGATTGGTAAGTTTTCTCTGACATCAAGCTTACATCAGCTATCATATTTTTTGCCTTCTCAATGGGAAAGGGAGGGAGAGAATATGGAACTGAAAATTAAAATTAAAAAAAAAGGATGACACAAAACACTTTTCTGAAACTGGTAATTAGGCTTAACTTGATAATCATCCCTGGGTGCTTCTGAGGGAGAGGGTGATAAGGGTTTATTGGGGTAGATAGAGACATCAGTGGAGAGAGTGACTTGACCCAGGAGACCCTAGAGAGGGACGTGAGTGGGGGGAGACTGAGGGACTGTGACTCAGTGTAAGTAATGAGTGGGGATGTCTGGGTCGAGCCTCTCGTGGGATTGGGGGGATTGTGAAGGCAAAGAGAGAGAAAATGAAGGCGGTCCAGAGTCGAGCAGAGTCCTGGCTGTGAGACATGGGTCCTATCACCTTCCCCATGAGGGGATGGTGATCACTGAACCCCGGTAGAGGTAGGAGTATCTCCATGAAGAAGATCACAGAGAGAGATGGAGAGGGAAGGTTAGAGTTGGGATGTAAGTGGGTCTATAATCCAGGGGCCCCCAACGATGTCTTCTCTCTCATCCCTATCAAGGAACCTGGTTTTGCATCCTCAGCTTCAAGCTCCACACCTGAGTCTCCCTCACTGCATGTATCTGGTCAGCTGCCAAATCTTGTTTGTGGGACACCAGTGAAATGTCCAAATGGCACCAAAAATATCAAATGGTAATTGGCTGATGGATGGATTCACCACACATGGGACCCTGGGGTTATTTCCTCACCTATGAAATCAGGCTTTGAATTAGGTGACCTCGCTCTAGCCCTAAATCTAGGGTTTCATGGTCTAGAGAGAGCATCGTCTTTGTGACCTTGGGTAAGTACATCTCTAAGCCTGTTTCTCCACCAATAAAATGTGGATTTTGAACCTTCCAGTTCCCTTCTGTCATATCCAAGGATCCTGGTGTCCAACATTCCCTTTAGCCATGGGTCATGCTCAGCCCTCTGCCAGCACTGTTCTAGCCCCTGGCTCCCCACTCTGGGACACCCACCCCAGACCTCCTCAAGGCATGTTCCCCATCCAGGTGAGCGGGCTGTGGGCTGCCCTCTCCCTGGAAGACTGGCTGCTTGCCTCCTTCCATTCTTGACCTGCGCCTGGTTGTACCTTCTTCCACTCCCTCCCAGAGAAAATCCAAACTGAAAGCAGAAGAGGAACTAAGGGACAGACTTCTGCCCACATGGGGAAGTGGACGCTCAGAATCCCCCAGTTCTCACCCTTGTCAGTCCTTCCTATTTGCACAAAGGTCTTTCTTGGTTCACTATTCTATTCCAGTGATTTTCTTACTCCACCCTCACCCCCATCCAGAGGGGACACAGGGAAGCCAAGAAGGGCAAAGGGGAGGATTTGGGAATCAGGAGAGCTGTGTTCAACTCCTGTTATCTCATCTCTCTGGGCTTCAGTTTCCTTCTCGGGAAAATTGGCATATTGGACTAGGTAGCTTCTGATATCCCTCCAAGATCTAAATAGATGATGTTGGGGTTCTTTCTATCACTCCCCCTTCCATCTCATTTGCCTCAAAAAAAAATAGATTATAGATTTAAGGCTGGAAGGAACCTTAGGCCACATTCCCAAAGAAGTGAGGTGATTTGACCACGGTCATCCAGAGAGTGAGTCCCAGAGCTGGCACTTGAACCAGGGTCCTCTGAGCCTCCAGAGTCAGGGTTGTCTCCATAGGAACCATACTGCCTTTGTGCACAGGGATGGGAGAAGGATAGACATCTACTGAACTGGGGTACCCCTGCCACTGCCAGGGTGTCAATAGCTCACTGAGATAGCCGTGTGCCAAAAGGGAAATTTCAGGAGGGAATTCTCTGATGGGATCAGATAGTTTGGGGAGGGGGCTGACTCTAGAGTCCATGGGGAGGCCAAAGGGAGGGGAAGCTGTATATTCCCACAGGAACATGATGCTCCAGTTGGTGGCAGTCTTTTTAATAGAAACCTTTCCTCTGAATCAGGGGGCAGTTAGGGAAAAACTCAAGCTCCCTAAACCAGGAGGACCGGAAAGAACTGCAAATCCCAGGCTGGAAGTCAGCCAGGAACAAAGTCTGTGGTACCTGTGGGAAGCCAGTGAGAGCTCCTGGGGAACAAAATTAGGGAGGGCAGGTCTCATTCCCTCTCTGCTCATTCCACTGTCACTTCTCTAAGCGTCTGCTCAGTCTTGAACTCTCCAGCATCTCCTCAATGCTGGCCACACAGCTGTCTGTCCTGTTCTCAGAGATGAGATGTGAGGTGATGGCATAATGTGCAAGGGGACTGAATCTCAGTGAGGGAGGGCTGTGCACATTTAGAGGGTGCTTAATAGAGTTTGTTGACTGGCTGTTTGATGGAATGATTAGTCTAAGGTCTAGAAAAGGAAGAAAGATGAAGCTGGAGCAAGAAAAGCCCTGGCCTGATGACCCTGTGATCAAGTGAAATAATGTCTGTTTAGCACTTTGCAAACCTCCAAAATGCAGGTCCTGTTATTAGAGGCCCCTGGGCATTGGGAGTAGGTCTCCCTCCAGGCCTGTGGATAAACATGTATTAAGTGCCTGCTATATAGCAGGCACTGTTCTAAGTGCTGGGGACAAAGAAAAAAGAGGCAAAAGACAGTTCCTGCTCTCAAAAAGTCACAAGCTAAGAGGGAAACCAGAAGTAGCTCCTCTGAGATGCAGGTACAGCCCCTGCCCCGTGCTGGCTGTGAGACCCTGAGTAAGTCCCTTCCCTGACAGGCCAACTTGCTTTGGCAGACATTGGAAGCTTGCTTGCTCAGGAGCCGCCTGAGCCAGTGCAATCAGGTGCCACATCTCTCTATCATGAGAGCGGGACCTGGACTCTCTGTGTGGGACCTCAGGGATGTCATTCCACGGCTCTGGGCTTCCTTCTTCATCTGTAAATGGAGGGGACTGTGCTAGATCTCTAAGGTCCCTTCCAGCTGAGATGTTCCCATGTCGAACCTCAGCGTCTCGTGGGCTTTCCACTTTTCCAAGCATCCACGTCCAAGTTAATCCTTATCTGTCCTGTCTAGTCCTCTGTCCAAACAACCTTGACTGGCAAGGATAGACTTAGACTCTGCAAGATTCCTTGGGAATCAGGGGGCTGGGGGGGTGAGATTTGGAACTAGAAGGAACTTTAGTGGTCATCTTGTCCAACACTTTACAGATGAGGAAACTGAGTCCTGGACAAGGGAAATGACTTGCCCAAAGTCACACACATAGAAAGTGGCAGAGCCAGATTTTGAACCCAGGGTCTCTTGGTTACATATCCATCCCTCTCTTGACTTCCTCAAGCTCACTGTTGTGCCTGGCTTCAAAGGTGTTCCTGGCCATAAATTCTGGCTCCCGCTGCTCGTTAACAAAATGCATTGTCACTGATGACACTAGTCGGGCACTTACCCCCGTCGGCTGTTTCTTGGTGTCCAGAAGTGGCGCATTGAAGCTGGCGGCCAAACTTGGGGTGGTGAGGACATCGCGGAGAGGGACTCGGGCTTCCCCCAGGAACCTAGGAGGAGAGAAAGTCAGGGAAGGTAGGAAGAAGGGGAAGAGACACATGGGAAGGAAAAGTTGGGCATATGAAGACCTGTGCCTCCCCTCAGGAAACTGCTGCTTTTCTCAGTGCTAATATCTTCCCCCCACAAACCCCCACCCCTGTCCATGTTCATCACCACCTAACCAGGCAGAATGAAGGACCCAACAAAAACACCCTCCCAGGAAGTCATTCAATCAATGAGCATTGATTAAGTAGGTGCGTAGCATGAGCCAGGCACTATGCTAGTCATTGACTAAACAATGAGATCATGTTGTCCTCAAGAGGCCTCCATTCCATGGTAGGAAACAAGAGATAAGAAAGTGCATTGTACAGGGACCAATCCTACAATGACATATGAGAAAAACCAAGAGGGAATCTGGAGGAACCTAAAGAAGCCTGAGGCAGTGGAAAAGTCCCCCCAAGAACAGTCTTGACTTCTTGACCTCAGGTAGCCTACCCAGGAATGTCTCCCAGGCAGACACAGAGATGAATCAATTCATTAATGAGAAAATAAAAAAGAAACTCTAGGGGATCCTTTCAGCCTGGGAAAAAGGAAGCTGGGGAATGGAATACACCAAACCACCACTAGAAAGGAGGAGAAAACGATTCATGTTTTCTTAGCTGGGTCCCAGCTATGGAAAACTGACTCTGTCCCCACCTGAGAGAGGAAGAGTCTGTGAGCTCCTCATCATGGACTCTGGTTGGCTAAACCCCAATCCAGACTAAAGTACAGACTGACCTCCAGCCCCTGTCACAAGAGGACCATCTGACCTCTGACTGTGACGAACCTCAATCTAAGACTGACTACTGACCCTGAACACTAATAGGTCACTAACCCCTGACAGGGAGTGGCCCCAAGCTCTCAACATAGACACTAAGCCATTCCACAACCAATCCCTCACCTTGGTGACAGACTAACCAACCAAAGACTTAGACCTAAATCTAGCCACAGAATGGTCACTGACCCAACACAAGGCTGACCCCCCTAATTCCCACCGCAGATCCAGAGAAGAGTAACAAAGGTACAGATGACTGAAGAGATGGAGAGAAAATAAGAGAGATGAAGGGATGGATTGAAGGAGCAACATTTACTTTATTTGGCTTAGATAAGAGGAGACTTAAGTCTGAAAGGATGGCTATCTTCCAACATGTGGAAGAATAGGTGGAGAAGAAGGATTATACTTGTCCTTTGGAATTCCAGGAGGCACACCTTTGCCTCTGGAGGCTAGAGAGATTTTAGTTCAACATACATAGGTCTTTTCTATAGTAATGAAAATTCTCATTTGTATGACTGATTACAGAGATCTTTCTAACAGCTGACTCACTTGATCCTCACCCTAGAAATGCAGGGCTTGTTTGGTTGTCTCCTACACAAACGAGGACGGAGCTGGCACACAAAGATGGAAGATGACACACACAAGAAGAGCCAAGCACTCACAAATGGGGGTTTGTGATTCATGATCACCATGGGTGAATGACAGGATCTCGGAATGGAAAGGTGCCTCAGCAGACACCTTGTTCAATAAGAATCCTCTCTACAAAATACTTACCAAGTAACATTGGCTTCCAAAGCACTCCATCTTCAGACTCCAAATATTCTTTGTAGCTGTCTCCCATGCTGGGAACACTCTCCCTTCTCATCTCTGCCCCACAGCTCTCCTGACTTCCTTCAAGTCCTGGCTGATTCTATGAGCTTGTAGTCCCCTAGGATTCCCAGATCTTTTTCAGGCAAATTTGTACCTATGACACAGGTCTTTAAAATCAGGCTTGGACTCCTGCCTTTTTTCCATTTAGTGCACCTACTCAGCCTCACCATCGTCCATTCTCTCTGACCATGAGGGAAAAATCTAAAGCAACGATGTAGAAGGAATTTCTCAGTATCCTGCTTCCTAAGACAATCATACACATCTAGTCAGTGGCAGGGCTGGGATCTGAATCCAGATCTTCTGTCTCCAAACTCCATCATCTTTCCTCTATACCTCAGGGCCTCTAATAAATAGAACTGTCCAACAAAACCATAATAGAACCTTAACACTAAACGGGATCTTAATCATAACGATGGTACAAGTCACTGCAACAATAATAGCTCACATCGATAGAGCAATTAAAGACTGGCTACATGTCTGACAAACAGTATCCCATCTGGTCCTCACAACAATCCAGTGAAGAAAATGATATTATTAGCCTTTTTTCATCGCTGTTGATGAAAGTGAGTCTCTGAGAAGTTAAGTGATTGACCATCTAAGTCTACCCCACTCCTAGAAAATGGGCTAAGCTGCCTCTTCAGGTAGTGAGTTCTCTGTTGTGGTCTGGGCAATACCTGCTATGGTTCCAGACAAGAGGGCTGGGCTAATTTTTCCCTAAAAGGAATGGAAACTACACCAGAGATTTGACAGACTTGGGGAAGGAGGGTAGAAGTCAAGGCTTTGACTAAGTTTCCCAGTCATCCAAGGCATGAAGATACCAGCCTATTTATTTGTCTCCCCCACTGTCCTTTGCATCATCACCACATCTTTTGACTCAACACACCTTTCAACTAACCCATCAATCAAGCAACAAGGCTTTATTAAGCACCTACTACGGGCCAGTATGGCACTAGGTGCAGCCATAATGACAAACATTAAAAATAATAATAGTGTTCTCCAAGATAACAGGTAATTACTATTTCTGTATTTTTGAATATGTGTGTCTATATGTATATATAAATACATGGAGTTATTAAATTAGTATTTATATATTTAATATTTATATTACTTTAATATTTACATTTGTTAGAACCTGAGGACATCACCAACAGGGATTGTTTCACTCTTTGCACTTACATTCCTAGCACTTACAACAGCACCAGGCACATAGTAGGTGTTTAATAAGTATTTGTTGATTGATTGAAATCTGAAGAATGAAACCATTCCTGCCTGTAAAGTGCTTATATCGTAATGGGGGAAATGAAAGTATGTATAAAAATGTACACAGCAGAAACGTAACGTGAGTAAATAGCAGGGGATACAAAATGGTTAGGTCATAGGGAGTTAGGAGGTAGGACAGGAGCACCTGGGGAGATCAGGAAAGACTTCATGCAGATGATACCTAAGTTTCATCTTAAAGGAAGAAAGGGACTCAGAGGTAGAAGTGAGGAGAGAAGGCATTCTAGGCATGTGGAATAGCCGGTGCAAAGGTGGGGAGATGGGAAATGCAGTGTTAATTTTACTGGATCACAGAGGTCAGGAGAGGGAGCAACATCTAACAAAGGTAGAAGGATAAGTGCTTCTTGCAAGAGCTACCAACCACCCTGAAGAAGCACTAAGTACCCTTTCCATGCATAATATTAATAATATTGTTGTTGAGTTGTTTTTCAGTCATGTATGACTTCTTGTGACTCCTTTTGGGATTTTCTTGGCAGAGACATTGGAGTGGTTTTCCATTTCCTTCTCCAGCTAACTTAACAGATGAAGAAACTGAGGTAAATAAGGCTTAGCGACTTGCCCAGAATCATACAGTTGAGGCCAGATTTGAACTCATGAAGATGAGTCTTCCTGATTTCAAGCCCGAAGCTCTATCCACCTTGCCACTACCTGCCTTAGCTATTAATAATAAAAATAGCTATCATTCATATAGTATTTACTATGTACCAGACATTGTGTTAAGTACTTTACAAATGTTATTTCATTTGTTCCTTGAAAACACCCTGGGAAATAGGTGCTATTATTTTCCTCATTTCGCAGATGAGGAAACTGAGGCAAAAAGAAAGTGCATGACTTGCCCAGAGTTACATCGCTAGTAAGTGTCTGAGACTGGATTTGAATTCAGATCCAAGTCTGACACTCTATCCTCCATGTGCCCACTAACTGTTAAATACTAGATGGTCTATTAATGTCTTACATCATCGTAGCCTGAAGTACTAGACCAGCCTGATTTGGGCCGGGGTAGTCCTTCTTAAACTGTGGGTCACAACCCCATATGAGTCAAAAGTTTGGCAACAAAAGTTTCTGAACGTGTGATGACCAAAAATTAAATTATTAATTTAATTCATTCA
The DNA here is from genome assembly GCA_028658325.1 of Potorous gilbertii. Taxonomy (NCBI): domain Eukaryota; kingdom Metazoa; phylum Chordata; class Mammalia; order Diprotodontia; family Potoroidae; genus Potorous; species Potorous gilbertii. The sequence goes on from CM053769.1 coordinate 108,358,487, forward strand.
TTACTCATTAATTTATTTAAACCAATTGATTTTAATTAATTAAATAATTGATTTCATTAAAAATCAAAGGCATAATGAATCTGAGGTGTTTCTGGCAGCTCTTGCCTGTAATGCATGGGCCAACCTCCCTGCAGCCTTGGTTCTGAACACAACACGTGCACTTTGTACTGTACATGCCCTCAGATCACACACCGGCAGCAAAAGCTGCTGACACTCAAAAAGGAACTTCAAGTGGAAAAAGTGAAAGCAGCCCTGATCTTCAACTCTTGCTACCAGAAGCGTCTGAGCAGAAGCTGGGTGATTGATCACTCATCAAGTATACTGCACATAGATTTCCTGAATCTCAGAACTGCAACCTAGGATCCCTCTAGTAGGATGGAACTTTGGAGATCATTAAGTCCAAACTCCTCATTTTAAAGATGAGGAAACTGAAAGGGAAAGGGAAGGTATCTTGTTGGAGGTCTACCTCTTCCTTCACTGGCAATGCCAGCTGACCCAAATAGAGAAGTCAGGAAGGGAAGTTGGTTTGCAGAGGAGATGATGGGCTGGTTCTGAGATGAGCTAGCTGAGGACCAGCCTACGCAGCCTGGCCAGCAGGACTGGGCTTCAGTGAGAACAGCATGGGGTCAGTTCCCACAGGAAGCTGGAGGTGTGGGGATGGGCGTGGAGGAACACTCCTGAGTCTCTTGGATAGAAAAACTGGAAACCTGATTCGTCAGGTCTGGCTCCAATCACTCTTCAGAGAAGCAGGCTGTCGGCCTGCCAGCAATCATCTTTCCAGGATTGTTTGCATTCTCTCCCTCAGGGTGGGGTCTGCCAGGAACAAGTTGTATGTACCCCTACCCACTGAGAAGGAACTAAACTGGAGAAGGACATTCCTCTCTGGCACCAGCCAATGTGATATAATGGAAAGAGCAGTGCCATAGACAGCGCCATAGGCAGCAGGAGACTCCCCACATCAAGGGGCCTCACTAGCCGGGTCACATTCCCTCTCCCCCTCACATTCCCTCAGGTCCCCATTTGTAAAACATAATGGAAGCCATCAAGACTTCTTCCCATTTTTTGTGCCCTGGACCCCTTGGGCAGTCTGGTAAAGCCCCTTCTCAGAAGAAGGCTTTTAAATGAATAAATTAAACATACACTATCATGAAGGAAATCAATAACATTGATAGACAGCTATCAAAACAGTTTCTTTTTAAAGTTCAGAGACCGCGAGCTTAAAACTCTTGAACTAGAAGATCTTTGCATCTTCATCACTCTCAGGTCCTGGGTGACAATTGCCCAAGGCCAGAACTTGGAAGGGGGAAATTTGTCTGGAAGGAACCTTAAAGATCTTTCAGTCCAACACACATCTGAACAATGATCCCCTCGACAAAATCCTAGACAAAAGGTCTTGTGGGCTTCACCTCCAAATAAGGGGGAACCCACCGTTCCCCTTCTGCGCAGTTGTTAGGACACTTCCTGGTAGAATGAACTCTGCCTCTATATTATTCACCCATTGCAAAAACAGCTAGGTGGGACAATGAATGGCACATTAGATGTGGAGCCAGAAAGACCTGAGTTCAAATCCCTCCTCAGCCATTTACTAACCTCTCTCAGTCTCAGTTCCTCATCTGTAAAATGGGGATGATGACAGCACCTAACTTCCAGGGTTGTTGTGAAAATCAAACAAAATGACATTTGTAAATGCTTTGCAAAAGTGCTTTGCAAACTTGTAAGTGCCACATAAATATTAATAGCTATCATCACCAACATTACTACTATGACTATTATCACTACCACTGCCACTACTGCTACTACTGATGCTATGATCCTATGAACTGAGGGAAACCTTCCTCACTTTTAGAGTTGCCCAAGCAATGGATGGAGGTGCTTTGGGAGGGAGGGAGTTCCCCATAAGAAGGGATTTTCAGCAAAGTCTGGATGCCTAGATAACGTTCAAGGACCTTCCAGCTCTAAATCTATGACAGGCAGTTGCCTTCCTGGCCCAGGAAACTGTGCTTTAGTGGAAAACGAGCTGACAATGAGATCCATCCCAAGGGATCATGGGCTGCCCAGAGCAGCGCTGGCTCCCCCTCCCTGACTGAGCTACAGCTTTGTGAGACTGGGCAGGAGAGATTTGCGTCTGCTACAGCCAGGACTCAGCAGCTGCTGAGGCCCCATCCAGCTCAGAGACACTGGGACTTCTGTGGGCAAGAAGAGAATTCCCGGAAGAAGGAGGGTGGGGGGACAATGGCCGGAAGCTTCGAAAGGAAGCAGTCATCACTGTAACAGCTAAAACCCCAGCCAGCCATCCCGGACAGCCAGCACGGCCGGCTCGGGAGTATCTCAGAGGGAGGAGAGAGGTCTGAGGTGACCCTGGGGGTAGCTGGGTATTGACTAATTGTTATTTCCTCCCATTTTTTGAGATTCTCACTCCCAACTAAGCACGGTTCCCCAGAAGACATGCTTTATAGGTTTGCCAGCGCCATGCTTCTTTTCAGAAGCCTCCCTGCGTCCTGTTCCTAGGACTGGGCATCCATCACTAGCCATGATTAGGCCAAGTCAATGGCCTTCCTCTTCCTCTGGCTTCTCCATTCCTTGGGGACCTTTGAAAAAGAAGGGAGCAGGATTTCTGGAAGAGATAAAGCTCCAGGGACCAGGGCTGTCCCTCAGAGAGCAATATAAAAGAAATTAGGTCATCCACAGCATTGACAAGCACTTACTGAGCCAACCTCTCCCCTCCTACCCCTCCCAAGTCCTAAATACCCCAATTCCTTCAGCTGATCTTTTATGGGTGAAGCCCATCTTCTGTGATGAGCTACCCTGTATTCAACTAGTAGACTGCTCAGGCAGTCAGTAAATACATATGAAGTGCCTACTGTGTGCCAAGCCCTGGAGAGACAAAGAATGGGAAGACAGTCTCTGATCCCAAGGAACTTCCCGTGTAACCAGGAGCTGTGGACAAGGGGATCACAGAGCATTAAGGAAGGCTGCTAAAGGATGTCAGAAGAAGGTTGCATTTCAGCTGGGATTTGAAGGAAACCAGGAGGGAGAAATGAGGAAGAAGAGTGTTCCAGTCACTGGGGCAACTGGGGGAAATGTTTGGAATCTGAGACAGAAGGAGGAACAACCAGGAGGCCTGGATCACAGGACCATGGAGTATGGAGGGGAAGAAAAGGATTGTGGTGTGAGGCAGGGCAGCTGGTGAAGGATTCTGTACACCAAAAAGACAGTTTTATGTTTGATCCTGGAGGGGATAAGGAGCTGCTGGGATTCCTCAAATAGAAGGGATAACATGCTCCATATTTGTGCTTTAGGAAGATTGAATTGGCAGTCAGGTGGAAGACAGACCGGAGTGGGGAGAGACTAGCTAGGAGATAAATCAGCTGGTTATTTCTCTAATCCAGGCAAAAGGTAATGAGAAATCTGTCCTGTGAGGGGATGACAGGGCACCAAGGTGGCAGCAGCATCAGAAGACAAGAGGGAGCACATAGGAGAGATGTTACAAAGGTCAGTCAGTCAGTCAACACACATTCATTAAGTCTATGTTCCAGACAAAGAGTCTTCCGTCCTGGAAGAACGTTTTTTGAGTGGTAGAACCCACCGCTCATTGACGAAGTCTTGGAGAAATATGGAGCACCTCCAGGGCACAGTGAGGCATTGAAGGAGGATTTACCTGGGGAGAAAGGAGAGGAAGTGTCTCCCTTCTTCAAACCAATTTAACCTGTATTTATGAAGCACCTACTACGATTACATGGCAGGACCTGGTGAGGATAAGAAGACAGAAAGGAGATGGCCCCTGCCTTCAAGGAGTTTATGTTCTACCGATGTAGATTATAGGATCTTAAATCTAGCTCTGGAAGACACTTCAGAGACTGCCCAGCCCAACCTATTCATTTGACAGATGAGGAAACTGAGGCCAAGTTGCCCAAGTGCACACCACACAAATGCACATATCTACAAAAGAAGTACAAAGTTACTGGGCTTGGAGGGAGCACTAACCAGTGGTAGGAGTGAGGAAAAGCCTCATTTTTACATATCATCTCTCTCTCATTTGAATGTTAAGTTCCTTGAGGGCAGGTACCATTACTTTTCTTTTTTTTGGTCTTTGTATCCCCAGGAGGACCTCAGTTCAAACCCAGCCTCAGACACACTAAACAGTGTGACTCTGGGAAAGTCACTTCACCCCATTTGCCTTAGTTTCCTCTTCTGTAAAATGAACTGGAGAAGGAAATAGCAAACCACTCCAGTATCTTTGCCAAGAAAACCGCAAATGAAGTCATGAAGAGTCTGACACTACTCAAATGACTGAAATTCTCAGTGCCTGGCGCATGGTAGGTGCTTAATAGATAGTGCCAAGGACCTAATAGGTGCTTAATAGATGCTCAGTGACCATAGGAAGTGGCATTTGGGCAGGTCTGGAAGAGGGAAAAAGAGAGAACATTCCTGGCAAGTCAGTGGGGCCCACGATGGAATAGCTAATGTGGAGAACAGCTGAGAGCCCAGCTGTACGTGAGGGGATATAGAATCTGCCTGGAATGAGAGACCTCAAATCAACAGAATGTAAGTGTGCTCACATTTCATACAAACAGAGCAGGGTCACCTTGTCCTGGGGTGGGATGGCACCTCGCCTATTTACACGAATCTAAGTTTGAGGTAATTTCATCAATTAATCAATCAGCCTTTATTAAGTATTATGAGTCAGGCTGCCTCTCCCCAACTCCGCAGATGCCTTCCTGAAGAGGGCAGAAGATGGAAGGAGGGTCTTAAAGGAAGAGAAAGACTCTGCTGAGAGAGGAAGGTATTATTCTGGCCCCTGCCTCCTTGCCCCCAATTATAACGCCCAGCATTTATGTTGATTTTCAGGGTATTTGCATGTGTTCTCATCTGATTTTCCCCAGAACTGTGGGAGGTTCAGCTTTTCTCATCCCTGTGTTACAGATGAGGAGAGTGCGGCTGAGGGAGAAAAGCACTTGTCCACCATCACACAGTAAGAGTCCAAGTAAAGATTCAAACTCGGCTCCTCCTGACTCCGAGCCAGCGCTCTACCCACCGCACCACCTAGGAATGCCCATTGTGAGCCACAAATACATAGGAGGTCGGAATTGTAAAGGCTACGGTAATTAACAGGCAGTGTGGTTCCATGGCTAGAGCACTGGACTTGTGAGGAGGAAGGCCCCCAGTGACATCCCACATCAGACACTTACTTTGTGACACTAAGGAAGGTATTTCACCCCCCGGGCCTCAGTTTCCCCATCTGTAAAATGATAAGGTTAAAGTTGATGCCCTCTAAGATCCAATCTAATGTCCCCAAACTGCAGGTACTTAATAAAAGCTTGTTGATTGATTTTACAGATGGGAAAACAGTGACCAAAGAAATGATGGCCAAGATCACACAAGCAGGAAGGTAAGAGGCAAAATATTTCTCCCTTCTCTCCGCATAAGAGCAGGGAATAGAGAGATGCTGATTAAAGAGTTAAAGGATATAGAATTTAGAACTCCAAGTGCCCTTGGAATCAGCTAGACACACCCCTTGTTTTTGCAAAGAATGAACCCAAGACCCTCGAAGTGAAGTGAACTGATTTGCCCACCATCACCCAGCCGAATCAGAATTCGAATCCAGGTCTTGTGGATCCCAACGAGGGCTCTCTCCATCACACCACACTTCCCCCCATGCTTGGCCTCTTCCCCTACAGGCAGGAGAAGAAGGAACAAAAGCCTTTGGCAGTTTTCTCACCCTCTGAGAATGCGGGGCATCTCTCTTGGCTCTGCCAGGCTCTAACTACGCTGGAATTTGAGGAGGAAGGAAGGGAGGAGGAGGGAACGGTTATCTCTGGGCAGACAGGAGCATGGCTTGGTGTGGGAGGGGAGGGCAGAGCCGTGGCTAGGCAGCAAATGACCCCTCTGAGCAGAGGATAAGGTAACAGAAAATAAGAAGGGGGAGGGGGCCCAATTCCCACAGGCACAGGGGTGGGGGCGTATCTGGAGGGAAGGCCTCCTAAGGAGGTGTTTGGAGGCTGTGAGGTTCAGTGCAGTCCCGAATCAGGGGGCCTGGGTTTAAATCCAGATGTCCTGGGTTCAAGCACCTCTGGGGACACAGTTCTTCTGCAAAATGAAGGCACTGGGACAGATGACCACTAAGGTCACTTCTGACTCTGAATCTATGATATTATAAAAGAGGAAATCAGAAAGTTTCACTTCTAAATCTCCCTAGGTCCATGGACTCGCAGATAGAAATGAACTTGAAACTTAGCCACCCTAACCACCCCATTATACAGATGAGAAAACTGACCCAGATTAAGTGTCATGCCCAGGGGGCAGAATTTGAACCCAAAACTTCCTAAGTCCTACTCCTTACCCCAGGATGCCTTTTCTTATCATTTATTTTATTCTTTCTCTTCATGTCATTTCAAGGAGATAACTATAGCATTGTAGGTGACAACATTTTCCATCTGGGTACATCCTTCACACTCCCCTCCAGAATGTTTCTGCCAGCCCCCAGTAACATTCTCAAGCCTCATGTTCCTTCATCAGGACCAAGGAGAAGAAGGAAAAAAATAGGTCAGTGCTGCCTTGGAGACCAGGGACCCCAGGTTAGAATTCCACCAGGTAACTGGAAAATGTCGGACAAATAATTCCCCTCTCTGGACCAGCATAAAATGGGTGAATTGGAGCAAATGACTTCTGAGATGCCTCCAGAGCTAACTTTCTTTAAATCTGTTCTTTAATTTACTTTTCAAGTGATAACATCACCCACAAATAACCACTGGACGGTCCACAAACCTCATCTCCCTCTTAGCACTGCAGACTATTGAAAAGCTGGGGAAAAGAGAGGTAAGGAATAAAATATGGGAGGAGAGAGGCCCAAGAGAAGTGATACTAGTAGGGGAACTCTCCCCTTCAGATTTCAATGCCTTTCAGAGAACCAGAAGATCAGATCTAGAAGCTGCCTGAGTCAATCATCAATCAATATTAATTATGCACTTACTGTTTCTTGGGCACTCTGCTTAGCATTGGAGATACAAGTATGAAAGGGAGACAATTCTTTGGCTCAATGAGTTTACACTGTACCGGGGCAGAGCCACTAAGTGGCTAAGCTAGAGGACACCCAGTGGGGGTCTCACTCTGGCAATGCAGGTTGGCCCCCTCTAGGACCCAGTTGATGAGTCAGGACTTGAACCCAGACCTCCATGATTCCCAGGTCAGCTTTCTATCTGCCATGATGCTTCTCGGAAGGCTGGGATTATAACAGCACACTTAGGTACTACATCAAAATTTGGCCAAGTGCTTCCCTCATGACAACCTTGATGCTGTAAGGCCATATATCAGAGACCCCAGCCCTTAGGCGCTTGAACAGTGTCCTCAGCCTGAGGAGGTCTCCCATATGAATTTCAAAGTTTAGGTATAAGTGACTGTTTCATGTCCAGTTCCCAATTGGTGAAATAATAAACCTTCTCAACTGGCTGCTGAGACAAAACTAGGTACACATATCCAAGACTCCCAATGGGGAGAACTTAATCTCTTTCTCTAGTTGTATTCCAGTGAGGAAGCTATAACTAATATATAACGAATAACTAATAATATATAACTAATAACTATAACTTGCCTTGGGGGCGAGAAAAAGACACAGAAAGAAAGAGGGAAAGACAGACAGAGACAGACAAGGGCAGAGTGACAAAGACAGAGAGAGAGAGAGAAAGTCAATAGTCGACTAGCCCCACCCCAGGCAACAGGAAGTCATGACAAATTTGGAAATTGTTTTGCTTAACTAAAAACAATTAATAAATATATTTAGAATGGTTTAAAAAAATAACACACAAAGTCATGAATACATTGCTCTGATGTTGCATCTGTCCCTGCTGTATCCGTTCTATCTTGTTCTTAGATCAAGGAGAATTGGCAACAGTGTGATTTTGTGAGCTTTAAAAAAGTTTCAAGTCCATGAGAAAGTTTGCCAGCAACTGAGCCCGGTGAGGGGCTTGATCAAGAGAGATGCAAAAACAGTGATGAAAAAAATGAAATGATCAGTCACATGGAAAAATGCTCTAAATCACTATTGATTAGAGAAATACAAATTAAACAACTCAGAGATACCACCTGACACCTATTAGATTGGTTAATATGTCAGAAAAGGAAAATTATAAATGTTGGAGAAGATGTGGGAAAACTGGGACACTCATGCATTGCTGGACTTGTGAACTGATCCAGCCATTCAGGAGAGCAATTTGGAACCATGCCCAAAGGACTATAAAACTGTGCATACCCTTTGATCCAGCAATACCGCTACTGGGTCTGTATCCCAAAATCAAAAAAAGGAAAAAAGAACATTTCTACAAAAATATTTATGGCAGCTCTTTTGTGGTGGCTAAGAACTGGAAATTAAGGGGATGCTCATCAATTGGGAAATGGCTGAACAAGATGTGATGTATGATTACCATGGTGGAGAGGAGATAAGAGAAAGAGAGAGGAGAGGATGAGAGAGGAGGAAAGAAGAGGAAGGGAGGAGAGGGGAGACTAAGATAGAACCGTGGGATACAGCCATCCTTGGGTGGTAGAATGTAGATGATGAGGTCAGAATCAGATTGCAAAGGATTTAAGAGTAAGAAAGAGAAGAAAAAAATGAATGCAGAGAGAGAAAGTAGCCAAAGTCTTCCCTAGGAGTTTAATCCAGGGAAGAGAGATATGGGATGAAAGCTTAAGGAATGATCGTGTCAAGCAGGGAGGAGGAGGTTAAGAGACCTGGGTGTGATGGCTGGCAGCAGGAAATGAGCCAGTAAATAGGTAGAGAGGAAATATTGGAGACCAAAGGGATAATCTAGGAGCAATCCAACTGAAGGAAAGAAGAGGGTATGGAACCAACGATACAATCAAAGAGGTCAGGACTGGGTAAGAAGGGCCACTTTCTTCAGAGGCTGGAGGAAAAGCACTTCCCAACAGTCTCCATCATAGTGAACTTTTCTTTATGAAAAGGCTTGAGTATCCAGGGCAGGATCTTTATACTTGGTGCCTTAATATTCTCTTGTTCAATTTATGAGAGCCTCTTGACCCCCAACCAAACTGTAAACTACTTGAAGATGTATTAGGTATATTAAAGAGAGAGAGAGAGAGAGAGAGAGAGAGAGAGAGAGAGAGAGAGAGAAAGTAGTATAAGGTCCAAGGATGAGAATCTATCCCACAGTCTGCCAAGCCAAGTGAGAAGCAATCTGTTCGACCCAAGATAGCTATTGATCAACTATGGCAGTCAAGGAGGAAGTTCATCCATCCACTCTACTGCCTATGAAAGTGAATTTCATTCCTACCAAATGGGAAATAGGGAGGATGGGGGAAAGAGTTGTGCCCCTAGTTCAAATGGATGTGTTTATACTTCTATATAAACAGAATATAGAATTGCAATAACTTCTATAAAGTATAGTGCCTAGTCACTATAGCTTCTCAGTAAATATTCCTTTGTAAAAACTAATTGATATTAATTTATTAAATGATACTGGGAGTTAATCATGGACATTTAGATTAGGGGAAACTCATTGGAATGAGAGCTTAAACTAATAGCAGAAAAAGATACCCACTGCCTCTCAGGAATATACCCCTAAACCCTGAGAAGGAGAATCAGTCAGGATACCACTTGCCAACACAAGCAAGAGTTGGGGTAAGGACTTCCAGATATTTGGAAGGTTACATTTTCCAATGTCCATGTGCCTCAAGCTCAAGGCCCTTCTCCATCCTGGGTACCGTTCACTGAAATATTCTCCAGGTTATTAATGTCCCTCAAAAAATGCAATACCAAGAAATGAAAACAACATTCCAGATTGCCAACTGCTCTCATTTCTATAGTACTATAATGCAAAGAGTTTTTCCCACCATGTGGGTATTATTGGACACATTTTATGGATGAAGAAACTGAGACTGAGAAGTGAAATCTCACCCAAGATCACAGAGTGAGACCCCAGCCCTAGAACTCCAAGTAAAGTCAACGCAACCATTTGTTATAATTGTCATTCTTTTGAAGCTATAGGTCAGGCAACTTCCCAACTCTGAGATTTTGTCATTCCCTGGAGTCTCAAAGAAGCAAGGTTAGGCCTTGATATGGGGTTGGGGGGAGGGAGAATGCAAGGTCTCTTATGAGTTACAGTTCTTCCAAAGTGGGGAAGATTACTTCAGACGGTAACTAGCACCCCCAAGTTGGAGGCTTTCACGCAGAAGATGAAAGAGTTGAGGATGTTGTTGAGGGAATTCCTATTCAAATATGAGTTGGGTACCATGCCTCTGAGATCCCCTCCAACTGGAAGACCATGATTCAGTGAAAACAGTTAGTAATAACTGGCGTGACAAAGGACCAGGCTAGAGACAACAGCAGCTGAAATCATTCCCTTCAGGGAACTAGCTCAGGCTCACAGCCAAAAGCCCATCCTCCAGGCTTTAGGCCCATGTGTGACTCTTAAAAGTTTCCTGCTTTGGCCCTGAAGTGGGATAAAACCTCAAAAATGTTCAGAACCCAGGGTTTTCCTGTACCGTACACAACAAAACAATATATAGTATCCACGAAAATCCTTGAAAACAAAAATACTACTCAAGCTTTGGAAGAGGCTAGAAATAATAAGACAGAGAGCTTGGGTGGGAGAAGGGAAGGGGACCTGCCCATGTGTTCCAAAAGGCCAGACATTCGAGCTGAGGTTTTAAAAACAGCGTCCTATATTTCCAAAGCAGCAGATTCTTTCCTGTCAATGACAGCAAACATTCACTGTGTTTTACTGACCAGTGCTTTCCAGGTGTATTTTTGTGTGTCTTATATATAAATATTAACTGAAAAATTAAAAAATAAAAGACCCTCATTTCCCCTGCAAACAAGTTCTAACCCTATCACTCCCCTACTCAATAAACTCCATTGGCTCCCTATTACCTCAAGGATAAACTTCTAAGTCCTTCATAACCTAGTTCTGCTCCGACCATTCTAGTCTTCTCATACATTATTCCCCACCATGTAGACATCAATGCCACGACACTGTCCTTCTGGCTGTCCCACAAACAAGATACTGTTTTCCCTCTGGGGATTTTTTCTGGCTGTCTCCCATGCTTAGAACTCCTGCTTTCCCAGACTGCTTTTAAATTACACTTAAAATCCCATCTCCTATAGGAAGCCTTTCTCAAACCCCTTTTCATTCAAGCACCTTTTCCTATCTATCCTATATCTCATTTGTTTGTACGTATTTGCTGGTTGTCTCCCCTATTAGATTGTGAGCTCCTTGAGGACAAGAATTATTTTTTTGTCTCTTTTTATATCTCCAGGGCTTACAACAGTGCCTGGCATACAGCAGGCACTTAGTAAATATTTATTGTATGACTGACAACAATGTATCATAGATCAATGCGGCTTCATCATAAGAATTTATTGTGACTCTAAACCCAGATTAGATGGCGTGCAGAGAAAATCAAGGAGTTTATTAAATCTGAAAGGGGAGGACTTCAAGTAATTGAAAATTTTCATTTAACACAAACTCCAAAAATTCTACATAGCAACAAAACAGATAATAAAAACAGTGTTGACATGTTAAATGATTCTGAAGAGGAGATGGGCATACTAAGATTGGAATTTCAATAAAGGTTTTTCTCAGTCTGATAGCACAAATCCAACTAGTAGACCAACTATACCAAAGCAGAGTAATTTTTAAAAGCTGGCATTTGCTATAACCCTCATGAATAACTGCATTCTCCTACAGTATTTGATCAAGTGTTTAAAACATTTTAAGATCTGCACATAGCAGGACACGTGTATCCATGGTAAGGCACTAGGAGGAAATATGATACAAAAGCAGCTTGAGAAAGCATTTTAAGACCAACAAAAAGGCATTTTGAGAGGCCTTTAATCAACAATTAAAAGTGAAAATCAAAAAGTTAAAATCATGTATGGAGTCAGATAAGTGCCAAGAAGGAAAAAGACAGCTGAATATCAAGCAAAAACTATACTATGGATCAGAGGTGTCAAAAACATCACTAACCTATGGGCTACATATAGCCCACAACACTTCCTAATGAAGTCTGAAGTAGATTAAAATGTAATTCCTACTTGATTTTAATATGTTGATGTATTACTTCTAAAATATATACACTGTGTGTATGTGTATATATACACACACATTCTAAGGCAGTATGTGGTCCAAGGGGATCTTTATGTAGGCTGAGTGGCCCCCCATTTCTATTTGAGTTTCACACCACTGAAAAGTAAAGAAAAGACATGAAAAGAGAGAATTCCTAAAGAAGGAGAATGTGGAAATTTCCTGCTAATATATATGGTTTTGATGAGGGCTGGAAAGATAGAGGCACCCCAAGACTAGAGTTCCCTGTGTGGGCCATCTGGAGAAGAATTCGTGTACTCAAAGTCAGGGTGGTAAAGATTTATTATGCTTTTTTGTGGGCATGAATTTTTAGGGAACCTGTGATTTTAATAGGGTACAGGTAAAGTTTATATAGATTATTTTATAGTAAAACATGTGCCACATATGCTATCTAGGTGATTCAAGGTGGGATTAGGTAGTATTTAAGGAATAGTTAGTTCTTAAAGGAACATGCATTTTTATTATCTAGTGTGCTGGTATTTCACCCAGAATTCATCAAGAAATAGCCTAAGGTGGGTAGGGTCTACATGGAGGTGTGGTTTTGGACCTGAAACATCACTAAGTCAACTAAAGGTCAGGACTGACTAAGTAATACCCAAGCTGCTCTTATCAATATTTTGTTAGACAAGAAAAATTTAAGGGAGTATACATATATCTAAGTCTAGGATACATATGATAGGTTCTATGAGTAGTAAATGTCGTTATGACCCAGTATACAGCCAGATCAGTCAGTACACAGCTGGTTCAAACTAATAAATTCCATAGATGCAGCTAGCTATTGTATCAGGAAGAGAGATGATGGGCTTTGCTGGGGCAGGCTGTTCTTGACCTGGAGAGAAACTGCCTGCGACAATGCTTTGAGGTTAGGAAGAAATGTGATTTTGGAATTGGGGTTCAAGCACATGCATCCAAGCACACCATCAGCTACAAGAAGTCCAACAGAGTAACATCCAAGGTCGACTCAAATGTGAAACCGAAACCAAATGGACCCCTATCATCATGAATGACAGAATGGTTCTGTCAAGGGACGTACCTCAAACTCTAGCTTCTGTAACTCTAGCAACTGTAAGTTGTCGGGATTGGAGGAAAATCGTAATTATAGGTTCTTAATACACAGCATCACAAAAACTGAGAAAACCAAAAACCCCTCAAACTACGGGCCAGTCACCCATGTAACAGGTATGAACAGAGGAAACAGCAAGGTGTAATGAGGACCTATCCACCTCACCTTGTAAGTCACCCCTCCATTGACCACTCGATTCCTTCTCATTCTCTTTATTTATCCTCCCAAGCCCTAGAATTATCTATGGATACGTTCGGTTAATTTGTTTCTCACTAATAAAAATTGTAATCACTTTCTTATTAATGATGAGGGAATTCGCCTCATCATGTCCCACCCAGGTGCTCCCTGTTTTTCATGTTCCTAGAAATTCATCACTCTGAAAGATGAATCAACTCTGCAACTCATACCCCCTGCTCCTGGGGCCCTTCCATTCTTCTGATGGGGAAGAGCAGACATTGGAGAGTTCCTCCCAAGTCCACCACTATTTATGGAGGATACTCAGGGCATTTACCTCATGATTTCTCAACTGGCTAATCTCTTGAATTACATGAATTCCAGAAACTCATCATTCTTCATGACAAATTCAGCTCTATAACTCATATTTCCTCAGATTATTTCCTATTCTAGCTACAGTACTTCATCATATCCTCTCCCAATTAGGTACCTTCTCCTCACCCCATCTTTTCAGTTTCTTTCTATGTGTTGACTTCTCCCCTTTGATTGGAAGATCTTGGAAGGCAAGGATTATCATGTCTTTTTTTGTATCCTTAGCACAGTATCTGGAACATAAGTAGATGCTTAATAAATGTTAATTAACTCTTATTGACTCATTAAATAATCCATATCCCCAATCAGTTCATGAAATATTAACTGTTTGATAAACTGGAGAAATATCATTTTCATGAATAATTACCCATATTTCTCCATAACTAAATATTTAAATTGCTAAATATGTAAAAAATTATTAAGAAATCAAATTAACAAAAGACTTTTTTATTTTATTAACTATTTAAAATATTTTGTCTATCCAGACAAGAGTCACTTTCAACTCACTGTAATATGGCAGATGACTCCTCTTCGTTTGTCTGACATCTCGGTCTCATATCATTCAGTTCATTCTTGATACTGAAAAAGTCTCTTAAGAATCTTCTTCATATCTCCCCTCAAGACAAGAGTTAAATTTAATCTTTTCAGAAATAAGCCAAATGAGTCCTTTCCACTCATCCTCTGTACAGTAATCATAGGAACAGTCTTCCCAAAATATCCTGTACTTTCAAACCTTCACAAACCCTCCAGAGAATTCTCTTTCTAACATTTCTTTGTAACATCACTTATGACATTTCCGTGAAAGAAGTTTCACGTGACCTTTTCCCTGTCTTCTCCACCGATTCTACATAGATCTTCATAGATCACGGATAAAACATACCCTTTCCTGATTTGAGAGAGAAAGTACATCATTGTAATACATTTCTCAATTGTACTTAAAACTGACAGCATAAATTGCTTTTTCCAACCTACTCCTTGACTCCTACACTCTTAAAGAGACAACAATGAGCTCTATAGTCTCTGTGACTTAGGCATTTGAAACAAGGGTTACATGTATGAAAAGCATTCACTGTTTTTACCACTCAAATGAAAAAAATCTATAAATACAAGAAAACAATATATTGGCAAATATAAGCAAAAAGCACATGTCAAAAAGTTCCAGGGATTTAGTGAAATTTTATTGACTGGATAATAAACCCAAGAGTAGTAAGAACACTAGAGCATAAACCAGCCACATGAAAAAGTATTCTATTGTATTTAGGCAATGGAAAGAATGTTGGACCTATAGTCAAGAAGATCTAAGTTCAAATCAGACCTCAGACACTTACTAGCTGTGTGACCCTGGGCAAGTCACTCCACCCTGTCTGCCTCAGCTTTCTCATCTGTAAAATGATGTGGAGAAGGAAATGGCCAACCACTCCAGTATCTTTGCCAAGAAAACCCCAGATGTGGTCAAGAAGAGTGAGACATTACTGAAAATAACCAAACAACAACCCTATTAGAAAGTCAGTTCCTTGCAGGTAGGGACTGTCTTCCTGACTGCATTTATAATTGCTTGCTGACTGACTGACCTGGGTTGATGGGTGGACGTGGATTATGCAAGGAGGCAGTAAAAACCATTGCTAAAAATGTAACCCTTATCAAATACCTGGAAAGGTAGAATCTGGTGCCATGGACCATAAACGAGTAACTGACTCCTTCTAATAACCAATCAATCCCCAACAAATAGAGACTCCAAAAAATCCTTGAGAATCAAACAAAGGGTTTTGGAGGTAGACAAAAGTGTTGTCCACAATTGCCCACCCATAACACTGATGCATAAAAATGTAAGAGTAATATTTCCAATAAATGTTAATAATCTTTACCTCCAAACTACATGGAGTGAGCAGCTTTCAAGATAGAGAAGTCTAGCAGAAGAAAGCAAAACCACATAGGAACAAGATTAAAAACATTAAACACAAAAGATTGGTAAAACAGTGACCTATCTCAGGACTGTTTAACCTAAGCTTCATCAAATATATGTGAAGAACGAAAGCAAAAAATAACAAAAATAAATAAGCTCCATTTCTAGAGCTTTTGGTTTTCCAAAGCCTTTTCTCAAGACAGGTGGTGCATTATCCCCATTTGGCAGATGAGTAAACTGAGGCAAAGTGACTTAACCAAGGTAACACAAACAGTAAGCAACTGATCTGGGAGCAAACCCCAGGTCTCCTGGCTCTAATTTCAGTACTGTTTGTACAATGTTGTGCTGTCTTCTGTCTACCCCAATACATGCAGAACAGAAGCAGGGTGAGCCAGCCTCCCTGTCCCCAAATAACACACAAATGCCAGTCAGGAACTGTATCAGCCCATTAAGCATTAGCAGTTTTGACAAACTCATGCCCACCTGAGAAGCAGAAGTCTGAGAGCCAAGCTCTGTCCCTTCCTGACACTAAACCCTAAGATTCTCTAATGAGACCCCTAAACAGGGATCTTAATGGCCATCTGGTCCAACCACCTCAGTTAACAGATGGGTAAAAAGAGAAGAGGAGAGGAGAGTGGAAGGGCCTAGGGTTCTTCAGCTACTTGAGATCTTCTAATGCAAATGGCTCATTTGATTGGGTAGGAGCATGAGAGGTCACAGCTCTTGTCCAGTGTCACACAGTATGTCATGACTGAGCAGGGACCACAAAGCGGGGTTTCTCGTTCCAAATTCAATGGACTTTTATACCTTTTCCTCATCTTCCCCAGGGGTTTTCACCCCCATTGTCCTGGAAGGGAAATGACTCCCCAGAAAAGGGCAGGCACATGCCTGGGGAAACAGAGGCAGAGAGAAACAGGCTGGCAGAGATCTCCCTCTGTCTCTCAAAGCTCCCACACACAGACTTTTAATTCTCCCATTAGAGCTTCATTCCTTTTGATTGAAAACACTATTCTGTTACTTTGTTGATTCCCCCCGAAGGTGACATAATATTAAACCATTACTGGGCATACTGGGGCATGGAATGAGGTGACAGGAATCTGTACCAGCAGAGTAGAGGGGGATGAGGATACAGGGAGAAAGGCAGGGGGCACCTGGACACCTTATCTTGAACAGACCTCCCCTAGAACCTTGTTTGCCCCTCTCTAATGAACTTACTGGGCAGCCAGTTGGTGTGGTGGATGGATCACCCACCCTGGAGTCAGGAAGACTCATCTTCATGAGATCAAATCCAGCCTCAGACACTTCCCAACTATGTGACTCTAAGCAAGTCATTTCACCCTGTTTGCCTCAGTTTCCTCATCTGTCAAATGAGCTGGAGAAGGAAAAGGCAAACCATTCTAATATCTTCCCAAGAAAACTCCAAATGGGGTCAGGAAGAGTCATATAGGACTGAAAAACTAAACAACGACAATGAACTTATTATGGAATGTTGCACATCTCGTTATCTGTTTACATCTAAACTATGTCTTAATCTAAACTCAGTGTCTCCCCAGTGCCAAGCACATGGTTCACATTTAGTGAATATTTGGTGGATTTTTAGAGCCTGGGGCAGATGGAGATGGGTGAGGGATCAGAAAGGGATAGGGGCCCTAAAAGGTCACCCCTCAGAACCAAACTTGTCGGAGGATTGAAAGCGTCAGTACCCTGAAAGGGAAGGAAAGAAAAAGAGACTGTGTAGTCAAAAGAACTGACTCCTGGTTCAGTCACTGCTGCCTGTGTGACCTTGGACAAGTCTCCTCTCCTCTGGGCTTCGGTTTCCTCACCTCGGGGTGGAGTGGACTAAATGACCTCTGAGGTCCCTCCCCTTGTCCCATCGCTCTCCCTCAAGGAGGCTAGATGGGGCTAGGGCTGGGCTTAAAGCCAATTCTGGATGTTCCTCACCATTCTCTCTCAGTGAGAGAAGGCAGGCAGCTCCGGGACCCAGGAGCTTTAGGAGACTTCGGTCTTTCCCTCTAAAAACAAACTCCCTCTGCTGATGTTTACTGGCCTGTAAACCCTGTGCTAAACCCCAGGCCCTACAACCCCCCCCCCCATCTATGCAAACAAACATGCTCAGTTATGTGTGTGGGAGAAAAGGGAAAGTCAAAACTTCGAGGAGGAATGTAAATGAGGGCTGGCAGAGACCAAGATACCATGTACTGGGCTAAATGGGAGACCACTGAACTGGGACACTCACATCCTGTGTCCCAAAGCACCACCCCCAGCTCTGATTCCCTGTTCTCAGGCACCTCCCAGCCCTGACATCCCCTGTTCTAAAGCACCCCCTCCCGGTCCTTACATCCCCTCTTCTAAAGCACCCCCTCCCAGCCCTGACATCCCCTGTTCTAAGGCTTTCCCAGTTCTGATATTCTATGCTTTATATTTAAAAAAGAGAAATATCATTTCTGCTCATGATTTTCCCCCTTCAGTTTTTTTTCTGATTTTCCCCCCTTCCTCCCCTTCCCATCATTTCCATCAAGATTTGGCTCAAAGATTTCCCTTGGGAAGGCAGTAACCCTCTAAGAGAACCAGTGCTGGGAACCAGCTCTAAGAGGCTGCTATCATAAGGACCATATGAATAAACGTGTGTGGCTCTATATTTTCCATACCTTCTAACCCTTCCTACACACCACAGGCTGATTAAGTTTCTACCCAGTCATTCTCCTGCTTCCACATGGCCTAAAGGGTTTAATTCAGACTCCTTAGTCCAGCATTCAAGGTCCTCCAGGATGTAGCCAGTATCAGATCTCTCGCTGTTCCCCTGCATGTCCTCTATCTAGACTGCACTGTGCTCATTCCCTGAATGTGCCTCATACATTTCTTCCCCTTGACATTTGTTTACTGCTTTGTCCTGGAATACCCTCCCATTGCTCTCTTCTCTGAATATTTAAATTATCCCCAATCTCCAAGGCCCAACTCAAATCTCACCTGCTCTAGGAAACCTCCCTTGGCCAGGGCAGCCCATAGTAATCTTGTCCCTCTTCAAACTCTTGGACCTTGGAGACTATATTCAATTTTTCATTTCATATGTTCTTTTTTGGTACAATTCTTGAATTATTTCATGAATTTGCTTCATCTTCCCAACTACATCTGAGCGTCCCAAGCACAGGGTCAATGCATCACACAGTCGCAGAATCTGAGAACTAAAAGGGATCTCAGAAGCCATTCAGCATAGTCCATAATGACCCTCAATCCCTTCCGCCACATTCCTGACAAGCCACCCCTTCCAACCTTTTCCTGAAGACCTCCAGGGCCTCCATGGAGGAAGAAATCGCACATCCTGAAGCAGGGACCATTTGACTTTTTTTCTTAAGATATTTGACCTTGGATTTATTTTCTTTTCCTATTGCCCAACTGATTCACATTTTTTCTTTTTTAATTACATTTTATTCTTTTCAATGAACAAAAATTTATTTTTTCTCTTTCCTCCCCTCCTTCTGCTGAGTCAAACAAAACAGACTTCCCTATTGGCCATATCCAAGAAAGATGTGTCTTATTCTTCCCCTGAATCCCTCACCTCTCTGTCAGGAGGTAGGTAGCATGCTCCACCATCCCTGGTCCTCAAGAATGATGGTTGTTCGTTGTATTAATCAGTCTTTCCAAGATTTCTTCACAAAGTAGTTATCGATGTATACATTATTCTCCTATCCTCCTCACATCACTTTTAATCAGTTCATATAGATTTTCCCAGGTTTCTCTGAAATCATTCCTTCACCATGTCTTATAGCATAATAGCATTCCATTACATTCATTTACCATAATTTGTTTAGCTCTTTTCCATTGGATGAGGAACCCCTTAATTTTCAATTCTTTGCTAGTTCTAAAAGGGTTGCTAGAAATATGTTTACCCACGTGGGTCTTTTTCCTCTTTCTTTGATCTCTTTGGGGTACAGACCTAGTTATAGTAGTGCTGGGGCAAAGAGAAGGCACAAGTTATTTAAACAGCTCTAGCTAGCTATGAAGGAGTTTCTTCTGGGTAAGACTTCAAGGCTAGATCTAGCCACTCTCTGGGTCCATCAGAAGAAATCTGATTGTTCCTCTAGAGGACAGCCCTTCAAACATTCGAAGGCAGTCATTGTGTTAATGATAACAAAAGAAAATATCAGCTCGCATTTCTACAGTGAGTTAAGGTTTGCAAAGCAATCTAAAAATGTTATCTTATCTTATCCTCACAACAGTCTTATCCCCATTTCACAGATGAGGAAACCAAGGCAGGTAGGGGCTAAATGACTTGCCCAGGGTCCCACAGCTAATAAGCATCTGAGGCTGGATTTGAACTCCCACCTTCTTGACTTTCCACTTGCACCACTTAGCTTCTTGGTTTTCCTCCTCTGTGGGTTCTGCAGCTGATGAACACAATTCCTAAATGGTGGTACCCACAACCTTACCCAGAACTCCAGGACAGAGGACAGCAAGACACTCACCTCCTTCATTCTGGATACTCTACCTCTGGGAACACAATCTACAGTAGTACTAGCCTTCTTGACTGCCATGTCACACTCAAGTCTTGTTAGTGGCATTTCCATAAGATTCAAAGACTTTCAACCTGCACTAACCAATTCATATGGACAAAAACAGACACCCTGGTATCAGCAATTCCATGATGATTTCTGGCAAAGAAATAGAAACTGAGGAGATGTCCATCAAGTGGAGAATGGCTGAGTAAGTTGCGGTATTACATCATGATAGAATGTTGTTATTATTGTTCAGTTGTGTTTGATTCTTTGTGGCCTCATTTTGAGGGTTTTCCAGGTAAAAATACTGAAGCAGTTTGCCATTTCCTTCTCTAGATCATTTTACAGATGAGGAAACTAAGGTAGACAGTGTCTGAAGCCAGATTTCATGTCAGGAAGATGAGTCTTCTGATTCCAGATCTGGTGCTCTATCCCCTGCACCACCTGCCACCTAGTCTAGGCAGACTAGAACTTTCTAATAAACATTTACTGAAATGAATACCCCTATGTTCTGACACTGGGGGCTCCGGTTCTAGACTGTGTTTCTTCTCTTGTTAGTAGATCAATAGAAATCACTGACAAGTGTCTGATCCCAGGATCAGACACTGGAGTGGGAATGAGAGACAGGAAGTGTTAGAAGGGATTGCTAAAAGAAATAGCTTTATCAGGACTATAGAAAGCAGACACAGGAAATCACTTTATCCAGAATGGAGGTCAATGGGACTTGAGACTAATTGTGGCAGCACTGATAACAGAAAGAGAGACCTTAAGGATGGAAACACCAGTCAAACAAAAACTCTGAGAAAAAGAGCAGAAAGTAGAGACATTGGGAAATGTGACACATTGGGAAATGTGACAAGAAGTACAACAGTGACAAAGCATTAAAAGCCAACAGGACTCACTAGAGAGCATGGGACTAAATGGAACTTTTCTTAAAATCATAAGTAATATCTGTTAAAAATCATCAGCTAGCATTATCTGTAATGGGGGACGAACTAGATGCTTTCCCAATAAGATCAAGGGTGAAGCAAGAATGCCCATTATCCCCACTATTATTCAATATTGTACTTGGGTGCAGCTAGGTGGTGCAGTGGATAGAGTACCAGTGCAGGAGTCAGGAGGACCTGAGTTCAAATCTTACTTCCAACACTTGACACTCACTAGCTGGGTGACCTTGGACAAGCCACTTAATCCCAATTGCCTCATCCTGGGTCATCTTCAGTCATCCTGATGAATATCTATCTGGTCACTGGATTCAGATGGCTCTGGAGGAGAAGTGAGGCTGGTGACCTGCCAGCCCTCCCTCACTCAAAACAAAGTCAAGTGCAAGTCATGTCATCATTTCTCTGATGGCATCGTCTTCTTTGGCAACGAAGGATGAACACACATAATACTGTACTAGGAACATAAGCTTTAGCAATAAGAGAAGAAAAATAAGGAAGGAATAAGCAACAAGGAAACAAAATTGTCACTTTAGCAGCCAATAGGGTGGCACACATAGAGAATTAACTAAAAACTACTAGAAACAATTAGTAATTTCGGCAAAGTTGAAGGACATAAAATAAACTTAAGGTAATCCTCAGTATTTTTATACATTACCAACAAAATATAGCAGAAAGAGATAGATACATTTCAATTAAAATAACTGCAGACAATATAAAATACTTAGGAGTCTACCTGCCAAGATACACACAAGAATTATATGAATACAGATACAGAACATTTTTCACACATATAGAGAAAGATCTAAACAAATTGAAAAATATTAATTGTTCCTGGGTAGGCCAAGGCAATATAATAAAAATGACAATACTACCGAAATTAATTTACCTGTTCTGTGTCATACCAATCAAACTACCAAAAAATTACTATATAGAGCTAGAAAAACAACCAAAAAAAATCTGGAGGACAAAAGGTCAAGATTGTCCAGGGAATTATGAGAGGGGGAGGAGAAGGGAGAGGAAGGCAACCTAGCAGTAACAGATCTCAAGCTATACTAAAAAGAGATAATCAGTGAAACAATCTGATATTGGATAAGAAATAATCAATAGAATGGATTAGGTACACAGTATACAGAAGTAAATGAACACAAGAATCTAGTGTTTGATAAACACAAAGACTCAAATTTGAGGAGTAAGAACTCACTTTTCAACAAAAACTGCTGGGAAAACTGGAAAGTAGTCTGGCAGAAACTAGGCATAGACCAACATCTCACACCATGTACCAAGATAAGGTCAAAATGAGTATATGATTTAAATATAAAGGATGATATCATAAACAAATTACAGGAGCATGGAAAAGTTTACCCATCAGATTTATGAATAAAGAAAGAGTTTGTGATCAAATAGAAGATAAAGAAATCATGGCTGGTAAAATGGATAATTTTTATTACATTAAATTTAAATTTTTTTGCACAAATAAAATCAGTGCAGCCAAAATAAGAAAGAAAGCAAGAAACTAGGAAAGGAGAGGGGTTTTACAGCAAGTTTTTCTGATAAAGGTGTCATTTCTCAAATATATAGGGAAATGAGCCAGATTTCTTTGTTATTCAGATTTCTAAAAATAAGAAATGAATCAATAAATAATCCAGAGATATGAACAAGGAGTTTTCAGAAGAAGAAATCAAAGCTATCAAAAACTATGAAAAAAATTACTTATAGTTACTAATAATTAGAGAAAGGTACATTAAAACAACTCAGAGGTACCATCTCACATCTATCAGACTGTCTAACATGTAAGAAAAGGAAAATGACAAAGACTAGAGGGGATGTGGAAATATAGGGATACTAATGTACCACCGGCAGAGTTGTGAACTGGTTCAACTAATCTGGGGAACAATTTAGGACGATGCTATAAAACTATACATACCTTTCAACCAGCAATACCACTGCTAGGACTACATCCCAATAAGATAAAGAGAAAGAAGGGACCATATGTACAAAAATATTTATAGTAGTTCTTTTCATGATAGCAAAGAATTAGAAACTGAGGGGATGTCCACTGCAGAATGACTGAACAAGTTATGGTATATGATGGTGATGGAATACTACGATGCAATATGAAATGATGAGAGGGATAGTTTTTTCATTTTTTGCCTTTATGTCCTTAGAGCCTGGTATAAATTAATGCTTAGTTAACGGTAATTGAATTAAATTGAATTCTAATAAAACAACAACAGTGAAGGTAAGGGCATCTCCTGTGCACACACAACCACTGGGAGAGGATGAAAACAGGATTTTTGTGTATCAGCCATAAATGTGGGATTTGGAAAGAAGGAAGCAGTATTAATTGCCTTCTGTGTGCCCAGCACTGTGCCCAGAAGGCAAACTGCAGTTGGGCCACCATTTTGACAAGGGCTGACTCTTTGACACCACTTGCTATGGTGACTTTGACCCATAAGCCAGCGTCGACTTCCAACAGTGACCACTGCTTAAACAAATGTTGAGTGTGAAAGAAATAAAAGCAGTTTCAGAAACCAAACCCTGCCTCCGTCACTTACTAGCCCTGTGACCTTGGGCAAGTCACTTCTACTGGTTAAGACTATTTCCTCAACTGTTAAGAGGGGACAATAATGCTTGTGGTCACATGATCTCTGAGCTGGAAGATACCTTAAAGGTCAGTGAATCCAGGACACTGAGGGCTGGGTAAGTTAAGTGTCTGGTCCAGGGTCTCACAGCTTAGTGGGTGTCTGAAGAGGGATTTGAATTCAGATCATCCTAACTACCAGTCTAGCATGCTAACCCTCTCCCACTCTGCCTCTCTACTCCCCTCCCAGGGATGTTCTAAGAAAAGCACCACATCATTGTTAAGGTACCCCAGAACTGTACCTTATTATGACACTCCAGGCTTGGGAACAGGCTAGGGAATGATTTGAATGAAGGAGGATCAACAGCAACAGGTGGCTTCACCCCTTGTAAAATACTGAACTGATAGAATTTCAACAGGCAGGGAAGAGGCTGGGATGGGAAGCAAGATAAGGGGAGGACAATGTAGCCGGAGCCAAGGTTCAGAGGCAAGAAAGTATCAGATGGCAAATGGCAAACTATCCATTTGAGTGGGAGCCGAGTGTGCGTAAATGGGGCTTGAACCAAGAACCGTGATCACTCATTTCAAAGAGGCTGATTTAGATGTATTAGGAGGTGTAGCCAATGAGGACCCAGTCCTTAAAGCACGCTCAGATTCACCGTTGCTCACCTCCCTTCACCCACTAAGCTTCCCTCTGGGTTTTATAATCTAACTGTACTAAGTCTTGTAGATACAAAGGTAAATAGTCAACCAGCTTTTATTAAGCATCTTATATGTTCTGGGCACTGTTCTAAGTGCTGGAAAAATAAAGGATAGTCAATAACAGCCCCTGTCCTAAATTTTAACTAAGAGATAACATATAAAATATATATAAGGAGATGGAAGATAACCCTAGAGGGAGTGACAATAGCAGCTGGGAGGACCAGGAAAGACTTCCTGGAGGAGGTGATAACTGAGCTGAATCTTAAAGGAAGCCAGAGAATATAAAAGTCAGAGGTGGAAGAGAAAGAATTCCAGGCAGTACAAAGCCATGGAAATGGGAGACAAAGTAAGATGTACAAGGAACAGCTAGATCATCCAAGGCAGCAGGATTTGTTTATAATTTCAATTATGTTAAATTAAAAAGGGTTTGTACAAATAAAATAAATGTAGCCAAGATCAGAAAAAAAGCAGAAAATGGGGGAAAGTGGGGAATTATAAACAGTTTATCAGATAAAGGTCTCATATCTAATATACATATACATATATATAACTTTGTCAAATTGATAAGCACGTGAGTCTTTCCCCAACTGATACATGGTCAAAGGATACGAAGAGGCAGTTTTCAGATGAAAAAATCAAACCAATTTATAGTCATATAAAAATTTTCTGAGTCATTATTGATTAGAGAAATGCAGATTCAAACAACCTTGAGATATCGTTTTACACATACCAGGCTGGCTAAAATGATAGAAGGGGAGATTAACGTTGGAGGGGTGTGGAAAAACTGAGACACTAATTCATTGCTAGTGGAATTGTAAACCGATCCAACCACTCTGGAATTATGTCCAAAGAGTTATTAAACTATATGCCCTCTGATCCAGCAATACCACAATTTAGTCTATTTCTAAAGATGATTAGGGAAAAGATGAAAGAACCTATATGTTCTAAAATGTTTATAGCAGCTTTCTTTCTGGTAGTAAAGAACTGGAAATTGCAGGGATGCCCATCAACTGGGGAATGACTGAACAAGTTGTGTTGGAATACTACTGTGCTATAAGAAATGATGCGCTCAATGATTTTAGAAAAAACATGGAAAGACTCATACAAACTAATGAAGAAAGAAAAGAGTGGAGCCAAGAAAACAGTGTATACAGTAACAGTAATGTTTTATGAATGACTGAGCGAATAAGTTATCTTGTCTATTATAAATACTAAAAGTAACTATAAAGAACATATAAAGGAAGATGCTATCTGCATCCAGAGAAAGGATTCATAAATAGAAGTGTGTAGAGAATAATTTTACATATATATGTGTGTACATATATATGTGCATATATACACACATACATACACACATATATACACATATACTTATTTGTGTGCAATGGTAGCCAACTCTACCATTCACAATAGAATGTATGCTGGGAAGTTTAAGTGAGAATTTTGTTGTCTATTTTAAAGAAATAGCAACCTATGCATAGTAGACTTACAGTTTCATGTTCCATCATCTTTTTTATTTACTGTTATGGAAATGCTTGCTTTACTCCATAAATTTAAAATAAGATAAATTTTTACAAAAAGATTAGAAAGGTGGGAAAGAGCCAGGCTATGAAGAGCTTTGATCCCAAAGAAGGAAGCCACTGGAATTCATTGGGCAGGGTAGTGACATGATCAAATCTACACTTTAAGAAAATCACTGGCATCTGAGTGGAGGATGGATAAGAATGAGAAAGGACAGGAAGAAGAAAGAGCAGTGAGGACAGCACTGCAGTGGTCTAGGGAAGGATCAGTGAGGGTCTGAAACAGGATGGTGGCTAGGTAAGTGGAGTGAAGGAGATCTATGGGAGAGATGATGCCAAGAAATAAATGACAAGATTCGGTAACTGACTCAGTGTTAGAGTCAAAATTAAGTAAGGGAGAGAAGTTGAGGGTGAAAACAAGGTCAGACCAGAAGATTAGCAGTGCCCTGAACAGTAAGAGAGAAGTTCAGAAGGGGAAATCTGGAGGAAAAGACAATGATTTCTGCTTAGGAAACACTGAATTGGAATCAAAGCTTATGAGGGGTCAGTATGGCAGTGACTCCATCTAGCAGTGAATTAACTTGTTAGGGGAAACACTCCATCCTGGATGGAGCCAGCCCAGTTGAGCAAGGAAGACTCTCAGCCCAGAGCAAACTTAATGGGAACCCCCAGAATGGAACCAGGAGTGCTGAGATGCTCCTCAGCAACACATATTCCCTACAGGTGTACCTCAGTCCTATAGTTCTTCTGGCTTTTCCCTGGAGGAAAAGTGCCCTGATGTGGGGGTGACAGGGAGGATGTTTTTGCACTTCTATCCTTGCTATATTTCCCAAGAAACCCCTAAGCCGCTATCTCAGACTACACCAGGGATCTGGGATTCTCCTGTGCAAGTACTTTCACACCCCATGCCTGCAGAACACAGTCCTCTTTTGATTTAGTTAAATCATAGAGAGTGATCTCTAAGGAGTCACAGAATATGGCATCCAGAAGAAAGCTCAGGGACCTACTCAGCTCAGTCCTTCATCTTACAGAGGCATCAAGTGAGGTTCTGCCCATCCCCACCCACTCCCAGCCCCTATGTCCTGACCTCCCGGAATGATTTTTTATATTGGATGAAGGAGCTGGTCTCCCAACCTCCTGCTCAGGTCATTTACCCTGCCTAGCCTCAGTTTCCTCAACTGCAAAAATGGAGACAATAAAAGCATCTACTTCACAGGATTATTTCGAGGCTCAAATGAGATAATACACATAATACTTGGAATGCCTTAAAGTGCTGCATGAATAATCACTCATAATCATAAGGTAACCAGCAAAGTGCTGATACATGTGTTATCCAGTAGTCCTCGGCTCTTGGCTGTTATTCTTAAACTTGGCCCAGGGTGTAAAAAAGGCTGATGTTTCGTTTGATTGGGCATGAATAATCAATTTCAAAGCACTTGCCTGCTCAAGGAGGGAGGGTTTTTGGAATTCAAAAATCTTAAAAAAAATAACTCAATGCTAAGAATGTAATTACAATTACAAGTAATTGAGAAAAATAAAATAAAAATATTCTTTTAAAAAAGAGAATAATAAAAAATAAAAATAAAAGAATGTCTGGATTACAAGGTCAGCAAAGACCCCCTCCTCCCCCAGCTTCCCAAGGGGGCAGCATCCTTCTCAGGCCTCCTTGTTTCTCACCTGTTTCTTCCGACTGTCTCATGGTCTTTTACCACCACATGCAGCTCAGAGCTGTGGTCCAAGGGAATGCCTTTCAAATCCCACTCAAATCCCTGGAAGGAGAGAAAGGGCAGCATCAGTAGGAGAGCCCGGGCCCTGGCGGCAGCCCAGGGAAGAGGGCAGAGAGAAAAGAAAGGACCAGGCTCCGCCCCATCACTGCCCCACCCCACCCCTACACCACCTCAGGGGCCACAAGATCAGCACCTGGGAGAGAGGCCTAGAGAAGCTGGCTGCTTCCTTAGGGATCCAAGTCAAGGAGCAGTCTCCCTCTCAGCAAATCGGATACTTGTCTGTCTCCTGATACCCTCTCTGTACCACCTCCCCTATCAGACCAGAGCTCCTTGGAGAAAAGGACTATGTCTCCCCCTTCAGACTAGAGACTCCCTGTGGGCAGAGGCTTCTTTCTCCTGGTATCTAGAGACTCCTTGAAGACAGGAGCTGAGTCACCCCCTTTAGGCTAAGGGCTCCCAAACTTCCCATCTGTAAAACAATGAACTAGAATCAGCGGTGGGGAACCTGCAGCCTCAAGGTCACCTGTGTCCCTCTAGGTCCTCAAGCATAGCCCTTTGAATCCAAACTTCACTGACCAAATCCCCTTAATCAAAGGATTTTTCCTGTAAAACTTAGACTTAGTCAAAGGACCGCAGGTTCTCTAACCCTGGACTAGATGATCTTAACACCCTTTCTGGTTTGGTTGAAATCATGTCCCTAGATCAGACTCAATGTTCCCTCTAGAAGCTTTTTTTCTCTCTCAATGTCCCCGCAGGCTAGCCTAATGGAAGAAACAGAACTTAGATCCAGGAAACAGACTTGAAAACACTTTCTAACACCACCCAGCCCTGGGGTCAGAGGTGAGAGAAGGAATTCAGAACAAGACAAGACTTGATTCAGTTGGGGTTAATCAGGAAGGGCTTCCTGGAAGAGATGTGTTTGTTCTGGGTCTTAAAGAAAGAGGAGAAAAGGACATGATTTAAGGGAGGTGGGGGCAGACCCTAATTCCTTGATTAGTGAATCCCTGTTATTAGAGGCAATTCCCAGAGAAACAATCGGATATCAGCGAGTACTCCTGAGTTTGTTTCTTTGTTTTTCAAAAAGGGGGTATGAGTAAGGTGAAGAGTCTCCTTCCAGCTCAAGCTGGAAGGATCCTCTGAGACCACCCCATCCAAACCCTCAATTTACATATGATAGCGGAGGCTAGTGCAGTAAAGTGACTTGTCCTGGGTCACTGAGCTCATAAGGGGTCAAGGTAGGATTTGAACCCAAGGTTTTCTGACTCCAAGGCCAGTATTCTTCACACTATGCCCTAAAAAGCATGGCAGTGGCAAAGAGGGGCCCACCGATTCTCCCATCTCTCTTATATCACACAGGATTTCTTGATTCCCTAGAATCCCTTGGAAGTCCAACCCAGCTGCGTGGGGCAAGTCCTTTAACCTCTTCTAAAATATCCCTTAAAAATCTGCCTCCACCAGGAGGGCTCCTAGGATTCCAGGTTCCCTAAGCAGCTCCTCACCTCATTCCAAACAGGATTCACATTGTTCTTAATAACCTTGGTTCGCTTCTTTACCCCTGGGGAAGAAAGGGAGAGAGTGTCAGATGGTTTTACAATTCCCCTTAGTCATGCCCAGAGACAAAGAAATTAAAAAACATGTCCTCCCCATGAACAAGAATCTAAAGTAAAAGAGGTCTGGAAATATTCCCCCCAGTTCACCATGGAGAAGTCACATTAGAATGGTCTGTGCATTCTGTTATTTACCTATTCAACAAGTGCCTACTATGTTCCAAGCACCCTACTGTGTGCTGCCAATGTAGACAAAAGTCAAACAGTCCTGCCCTGGAGGGGCATCCATTCTGCTGCAAGGGAGAAAACAGCTTAACCTTCCTGACTTACAAGATCAGGTCCAGATTTCTGGACCTGTCATTTGAGGCTTTTCATCAATCTGTCATTTGGTCTCTTTCAAATCTCCAGCCAAGCTCATCTGCTTCTTGTACCCCTCTTTAATTCATTTTCTCATAGCTGTCATGATGCCTTGCTCCCTTTATTTGGCAAGTGAGAGTACTCTCACATCTCTTCATTCATCCATATGTATCTCAGTCTTCAAAATTCCCTCCCTTTGGGCACCTTTCTAATCTATACCTTTCATCAGGTCCTGTAAGGATTTCTAAGTGACTCTGAATATTTCATGTGTGGTCTTTCTCCCTACTAGACTCTCATTCCCCAAGGACAAGGACTGCCAAAGTTACTTACACCCACTGAATGACAGGGCTGGATAATTGCTCAGATCATTTCTGGTGACAAGTAGGCTCTGGACCCTCGAGAAAGGGCTTTGATGACTAAGGGTTCCATGTGGAAACTCATGGTCCCTATCAATGGCTATGTTTGGGAACTCTGGTCCCAAATGTCCTCACATACTCGCACAAATGGAAAAAAGGTTGAGAAAGCTGTTTCTCATTCCTGATCAGTTGCCCATCATCTTGGACCCAGCCTTAGGTTCAAACCTGTCCTTTTAGCAAGGGGCTAGATCTTATGTGTTGCCAGAAGAGCCTTGATCACACCATCCTGTTACCCTTTATTATACAGGTAACAGGATATCTCAATAAACATCAATCATGTTACCTCCCAGCTCTGAACCATCTACCCATTTCATAAGGATGCCATCTATACCATCATCCAAATAATTAATAAAAAGGTTGACCAGAGCAGTACAAGGAGCATCATTAAGCATCTACTGTATGCCAGGCACTATTTTAAGTGCTGGGGATAAAGAGAAAGGCAAAAAGCAATCCCTGTTCTCAAGGAGCTCAAGTCTAATGGGAAAAAAACAAAAAGCAAACAACTATGTACAACCAAGATATATTGAAGAGTATCTCAGAGAGAAACCAGTAAAAAAAAAATTTGTTTCAGTGAGGCAGTTGGAGTTAAATGACTTGTCCAGGGTAACACAGTATCAACTGTCTTAGGCTGAATTTGAATTCAGGTCCTCCAGACTCCAGGACTGGTATTCTGTCTACTGAGCCACCTAGCTGACCTGAAACCAGTAAGATTAAGGATTTTGTTGTTCAGTCATTCCAGTTATGTCCAATCTCTGTGATGCTATTTGGGATTTTCTTGGCCAAGCTGCTGGAGTGATTTGCCATTTCCTTCTCCAACTCATTTTACGGATGAGGAAACTGAGGCAAACTGGGTTAAGTGACTTACCCAAGGTCACACAACTAGCAGGTATCTGAGACAGGATTTGAATTCAGGAGATGAGTCTTCCTGAATCCAGACCCAGTGCTCTCAGCACTGTGGTGCCACATAGCTGTCCTTAAGGAGGACTAGAAAAGACTTTTCTCAGAAGATGAGATTTCATTTGGGATTTAAAGGAAGCCAAGTGATGGAGAGAGAGAGAGAGAGAGAGAGAGAGAGAGAGAGAGAGAGAGCGAGCACTCCAGGCATGGGGCATAGTTGGTGAAAATGCCTAAAGTCTAGAGAAAAAGCATCTTGTTCAAGGACCTGCGAGGATGCCAGGGTCACATTATCACAGAATATTGTCATCATTGCATTTGTCCATCATTCTCAAAGAGGATCATGACCTCAAGATGATGACATGATTTGCAGTTGACTTTGATTTAAGGGAGGGAGAGCTATGCAAGGTCACCAGTCTCGCTTTCTCCTCCACAGCCATCTGGGTTCAGTGTCCTGATACTCATCAGGACAACATCACAGAATGTTTTGGGGGGATTAAGGTGGAAGAAGACTGGAGAGGTAGGAGGGGCCAGGTTATGAAGGCTTTTGAAGCCTAGGAAGGATTGTTTAGCTAATCCTAGGTGATGGTAAGGCACTAGAGTTTACTGAGTGGGGAGGAGGTGATACAGCCAGACGTGATCTTCAGCTTCTCAGCTGAGTGGAGGATGCTCTGGGGCAGAGAGAGACTTGGGTCAAGCAGATCTACCCTGTAGTAGTCTAGGTATGAGGTAATGAGGATCTGTACCAGAATGGGGAGTGGTGTCCAAGGAGAGGAGGGGGCTTATACAAATGTGCTGGGATGATAGACTTCATGGGACTCAACGGATTGGATCCGGGGAGTGAAAAATAATGATGAGCACCCAGAGTCACAAAAGACTCTTTTCCAAGAAACACTGGGTGGTGATGATGAAGCCAAGGTCACCAGAGGGATGTGAAGAGTCATTGGGGAAAGTCATTGAGGTCAGAGAAGGAGGGGAAGGAAAGGGTTCATGTCAGCCAAGTGGGCAGGCTGAGTAGCTCTTCCTGCTCAGTTGGCCAAGAATCCAAGATGGTTATCTGAAAGCAGACATGATGGATGAATTCCCACCCAAGACGCCTTCATTTTCCATCACTGAAGGATGGTAAAAGGGCAAGGCCTAGCAAAGGATGGGGTTGACAGGAAAGAGCCTTTCACATTTTACTTAATTTAACCAAAGTCCTGTCCTCAGGCTAAATACCGTCTAGATAAGACTCTCACTCACCTCACATCTCCAACATCCCTTCTCTCTACTCCCAGAACCACAACTCAGACCCTCATCACCTCTCAGTTGGACCATCAAAACAGCCTCCTCACTGGCCTCCCTGCCTCCAGGCTTTTCTCTCTCCACACAAAGCCAAGGGCTGACAACATCACCCTGCACAATAAACTCCAAAGACTCCCTAAAGTATCAATATTAACTCCTGCTCAGCATTTAAAACTCTTCCCAATATGTCCCCTAAAAAACTTCCCATATTTTTATACATCCATCACTCCCCTCCACAGGGTCTAACATCCAGCTAGTCTCCTCTCTGTGCCCCACCTTCCATTCTCTTGTCTCTGGATTGCCGATTCCCCATCATCCCTGGCTTCCTTCCACAGTCTATGAAAATGCCATCTCCTGGAGGAAGATCTCTCTCAATCTCCTACCCAGCCACCATTCCCTCTACCAGCTGCTAGGACCAGGATCTCCAAGGTTATACCCTGAAAGTATGTTATATCTACAGGTTGTCTCCATCTTTAAACAGACTGTGAGCTCCTGGAGAGCACGACTGTTTTTGTCTCTTTGTATCCTCAGAGTTTAGCCAAGAGCCTGGGACTTAAGAAATGCCTGACAATTGACTAGGGGAAGACAGCTGACTGGGAGGCAGCAGGGTATCATAGAAAGAGAAGGATGTGGAGTCAATAGACTCCAGTCCAACTCCTAGCTTACTCATTTGTGACTCAAATTAAGCCTCTTAGGCCCTCAGTTTCCTGTAAAATGAGGGGATTGGATTAAGGGGCTCCTAAGGTTCCTGTAAAAATGTGTAATCTTGTGACTGTTTGATCTCTGCTAGAAAATATAACAAGGAATCTTATGGTTCCTTTATTTATTCAGAAACCTGAAAAACATTTTTCTGAGGACAAGTCCATATTCTTCATTAGACTGATAGCCATCACGGCAACCATGAGGGGTCCATGACACTGCAAGCCCTTTAAGAGATGGGACTATTTCCATTCTGTCTTAAGCACCCTAGGTTGAACACAGTAGTGCCTAGCACGAAGTGGACACTTCTTGAGTTTGTTGGCTGATCCTAGGCCATGCTTACTCATCTTCCACCGGGGTGTCCACTCAATGTTAGGGTCCTTCCTCTAACTCTTCCCTAAACTCAAGCTGAGTGTTTGGCACCTAGTCAATCACTAAATTTTTAAGTGCCTGCTAAGCACTGTTAAGCTCTGGGGGATAAAAAAACAGCAAAAGACAGGCCCTGTTCTCAAGGAGCCTACAAGTGAATGGGGGAAACTACATGCAAACAAATCTATTCAAAGCAAGCTAGATACAGGATAAATAGGAAATAAGTATTAGAAGGAAGATGCTGGAATTAAGATGGTTGGGGAAGGCTTCCAGGAAAGTCAGTAGTCTGAGTAGAGGAGGGAGTACATTCCAGGCCTGGGGAGCAGTCAAAGAGAATGACCAGAGCTGAGAGATGGAGGCTCTTGTTGGTAGAACAGCCAGGAGGCCAGTGTCACTGGATCAAAGAGTATGTGCCAGGGAGGAAGGTGTCAGAAGACTAGGCAGGTAGGAGTTGGAGAGGCTATGAACGGCTGCAAATCCCAAGTAGATTATTCTGTGTTTGCTACTGGAAATAAGAGGGAGCCACTGGGGGTGAAAGATCAGACCTGTGCTTTGGAAAAATTATTTTAGTAACTGAATGGAGGCTAGTCCATTCCATTTTCCAGAAAACAGGTCGCTATGATGGCAGGGGACAATGAGGTCACCCACTTGACTGGAGAAGAGGATGTGTGAATGGTCCAGTGGAAAGAACAGTCAGTGGAATAGAGTTCAAACTCTACTCTAACACTTTCTGTGTAATCTTGGACATAATATTTAACCTTTCTGGGCCTCAGTTTCTTCATTTATAAAATTAAGAGTTGTTCTGAAAGACCTCTAAATTCCTTCCAGCTCTAAATCTATTATCCCAGCAGTTTGCAACATGCTAGGCAACATGCCTAGCACACAGTAGGAACTTAATGAATGCTTACCAAATGGAATAATTGGAGCTTTAAGAGACTGGAGAGGAAACATTGACCCAGCTTTATAAATAAATGACTGTTATTTTATAATGGAGGGATCCTTCATATTTTTCATGTTATGGACCTCTTGGGCAGCAGCTTGGTGAAGCCTCTGGACCCCTTTTCAGAAGAACACATTTAAATGAATAAAATAAAATACATAGGATTATAAAGAAAACCTATCATATTGAAATAGTTACAAAATATTTCTTTAAAAGTTCACAGAACCCAAGTTAAGAATCTCTGCAATGATAAATAAATAGGTGACTGAATGAATGAATAAAATAAACAACTCTCATTGACCATCCCCATCTCAGAAGCCCAGAACACCAGACCAGATCAGACCAAAGAAAACTTACAGGAAGACCCTCCTCCCCAGCTCTTCCAGGCTATTTTGGGAAGCAGCATATGAAATTCCATCCAGGGAATGCCAAACAGCCAGCCACACACCAACAGGTTGGCAGGCTTCATGGAAGAGAGTAGGGCAGATGGGGGAGGACACTGGGGAACCTAGACACTGGGGAGCCTGGGTACTGGGGAGCTTGGACATGAGGGATCCTGGACATTGGGAAGCCCGGCCATGGGGGACCCTGGACACTGGGGAGCCTGGCCATGGGGGAACCTGGCCATGGGGGAGCCTGGATACTGGGGAGGCTGGACACTGGGGAGCCTGGTTTTCTGATTTGGGGGTAGATTCCTTAGTAAATCCCTAATTAAACTCCCCCTGTCACTTTTCCCTCTTCCATTGATTTCATCTTTCAGGACTTGTCTGTGACCATATATAGTCAGTGTTTGCAGCTGTGCTGGAGAGGAAAGGAAAGCCAGCTCCCGCCTTGGATTTACTTATTTTCTTTCCTACAAGTTTTGACTCATGTCCATTGTTCTTTATTTTGATGGATTCTTCCTCTTCCTTCTCTTCTGTTGAGAACCCCTCCCCACTCTCAACCTCAGTCATAAATCCTCACAGACGGAAGAGGGCAGATAAGGGAGAGAGAGAAACTGAGAGACAGATAGAAAGAGAGAAACAGGAGACACAGAGAGAGAGAGAAAGAGCGCACAGGAGAGAGTTAGAGAAGGTTTGGAAAAGGAAGGATAATCACACCATCCATCACTCTTAAAGATATTTCCTTTAGTAGTTCTATAGGTGCTATGAAGACAGTAAGTGATTAATAAATGTTAGGCAGATTGCCATTCTCTGCCTGAACTGCCCTGCCCCATCTCTATCCTTGCCTTCTGAAATTCTAAATCAGTCTTGCAAGCCCAGTTCAAATGTGACCTTCCTCAACTGCCCTGATTGCCTTCCCCAGAGTTTGAAAAAAGATCTCTTTCTGGGGATGCATTACAACATCATTATTTTGTTTCTCATTCCCTTACACACAACAGATTTTATTTTCAATTCAATTGAACAGGTTTTTTTAACCCCTGCCGTCGGGAACGCGCAGGTTTCGTGTGCTAGAGTGTGCTAGAGTGCAAGACAAAAGAAACAGCCCTTGGTTGCCTTTCTACAGCTCACAGACTGCTGGGAGAGGGGAGGAGGAAACATCATAGACCTAGATAATGGAATGTAAAATAGAAAGGAGGAAACCGAGCAGAGGGGAGAGCCTGAGCAGCAGGGAGCCCCAGGAAGGCTTCCTGAAGAAGGGGGCTCAAGAACAGAGTCTGGAAAAGACATAGGGATGACAAGAGGCAGAGGCCAGGATGGAAGCACTCCCCAGGGGGCAGCAGGGACATAGCTGCTCAGGGTTCCCAAAATACAACTTATCCTCCCCCACCCCCAAAACATACTCCTCCTCTGGACTCCCCTATTTCTGCCAGGGTACTACCAGCCACCATCCTTCCAGGCATATGAGTCAGCCACCTCACTTCCCTGTCTTTAACCCACCAATGTCAATGAGCTGCCAAGTCCCATCGCTTCCTCCTCCAGAGCTCTCCCACCTGTGCCCTGCTCCCCACCCAGAGAGCTGTCTGGTCCAAGCTGTCACCACCCTTTAACAGGACTCCTGCTATCCATTCCCACTCCCCACCCCCTCCTACCTACTCTCCACACTGCTGCCAAGGCATTCCCTTAAAACAGAGCCCTGCCCGTGTCGTTCCTTTGAAATCAGAGGCAAACCCCTCACTGGTCATTTCAGGTCCTTCCCAACCAGGTGATTCATCTGGACTGTATTCTCTCCTTTTCCACCTCTTAGAATCCTGTATGGGTCCCATGAGGCCTTTCTGGATTCCTGAAGCTGCAAAATACTTTTCCCCGCAAATTGCATCTCTCTCTCTCTCTCTCTCTCTCTCTCTCTCTCTCTCTCTGTCTCTCTCTCTCTCTCTCTCTGTGTCTCTCTCTCTCCATCTTTCTCTCCCTCTCTCTCTTTCTCTCTCCCTACACACACACACACACACACACACACACACACACACACACACACATACACGATACTGTCTCCTCCATAGAATATGAGCTTCTTGCAGGAAGGGATGGCTTGATTTTTGGTTGGCATCCCTAGCACCTGATACAGCAGGTGTTTAATCAATGTTTATCAGTTGATTGACTGCTTGCCCTGTACCCCCTTCTAGAAGTTAATCTCCTTGAGGTACAAGATTGAATCTAATTCACAGCGTCACCAGGACCAAAGCTTGAAAGCAAAGAGATGAACTAGTTCAGAAGTTCTTAAACAGGAGGTCCATGAATCTTTTTTTTAATGC
This sequence comes from Potorous gilbertii, assembly GCA_028658325.1. Taxonomy (NCBI): domain Eukaryota; kingdom Metazoa; phylum Chordata; class Mammalia; order Diprotodontia; family Potoroidae; genus Potorous; species Potorous gilbertii. Next base: position 108,395,256 of record CM053769.1, read on the forward strand.
TTATAACAATACGTTGATCATTGATTTACTTTGTACTCAGTATGTATTTTGTTTTCTGTATTTAAAATTTTAAATTCCAAAGGGTCCAGGACACAGACAAGGTTAAGAACTCTTAGACTAGACTTAACTTTACAGAGAGAAGGGAAGAGACTTGCACAAGGTCACCCAGGTCAGAGAAGGAACTTAAACGAAACTTTTTCCATACTCCCTGACCCCTCAAAGCCAACTACTAGTACTACATATGTTAAGTATGTTCAATATTTTGTAAAAATGCATTGAAACTGAATGAGAAAAAGTCCTTCCAAGGAGGAAAACAAGTGCTTTCTCTGTTTCTTGTCTAGCCTAAATCCTCCCTATCCAGTGTCTTCTCTCCTGAGAGAGGGAATACAGTTAACAAGTCACTCTTGGAACAATTGGTCATATATTTGATGACTAGGATGAAGCAGGGACCCAGCCACAGACAGATGTCATCTGAGTATGGTTAAGCCTGGGTGAAATTGGAGAGGTTAATCACCAGGAACTCAGGGTGGAATTTGTGAGGCTGTAGCTATCCCCAGTGATCATGGACCAAATTACAGAGAGGCTGTAATGGCTCCTCTCTGGGCTTCTTCCTCCCCTGCCTCAGCCTTTTCGGCTTCCCTATCAGAATGCAAATGATGCAGGGATTTTGTTTCCACTGATATTTGTGTTTTCTGTGCTTAGTGCCTATCTTGGTAATAGCAGGCAGCATAACAAATGCTACTTAACTGACTGAAGACATTACAGATCCTTGAAGTATTGAATTCATCTGAAGCCTCTTAAATCACTCCTGAGTTTCTTCCGATTTTCTTTCTTGGCTCTAAGATTCCATTCCCAGAATTACTGAGTGGGAAGGGACCCAAGAAGGCACTTCATTCAGCAAGGACCCTTACAGCACACCTGCACGTGGCCAGGAAGACCTCCAATGGGAGGAGGGGAAACTCACTCTCAAAGCAGTATGGGATCCTAAATGGAGACTTCAAAGGGACTTTAAAGGTCATCCAGTCCAACATTGGTGGTCAAGTGGGTAGAGCCCAGGGCTTGGAATCAGGAAGCCTCATCCTTGTGAGTTTAAATCTCACTGTTTACTGTCAATATCCTCTTACTAACCAAATATTATACTCACTAGCTGTGTGACTTCAAGTCATTTCACCCTGTTTGCCTCACTTTCCTCATCTGTAAAGAGAGTTGGAGAAGAAAAAGGCAAACCATTCCATATCTTTTCCAAGAAAACTTGAAATGGGGTCACAAAGAGAAAGACATGACTGAAAAGGCAACAAGTCTAACATTACAAATGAGGAAACCGAGTCCAACAGGGTTTAAGTTCAAGAGTACAAGCCAGAATAAGTCTTGAGAGAGCCAACTGTTAAATTCAATGTGAGCATTTACACCTCATAAATCCACATACACTAGGAATTGGGGCATGATACATTATTTTGTTGATTGTCTAGACTTAAGGAAGTGATGGAGATAATGTTGACGATGTAGATTAAACTTAAAAGTATATCTTGTATGGACTTTTTTTCCACAGAGCCAATTAGTAAACATTTACCAGCACACCCCCATTAAGTGCCTTTGTTCAAGGTAACACAGGCAGGAAATGACAGAAATAGCATTTGAATTCATCTTCCTGAATCCACTCTATCTACGATGTCATGCTGTCCCTGTACAAATTGGGAAACTAAGGCCCAGAGAGGATGTTACTTATCCATAGTCACACAATGAGTTAGTGACAACCAGGGACTAAAATGAGTTTATGGATAGCTATACTTGCCTGCCCACTCACTTTTTTTCTTCCTTGGGTTCTTAATCCAAGGGGTCAATGAATAGATTTCAGGAAATCCCTGAACTTGGATGGGAAATATACAAATGACATGTACATGTATAAGTGTATATATGTATGTGTGTATAGATGGCTCTATATGTGTGCATATATGTATATGTGTATCAATGTATGTATATATGGATGGATCTATGTGTACACATATATGTATACGTGTATCTATCTATGTGTATATATGTATGTGCATATGTATCTATGTGTGTATGCATATATGTATATCTTTCAGTCACATGTACTACAGTGCCTGGCACATAATAGGTACCTAATAAATATTTATTGATTGATATAATTCATTTTCTTTGTCAGTCAGTCAATAAACGTTTTGTTGTTCAGTCACTTCCAACTCTCCATCACCCTTTTAGGGGTTTTCTTGGCAAAGATACTGGAGTGGTTTGCCATTTCCTTCATCAGCTCATTTTACAGATGAGGAAACTGAGGCAAACAGGGTGAAATGACTTGCCCAAGGTCACACAGCTAGGAAGTGTCTGAGGCCAGATGTGAAATCATGAAAATAAGTCTTGATTCCAAACCCAAGGCTCTATTCACTGTACCACCTAGCTGTTAAGAAATGCCTAGGCATTTATTAAGCACCTATATGTGCCACACATAACCTTAAACATCAAACATACAAAGAAAGACAAAACTCAATCCCTGGCCTTGAGGAACTCGAATTCTAAGCAGCAGACAACACACAAACAATTTGGTGCTAACAGGATAAATATAGGATAAATGGGAAATAATTAACCGAGGGAAGGCACAAGCATCTAGAGAGGTTGGGAAAGGCTTCCTGTAGCAGGAAGTTTAGCTGAAACTTGGAGGAAGCTGGGACACAGTATGATGTAGTTTATTTGATTCATTTAAAACATCATGATGAGAAGGATTCTACAGGCTCTACTCAACTGCCGTCCGGTCTATGGCACCATAGAAAAACCTTGGATACATCTGCCAGAGCCCCCCTCACTTGGATCTAGGCAAGGCACTCTGCCCACCATCCTCCAGTGACTCCCGACTGGACAAAGCAAGTTCTCTGCTAGCCCTTCCAGGCCCCCCACAATTTAGTGCTGTGCTCCCTTTCCAGACTCATCCACCTCTTGTCTCCTACCCTTCATTCTATTTTTCTTAAACCAGATTTAGGATTTCATGGATAGAGGTATCATCTAGTAAGGAAAATCCCTCCACCAAGGCAGAACCAAATCTTCTCTGTAATTTATAGACTTAAAGAATTGACTAGAGCCCAGAAAAGCTAAGTGACTTATTTAGGGTCACACAGCCAGGATGTATCAGAGATGGGACTCAAACCCAGGTCTTCCTGGCTTTCAAGGCTAGCTCCCAATCCAAGATATCTCCACCCTTACTCTTACCTCCAGTCCAGGAAGGCTACTCACAGTCCCATTTCCTGCCTTCCTGCTTTTGCTCAAACGGTTCCTTATATCTGGAGTATGTCCCCTCTCTCCCTCTCCCCTCCCTACTCCTTTTCAATTACCACTCTCTACAATCCAGTGCTACCAATGCCCTATTATTGCCAGGTGCATGTTGGTAAATGTTTAACAACCAGCTCTCCAAAAAAAAAAAAAGTCTTGTAGGACACACTTATCAGCTTAATCTGCATTATTAAAACTTTCTCCATCATTTTCATAACTCTAGATAATCCATAAAACAATCAATCCCTGATATTTAAGTTTGCCTATTTTTTGAGGAGTAAATGCTCCCACTAAAAATTTAACAATTAGCTCATACAAGCAATTGTCCCAAGAGCCTTCACTGAATTAATGGTCTTGCCCCACATTAAACTTCACAGAGTTTACTCACACCTCTTCAATTCACTTATTCTATGATATTTTTGTTATAGTTATTTGTGTAGTTGTCACATGGCCACCATCACTAGCACGTAAATTCCAAGAGAGAAGGAATAGTGTCTTACTTCAACCTTGTGTCTCAGCCACAGTTTAGTGGGTTTCTCCACATCAGGTGTTTAAGGAATGTTCGTTGTACCCAAGAAAGCTAATATTAATTAAATAAATAAATGATTCGATAGAGATAATAATTAAAAATAATTCATTCAGGAGGCTTCAGTTATAATCACAACACAGCAGCTAAAGGAGCTGTCTGGTCTTAGCAAAATCCGTCACTAAGCCTCAGTTTCCTCATATGTAAAAATGAGGGGATTGGACCAGAGTGGGAATTCTTAATATTTTAGGGGTCACAGACTCCTTGAATAGTCAAGTGAAGCCTATGGACCCCTTCTCAGAAGAATCCTTTTCAATGAGTAAAAGAAAATGCCTAGTATTACAAAGGCAACCAATTACATACATAGTTACCGATTTTTTTAAATTAAGAGCAGGGATTCCAGGTTAATAACACCTGGTCTATAAGATGAGCTTCCACTAAAGAATTGACAGGCTCACAGAATTTTAAAGACGCCAAGGACCTCAGCTGCCATCTAATTCATCGACATGTCTCTTGACTTTTTCCCATCCAAATTCATGGGCCCCCAGAACTCTACCCACAGATCCCCTGGGAGGAATGAGGTCTCCAGGTTAAGAATCCCTGAGCTGGGCTGTCTCTGCACAGTCTCTCTGCCCAAACTTGATCTCGGCACCATCTCCAGCCTTCTCTGTTCCCTTCTCTATTCTAGGATCTCTTCCACCTCGGACCCCGTATGTCTAAAGGCCCTTCTCCCAGCTCTGACCTTCTGAGTTCCCAAGGCCCTTCCTTTGGGCTCTTACAGGCCTTGTTCTGGCGTCCTAGGTCCCTTCCAACTGGGCATGCCAGTGGGTCCGTATCGCCCCGGACGCCGCCCTGGGCTCTCACCTCGGAAAGTCAGGCTGGCCACGGGATCGCAGTGGCGGTCCTTCTTCTCCACACCGGAGACGTTGATGGCCCGCTGCAACAGGCAGCATAGCATGGCTCCGGGGCGATTAGCCGGGCAGCCCGGGGCTCCAAGGAGGGAGAGAAAGAGGGGCCGGCGCAGGCACGGGCACGGGCGCCCGGGGCTGGTCCAAGCCGGGCGACCAGGGAGAGCCGGGCCAGCCGGAGCCTGGTGAGGGCAGCGCTGGGGGCGGGCTGGGCAGGGAGGGAGGGAGAGCCGGCAGCCACTCGGGCCAGTTAGAGGCGGCTTTGCCCAGGCGGCCGCTCCTGCCAAGGAGGGGGACACCGGACACCCGCGGGGCGGAGCCCAGATGGGACACCGGAGGGAGGGGCGGGATCCGACGCTCTTCCACTCCCCGAAAGAGTGGTACCACCTTCCCGAGCGCCACTGGGACTGGGCCGAGACCCGCTGGAGACCGTGGGACTGCAGAACCCGTCCTGGGGGTACCCTAGATGGCCTGGGCAAGGAGAGGGCCAGTGGGGGCTCGCTCCTCCTCCCCTAGAGTTCACAGCCTTATGGGGAGATAAGGGCGAACTACACACAGGAGAGAATTACTGAGATAATTGGAATCCAGCACCGAGCTGGGAGGTGGGAGCAGGAAGGAGGAAGGAAGAAGGGTAGGAGAACAGCAAGGGGAGACCACGAGGAAAGGTCAGCCAGGAGTCTAAACAGGGAGTTGGACGGAGATTCATGTGACCCAGAGCTGAAAGAAATCTCAAAGGTCATCTGCTCCAGCCCCCCTTACTTTACAGATAAGGAAACTGAGGCCAGCGCGGTTGTGATATATCCACCGTCAAATGGGAAGCAGATGCATAAAATTTGAACCCACTTTCTCTGACTCCAGTTCCAGGGTTCTCCCACTGCTGCCTTCAGGCAGAGATGGGCTCAGCGCTTTGCCTTTGAAACTTACTAGCTGTGTGACCCTGAGCGAGTCAATTAACCTCTCTGTGTCTCCTCTGTCGAGCATATAACACACAATTGTAGTACAATGATCTCAAAAGGCTCCACTGCAATGATGTCTATGAAGCGCTTGGCAAACCTTAAAGTGTCCTCCTTCAGTCAGAAGTCCCAAAGAAATCCCCCAAGGCATCGAACTATAATAACTAAGGATGATAGGACGTAGGAGCCAGATACCTACTGGTTGCCATTATCAGCAGCCCTCTGAGGTCATTGTCTCCACTCAGCAAACACAGAGGAGAGGGAAGACTGGAAGCCAGGTCTCTCCTGACTCCCAGTGCAGATTCCTTTTCCTTTAGAGTAGGACCACAGTCTGGTGCTTAGTCACATCCTGCCAGGTCAGTCTCTTTAAGGTACCTCCTGGAGCAGAGTCCAGGTGAAACAGAGAACTTTGGAAGTACAGTGAAGACAGAGTGAACTTACCAGAAAAAGGAATCACTGAAAGCAATGCCTCTATTTTTCATGGCTACATGCTCCCCTCACAGTGCAGATCACAACCCGTACACACCTTAGGAGGTCATCACCAGTATCTTTTGGCAACTTAGAACAAACTGAGATCCAGAGAAATTAAGTCACTGGCCCAGGATCAAAAGCCCATAAGTAGATGAGGCAGGATTGAAACCTGGGTCTTCCTGTCTCCCGGTCCAGCACTCTATTCACTGCCCTACAGTTGTCTCTTACCTTGGCACCACAGGGCACCAGGGAAGGAGGCTTTTGGGGAATGGAATCAGGCTGGCTCCCAGCTCAGACTCCCTGCTCCCCTGTCCCTTTAATATTTACAGACTTGACTAGACTGGTCCTCAGATGCTCAAGATAAAAAGAAGAGCTCTGTACACAGTGGGTATTTTACAAATGACTTGGGTTTCTAGTATAGTAAGATCTCTGTCAGAATCTTTGAGAACCCAGGGAACTCTCTATAACAGGACATCAAGGCAAGAGACTAATTAAAAAACATATGGGCTGGCCCATTCCCAGGCTACAACAGACTAGCCTCCCAAATTCCTTGATGAGTCTGTTCTTTGTAACTCTAAATTTGTTTTTTAATAGGAACAGGGTGGTTTGACAGGGCCCCAGGTGAGCTCCAAAGCCTACTTCATTGACCTCTCTCCTTGGCTGCTTCAGTAACCTCCTAAAATCATTCTGGCTCCAGTCTCTCTCCATTCCAATCCATTCTCCATAGTAACACAGAAGCCAAGATAATCTTGATGGAGGCACTGGTATGATCATAAGAGGATAGAGTTAAAGCTCGAAGGGGATCTGTTTAACATGGGAAAATGGAAGCCCGTAGAGGGCAGTGACTTGCCCAAAGTGACCCACATAGAAGATCCCAAACCAGGTCCTCTGATTTGAAATCCAGTGCAGTTTTCATTGTGAGTTACTCCCTTGCTCAGAGGTTTTCTATGGTTCCCTATCACCTCTAGGATGAAATGTAAATTGTTCAGTCTCATGTTCAAAGACCTTCACAGTCTGGCTTTCACTCTTGATTTCACATGACTCCCTCTCATGCCTTCTCTGGATCTTCCTCCTTCTCTCATTTGGTAAGTCCCCACTGCCCCATGCCTGGAATGCACTGCCACCTCATTTCTTTCTTTCACAGTCTTTTCTTTCTTCCAAATTAAACTTATAGTCTTCTGATGACCCCTCCCCCCTTATCAGTGCCTTCTCCCTCTGACACTTAATACCAGTGTGACTGTGAGGAGGTAACTTCACCATTTTTGTGGATCTCAGTTTCTTTATCTGTAAAATCAGAAGGTTTGAACTAGATCATCTCTGAGGTTTCTCCCAGACCAGTGATCCTCAAATTCCTTTTACTTATATACTCCATCCTCCAGTAGAGTTAAGTCCCTTATAGACAGGGACTTGTCAATGGGATGACTGCATATGCCAATAGTATGAAGGTAGAATTATGTATAAAAGTGGAAACAGTACTATTAATCATAATCGCTAACATTTATATGACATGTTAAAGTCTACAAAAGCTCTACCAGTATTATCTCATTTGATGCTCACAAAAACCCTGTGAGACTGTGCCTATTATCTTCATTTTACAGATGAGGAAACTGAGACTGAGAAATGTAAATGGCTTTGCCTTTGGTAAAGGATGTGAACTCAGGTCTTCCTGAATTCATTTTAACTGACACTCAAAGAGATCGAGAGACTAGCCCAAGGTCACACAGTTTTCAGATTCCAGAATCAGTGACCAAAGGATGGTCACACTGCCTCCTAATGGATGGGAGAGTGGTCATGTTCACTTGGGATATACATGGGTTGGTATCTGTCTCTGGATGTGAGCAAGCATCAGCAACACTTAGGAAAGTGAACTCTGGACAACCACACATGGAAAAAAGGTAATTCCAGGGATCTTTACAGCCCTCTATTCCAAGTCATACCAGAACAAGAACTCTCATTATCATGCTGGTGAAAGTACGCATCTTGTGGCTATCAAATACCTCCATTGAGGTGAAACCATGATTTCTCAAGACACAGCCATCAGAGAACAGCTCTCTTTATATTCCAGAGCTCTCAGCCCATGGATCGTAAGGGGGTCAAACACCTGGTCAGAAGAAGACCTCAAGGGTCTTTTTACTAACACTGATGCAGGACTCTGTTGCTTTGCCACCCATGCTCAGTCCTGGGTGCAGTCCCAGGGCAAGGAGGAAAACTAGCATACCAGAGCTTATGGTCACAGTGGAGCAGGGACCCTTGTTACATTTCCAGGGCAGAAAAAAGTGCTTGTAGTCACTCACAGATCAAAGCACAAGATAGGTAGTAAATACACTGCTACATAGATCATACCACCTTGGAAGAACTGAAAACTTACAGATTCCTAGAAGTATCTCTGAAAATAGCTTCACAAAAGCTCTGAAGCCCAGGACAATGTGCCCTCAACCTTGGAAGCACAGCCCTACTTTAACAAAGAGCTAAAAGCCAACTGATAGGCTAAGAAAATGAGCAAACAACAGAAAAAAACTTCTGACCATAGAAAGTTACTATTGTGATAAGGAAGATCAAAACAAGAAAAATAGTAATTGGTCTCAGACTATGGAAGAGTTCAAAAAGGATTTTGAAAATCAAGTAAGAGAGGTAGAGAAAATTGGGTAGAGAAATGAGAATGATGCAAGAAAATCATGAAAAACAAGTCAATAGCTTGGTAAAGGAGACCCCCAAAAAAGTACTAAAGAAAATAGCACCTTAGAAAGCAGACTAGGTCAAATAGTAAAAGAGGTTCAAAAAGTCAATGAGGAGAAGAATGTCTTTAAAAGCAGAATTGGCAAAATTGGGGAGGAGGAAGGCACAAAAATTCACTGAAGAAAATAATTCCTTAAGAATTAGACAAAGGGGCAAAAAAGAACAAATGGACAAATTGAGCAAATGGAGCTGGTGACTGTGTGAGAAATCAAAAAACAACAAAACAAAACCAAAAAAATGAAAAATAGAAGACAGTATGGAATGTCTCACGAGCAAAACAATTGACCTAGAAAATAGATCCCTGGAAGATAATTTGAAAATTATTACACTATCTGAAAGTCATGATCTAAAAAAGATCCCAGACATCATCTTTTGAGAAATTATCAATAAAAACTGCCCTGATATTCTAAAACCAGAGGGTAAAATAGAAATTGAAAGAATACAACAATCACTGCCTGAAAGAGATGCCAAAATGAAACTCCCAGAAATATTATAGCCAAATTCCAGAACTCCTAGATCAAGGGGAAAATATTGCAAGCAGTCAGAATGAAGGATAACACAAGATTTAGCAGTTTCTTCATTAAAGTATTAGAGTGTTTGGAATATGATGTTCTGGAGGGCAAAGGAACTAGGATCACAACCACAAATCACCGACTCAACAAAACAGAGTATAAGCTTTCAGGGGGAAAAATGGATATTCAATGAAATAGAGAACTTACATGCATCCTTGATGAAAAGACCAGAGCTGAATAGAAAATTTGACTTTCAAATACAAGACTCAAGAGAAGCACAAAATGGTAAACAGGAAAGGGAAATCATGAGGATCTTAAAATGATTAAACTGTTGACATTCCTACATGGCAAGATGATACTTGTAACTCATAAGAATTTTCTCATTATTAGGGTAGTTAGACAGAGAGCACAGGTACGAACTGAATATGAAGAGATAGTATCTAAAAAAAGTAAAATTAAGGGGTACAAGAAGAATGTACTAGGAGAAAGGGAAAGGTAGAATGGGGTAAATTATATCACATAAAAGAGGCAAGAAAAAGTTTTTTCAGTGGAGGGGAAGAAGGAGGAGATGAAGGGAAACCAGTGAACCTTACTGTCGTCAGAATTCACTCAGAGGGAGTAACATACACACCCAATTGAGTACAGAAATCTATCTCATCCTACAGGAAAGTAGGAGGAGATGGGCATAAGAGAAGGAGGCAAATAGAAGAAAGGACAGATTGGGGGAGGAGTAGCCAGAAGCAAAACATATTTGAGGCAGGACAGGGTGAAAGGAGACAGAATAGAATAAGTAGGGGGGATAGGATGGAGGGAAATACAATCAGCAATACAACTGTGAAAAAATTTGAAGCAAATTTCTCTGATAAAAGCCTCATTTCTCAAATATATAAAGAATTGAATTAAATTTATAAAAAAGAGCCATTTCCCAATTGATAAATGATCAAAAGATATGAACAGTTTTCAGATGAAATTTATCTATGGTCATATAAAAAGTTCTAATTCACTATTGATTGGAGAAGTGCAAATTAAAACAATTCTGGGGTACTACCTCATACCTATTAGATTGACTAATAGGACAGAAAATGAAAATGACAAGAATTAAGAGGATATGGGAAAGATGAGACACTGATGAGACTCTTGGTAGAGTTGTGAACCGATTCAACCATTCTGTAGAGGAATTTGGAACTATGTGCAAAGGACTATAAAACCATGCATATCCTTTGACCTAGCAATACCATTAATAGGTCTGCATCCCAAGGGAGATAAAAAAAAAAAAAAGCAAAAACAAAAAGGACCTATGTGCACAAAAATATTTATAGCAGCTCTTTTCTGGTGGCAAAAACAATTAGAAATTGAGGGGATGCCCAGCAATTGGGGAATGGCTAAACAAGTTGTGATATGTGATTACGATGGCATACTGTGGTGTAGGAAATGGTATAGGAAATGATGAGCAGGATGCTTTGTTGATACAAAGTGAAATGTGCTGTATACAAAGTATCAGCAATATTGTAAGATGATACAAATACTATCAAATGACTTCATCACAAATGAAAGCTATTCTCAGCAATACGATGACTCAAGACAACTCTGAAGGATTTAGGGTGAAAAATGCTATCCACATCCAGAAAAAAAACTGTGGAGTCTGAATGAAGATTGAAACATACCATTCACTCTCTTTTTTTGTTTTGTTTTGTTTCTTCTTTCTCATGGTACCTCCCATTGGTTCTAATTCTTTTTGGATGTAGCCTGAATCACTGAATGGGTGTTGCCTCAGACAAACTGAGACCTGGGAAAGACCTTGTCTTGAAAGAATTGCAACAGGGCCATTTCCAGTCATTCCAATTTATATCTTGTTACTGGATCCAGATGACTCCAGAGGTGAAAGTGAGGCTAGTGACTTTGTACAGCCCTGCCTCATTTAAATCCAATTCCCTTGCATATCATGGCATCACCTTCCTGATGTCATGGTTTTCTTTGGGAAAGAAGGACAAACAACCACCGTTTATTAAGCACTTACTATGTGGAATACAAGGGGTAGTGGAAAATGTGGAAATGTGGAAAATGTGGAAAATGTGCAATGTGGAAATGTGGAAAAATGTGGGGGGGAAAAAGTGCTATCCAGACCCAGAGAAAGAACTGATGGGTCTGAATACAGATTGAAGTACACTTTTTTAACCTTATTTTTCATGAGGGTTTTATTTTGCTCTAGGTTTTCTTTCACATCATGACTAATATGGAAATGTTTTGCATGACTACATATGTATAATCTATATCTAATTGTTGCCTTATCAATGGCTGGAAAGAGTGGGGAGGGAGGAAGAATTTGGGACTCAAAATTTTTAAAATGAATGTTAAAAATCCTTTTACATGTAATTGTGGAAAAATAAAATACCAAATAATTTTTTTTAATTAGAAATGAAGATCACACAGAGGGCCATGGAGAGGCAAGTGGTGGGTGGGAACTGAATGCAACACAGAACCAATGATGATAAATACAGAAAAGTTTGGAAAGTCTTACATGAACTGATGAAAGGTGAAAGAACAAAGCAATGTTGACAGTGATTATAACCCTGTAATAGGAAAGAACTACAAAACAGCTGAATCTAAATGTGATGAAATTGTAATGACCAAACTTGGCCCCACAGAAAGGATCAGATATACCTTTCCCACTTCTTTTGCAGAGGTTGGGGAGCATGACAGTGGAGGGCCACGTTTAATGTCAGATATTTGGGGTTTTTTTAATAAGTCTATTTTTCTGAACTCCTTTCTCTTTCTTTTTATTCTTTATTATAAGGGATGGCTCTCTGAGAATAGATGGGAGTAGGAGGGGAGGATCATTACAGAAAGAAATGCAGGTCATGTAAAAACAAAATATATCAATAAAATTTATTTTAAAACTACATATACATGTGTAATATACATACGTATATGTTTATGTAATGTGATTAAGCTATATGTGTGTGTGTGTGTGTGTGTGTGTGTGTGTGTGTATATATATATATATATATATATATATATATATATATATATATAATATGTATATGTACATATGAATGCCCATGAGGAACTTTGAAGAACAGGAAAAAAATAAGTTATCATGGAGTTACGTAACAGGAAGAAAAGGCTTGTCATGTGGTTAAAAAAAAAGTGGGAATAATAGTATATAGCATTTATACATCATCTACTATTTGCCAGGCAGTGTGTTAAGTACTAATTATCTCATTTGAAGCTCACAACAATCCTGGGAGGTCTTATTGTTCCTGCTCTACAGATGGGAAAACTGAAGAAGTCCAAGTTTAACTGACCTGCACATGTTCACACAGCTATTAACTGAGGTCAAATCTGAATTCACATCATCCTCACCCTGACTCTAGGTGCAGCACTCTTTTCATTACACCCCCTGGCTACCACAATAACAAATAGACAGCCAGTGTTCCACACTTTTTGTTGTTGTTGAGTCATTTCAGTCATATCTGATCCTTCATAATGCCATTTGGGGTTTTCTTGGCAAAGGTACTGGAGTAGTATATGCTTTCTCCGGCTTATTTGACAATTGAGGAGACTGAGGTAAACGAAATTAAGTGACTTGTCCAAGGTCACACAAGTAGTTAGTCTCAGACACCAGAGTTGAACTCATATAGATGAGTCTTCCTGACTTTAGGTCCAGCGCTCTATCCACTGTAGCAACTCACTGCCTCTTGTGTTCCACACAGTAAGTGCTTAATAAATGGCAGTTGTTTGTCCTTCTTTCTCAAAGAAGACCATGACATCAGGAAGGTGGTGCCATGATATGCAAGAGAATTGGATTTAAATGAGGCAGGGCTGTGCAAAGTCACTAGCCTCACTTTCACCTCTGGAGCCATCTGGATCCAGTAACAAGATATGAATTGAAATGACTGAAAATGGCCCTGTTGCAGTTCTTTCAAGATAAAGTCTTTCCCAGGTCTCAGTTTGTCTGAGGCAACACCCATTCAGTGATTCGGGCTACATCCAAAATGAAGCAAAGAATGACTTCTTCTAAATAGTCCAAAAAAAAAATTTAAATCAGTCTGATTGGGGAAGATCCTCAGAATTTCTGGCCAAGAGAGAAACAATTACTGTTCACACTCACTCTGAACCATCAGGGCCCAAACAATGACCCAGCGAGGCTTGGGCTGAGACCTTCATAAATGGAAGTTGATTGAAAAAGGAGGAAGGGAAAAGGAATAAGCCTTTATATAGCCTTTCCTGGGTGCTGGGCACTTTACAAACATTCTGCTTGGTTTAGAGTATGTGAGCCTTCACTGTACATATATGAATAATTATAAAGTAAATGCCCAAATGTTCTGGAGAATGACATTTTCTAGCATTAAAAATATGTATATCCACAAATTAATACTAATATCCATTTAATTAATATTAAGTGTAAATTAATGGACAATTTCATATTAACATAAAAGAGTGGTCTTTGCTATGCCCATTGCCTTCAAGGGGGCTTGCCTCCCCTAGCTGGTCCCAGCTCCCCAAATAGGATCTCTGGTGGCTGGGCAGTTGGCAGGTCAACAGATAGGAAAGGAGAAAAAAAGAAAGGGCATTTTCCATTCCACTGCCATATCCACCTCGTGTCTTCGGATCAGTTGTTCCTTCCTTCTCTGCACTACTTTAGAATAGAACCCTCTCTCACAGCCCTTGTCTCAGAGGTAAACACAGAGCAAGGCTAGCCACAAGAGAGAGATAGGGAGCCAGAATATTTCCACATGCTCCCTTTGCTTGCTTTTCTCCTTAGACGCTAAAAGAAAGAGAAGAGAGACTGAGATTCCATGGTAGGTTCTTGTACGTAGAGGAGGATGAAAGTAGGAGTCAGATTCCTGCTGAGAGGCAGCTAGAGGTAGAGGATGGCACTTAGTTTGAGAACTCCTCCTACATGGAACCTCCCTGACTCCTACATTTCCTAGTTTCTGAAATTATTTTGTGTATAACTTGCACTTCAATTTCCATGTCCCTGCTGCTTCCTTCTAACTGATTATAAATTCCTTGGGTGCTGACACTATTTCACATTTATTACATCCCTAGCACCCAGCGCAGTGCTTGGCACAGAGTAGACACTTAATAAATGGTGTTGGATTGAACTGAACAGTGTTAGAGGTGGAATTTGAGCCCTTGTCTTCCTCCTTCCAAGACCAGTCTCTTAACCACAACACCAGAGATTCTCTACCTCTTTTGTGTCCTAGTCCCCATGGCCAGTCTCGTGAAGAAGCCTGCAGAATCATGTTTTTAAATGCATAAAATAAAACATACAGGATGACAACAGAAACCAATGATTTTGAAAAAAAGATGTAATTTTTCGTATCCAAATTAATAGCCCCCCCCCCTGAAATCTCTTCATGCACCCTTTGGGGGACCATTGACACCAGGTTAAGAACCCCTGAATTACACCACCCAGCCTATTTTTGGAAATATGGAAAGTGCCTAGGGGGTGGGGGAGAGATAGGACTCACCCAAAGGGCATTCTGACATTTGTCAGTGTAGGGATTCTGGGGACCCTGGATTTGAGCAGGGTGGCCCCTGCTGGTGTTTTTATGTAAAACAGCCTGCAAGGGTCTGAGCCCCAGGTTTTCCTTTCTTTTCTCTCAAACCCATTTCCACCAGAGGGTGAGGAGATCTCACTTATCATTTGAGACCAGTTTCTCTGAGTCCAAAGCAAGAGCTGAATCTTAAAATAGACAAGGGTGGAGCCAGTTATTCAAGTAAAGCTTTGGGTAGTGGAGTGGCAGTGAGAAATTAGGAGAACTGGTGGGGCCAGTCTAAATTCACTCTTCTCTGTGTGTGAGCAGCTGTAACCCGATGAAGACAAGTCATCTGAATGGAAGGACAGTATTCAAGAGAAACTCACTTAACCAGCTAGCCTTTGTGTAATTCAAATATTCAAAGTACCATGTTTATTTTGTTAATGTAATTATACTTCATAAAAAGTATAATTTTATACTCTATAAAAACCTGTTGTTTTTATTTAAATGGAGCTATTTCAATGTCTTTTGAGTGAGTTGGTGTTATCTTTACTGATCCACCTGGGCACACCCAGAGACAGCGGTACCCGATCTGAGCCTCACACATAAATGTTCTCCTTCCAAAATCATGAATGCTGAAATGCCTTTAGCCAATAATAAACTTTTATCTGCCTATTTTCCACTACAGTTTAGTGTCCATAACTCCATTC
This sequence comes from Potorous gilbertii, assembly GCA_028658325.1. Taxonomy (NCBI): domain Eukaryota; kingdom Metazoa; phylum Chordata; class Mammalia; order Diprotodontia; family Potoroidae; genus Potorous; species Potorous gilbertii. The sequence goes on from CM053769.1 coordinate 108,410,840, forward strand.
TTGGTTCTTATTATGAACTTCAAACACTGCCCTTCAGGACATCACCGCTCCACTAGTCACACTCTCCTCCTTTCCTCACCCCTTGGAGAATTATTCAATTCTTCACTTTCTACTTCTCTTCAAGCCCTTGCTCCTTTATTCTCTTGCCCATCACGCTGTAGCAAACTCCAGATCTGGATTACTCCCAGTATGCAGCTCTTTCTGGTCTTAGTTCTGCAACTAATTCAGTGTATGACCATGTGTACCAATTCACCTCCTCTCTACTCCTCATCTCTGCAATCCATCTCTGATCTCTGGGTTCTCCCACTAGCTCTTCCCATACCCAAAAGGCTCTCTCTTCTCACCTACATCTCAGAGTCCCTCTTCCTTCAAGATGCAGTTCACACCCGACTTTCTTTGTGAAGCATTTCCTCACACACCCCTCAATGACTAGTGTCCCCGCTCCTTATCCATCTTGTATTAACTTTGTATTTATTCTACATAAACCTCTAAATGCACACATGTCCTCCAAGAGAACGCAGGACAGGGACTTTCAGGGACTTTCATTTTTGTCTTTCTATCCCCAGCATTTACCAAAGTGCTTGGCACACAGTAGGTATTTAAGTATTTAATTAATCAATGCTTACTTGATTGATTTGTCCCTTAAGAGTCACTCTCCCTGCTCCATTCTCAATTCTCCTATCTGCTCCCAAGTTTCTGAGCCTTAACTTCTAATCTCAATCTCTCCAACACCAAATTCAAGCCATTTTTTGCAGAGACAAAATTTAAACAGATCTGGCTCCGGGAGAAGCAGTGAAGTTAGTAAAGTTAGTATTTAGCACTGCCCTTATCCCTGCCTGTTACATTTCTCTGTTCTTCCCAACTTCCCAACTTCTGCATCACCCACATTTAGGCACCCCCTGCTCTCTTGTTAGTCACCAACTTCCTAAAGCAGCCCACCTAAAATTCAGCACTTCTCTATTCTCCCTTAGTCAGTAATAAAAATATCAATAGTAATTTACATTTATATACTGGGATTATAGAATTAGAATTGGAAGGATCCTCAAAATTTATCTAATCAACTCCCTCAATTTGTTGTTACTCAGTCGTTTCAGCCATGTCCGACTCTTTGTGACCCCATTTGGGGTTTTCCTGGCAAAGGTACTAGAGTTGTTTGCCATTTCTCTGAGTCATTTGGCAGATGAGGAATCTGAGGCAAATGGGATTAAGGAACTTGCCCAGGATCACACAGTTTGTGAGTGTCTGAGCATGGTGGCAGAGCCAGGTGTGGACTCCACTGCTCTAGGGACACCAAGTTTCAAAGAATGTAAATCCTTAGGGGATCTTAGATATGGGATATCCTCTAGTTCAACCCTGACATTTTCTGGATGACAAAACTGAGGCCCAGGAGGGAGAAGTGAGTCACTGGGAGTGGTTAAGGCAGCTGTGATAGTGACAGGATCTTCAGATTCCAAATCCAGTGGTCTTTCTTCCATACAGAGCATGATGCAAATCTCCCAAAAACCCTGGGAGGCAGTTCGTAAAGATATCAGTATCCTCACTTTAGAGATGAGGATAATGATTCTCAGAGAGGAAAGGGTCTTGCACAAGGTCATGCCAATCATAAATGGCAGAACTCGATTTTATAACAGATAACTGATCCCACATGATGCTCACAGGGACCCTACACTGTCCCCCTGATAAATTCATTGTGACTGAGATGTTAGGTCATTACCTGCTGCCTTTCTCAAAGTTTTTGTGTTCAATTGGGAACCAATGACTTGATCAAAAAGAATGAAGTAATGGTGGCATCACTGCTGGTCGTTGGAGGAGAGAGAGACTCCACACATCCCCTCAACCTCTCCAACTGGCAACTGTCTGATCCAACCCATCCTCAACAAGATAGAATTGACCTTCCATCATCCACAGTCAATTTAAATCAGTCCAACAAGTACTGATTAATTAAATTGTAATTAATTCATTAACTTAGTAACTAATACTAGGTAAGTCACTTAACCTTTATTTCCTCATCTGCTAAATGGACATAATAATACCTGCAGTCATTGCCTCGCTGGGTTCTTGTACTTAAACGAGATAATGTGTATAAATTAATAGGCAAGCTTTAATGAAATGTAGAAATACAAGCTATTATCACTAACGATTATTGTTACAATGAGCACTATTAGCCAGTTCTCATCATTTTTAATGGAATTCAGATAAAAATTATCCTGGGACAAATAGCCTTCCTGATTTTTTCTTTTATGTTTAATGTTCTGTAGATTGTTACACAAGTAGATTATGAAAATAAACATTTATATAAATGCTTTAAGGTTTGCAAACTGCTTTACAAAACTTTATCTAATTTTATCCTCAACCCAACAACCCTTGAAGGTAGCCACTATTGTTACCCCCATTTTACATATGAGAAAACTGAGGCAGGCAATGGTTAAGTGACTTATCCAGAGTCACACAGTTAGGAAGTGTCAGAACGAGCTCTGGTCTTCCTGACTGTAAGTCCAGAATTTTAGCCACTGCACTTTGTATCTGAATAAAAGCTCATCTTCTCAGAAAGCATCCTCAGCACAAATCTAACTGCCGATAGGACAGTAGGAATAATAGTGTGTATTTTATTCCATTCATACGACGTTGATCTCCTTTGTTAGGTCTCTATATATTTTTAAAGTTTTTCATCCCATACAGCTTAGGGGTTATGAGTATTTGGAATGGTAATACCTATTAAAAATGTTCCTGAATCAAGATCAAAGCACACTATTTTCTCTCTTTTTTATAACTCAAAATCTTAGAAAAGTGAATGTTGAAAACTAAAAATAAATAAATTTTAAAATGTTCTTAAGTTCTAATGAATCAATATTATGGAGCAGAAATTGTGAACAAAATCTCCATCTGAGAAAATGGCTCAGTCTGTTTTGGGAGAGGGGAATTCCTATTTGTAGTATGGAGATGTTTTGTGATTCCAGGAAAGAATGTAAGCTTTTTCTCTACGTTTCTCGTTACCAATTTGTGTCTTGCTAGGTATTCAGCAGTTGTCAGTTTTTTATAGCCTGCAGTGATATGTTACTGAATCTCTACCATTTCCTTATTTAACCTACAGTGAGTCTAGGCTCACTAAAAATAACTTTTCTGTAATTTCTGGTGGCAGTGATTTGATCCTGAATTGCTATAACCCTCTCTGTTTCCACAAAGAAATCTACATAACTCAACAACTTTTTTTTCAACTCTTTGTTGACACATTATAGGATGAGTCCATGTGAACATTCCCCATGAGGGGCTTTTTGTTTCAACTTAGCTGTTTTATAAGGCTCTATCCAGAGATAAACCACCGAATTACATTCAACCAATACAAAGCAAATGCTATCATCCCTGACCATTGGTAAGTGAAATGACTTGCCTGTCGTAATAATCTTTATGTAGGATCTTGACCTGATTACAGTATGTTTGTCATTATTAGCAAGATTATGATAAGCATAAGAAATTGGAAGAGACAAAAAACCTTAAAAATGGAGGATGGGAAGGAGGGTCCTGGGAAGTCTTCATAGAAAAAATGAACCCTAAGCTCAAGGGTCTGCATTTTTACCTGATTTATATCTGAATTCCCTCCTATAGGGGAAGAGTCTATCTATTACAAGGAATACATGTATAAAGTGTTTTTCTCATGCAAATCTGTAGTGACATGATTTTTGAAAATCACCTGAATTGGGAAATCCAAAATTTTGAATTTTGAAAATCACCTGATGTTTCCAGAGGGTGAGAAGGGAGAAGCCTGGAAGAATCAGAAAGAACCTAAGAGGGAAGGGTGAGGTCTGTCATTAGACGATCTCTTTCATGCAAATGTGCTGAGAATTGAAGATTCTCCTTAAACAGGAAACAGAAATTTAAGGGCAGTGGACCAAATTTCCAGAATTTACAGATGGTGGTCCTCCCTCTCCAAATATAACCACTAGAGGGCCCCAGATTTGAACCTAGAAATGAGTTATGGAAGGTCAGAGTCCTTCCCAAAGAAACTGAAGCTAAGAAGTGTTTAATAGGTGAGATCCAAGGTCAACACAGGATCACAGATGGGAAGTGACCTTAGAGTTCACCTAGAATAACCCCTTCAATTTACAGATGAGGAAACTGACACTCCCAGAGGTTCAGTGACCCAGCCCCCAGCTTCTCCCCTTCTCCAATTCATCCTCCACAGAGCTATCAAAATAATCTCCCTGGATCCCAGGCCTGGGACTCTCTCCCTCCTCTGCTCCAACTATTGACTTCCCCGGTTTCCTTCAAGTGCCAATTAAAATTCTACCTTCTACAGGAAGCTTTCCCCAACCCCTCTTAATTCCAGTGCCTTCCCTTTGTTAATTATAGAGTTTGCTTTGTATACATTTAATATAGATTATAAACTGCTTGAGGGCAGGAAAAGTGCCTCTTTTTGTATCTCCTGTACTTGGCCTTGTGCCTGGCATGTAGTCGGCACTTATTGTTGATAATAATATTGTTGATAACAACAATCATTGTTGATTGACAGGCTGATGTATAAGACTCCCCTGCTCAAAAATCCTCAGCAGCTTCTCACTGCTCGTAGGAAAGTCTATGCTCTCACAATCACTCCCACTGGGATCACAGAATAAGAGCAACCATTTAAACCAGTCATCCCATTTTTACAGTGGGTTAAGGGACATGTCCAAAGTCACAGAAGTAGCAGATGGTGGAGATGGACTTGGAAGGAAGGACATCTAGCCAGTAAACCCTAAAGAAAGAGGAGAAGGAGACAGAAGGGAGAGGATGAACTGGGTTACCCAACTAGCTGAGTCCGAACTCAAGCAACTCAGTCTACTCACAGGTTAAAGCTCCCTTGGTTCTCTTGGAGTTCAGGTTTGTTGATGCTGGTCAGGTCTGTGGATGGTCTTCACTCACCTGGGATGAGGGTCCCTCTCTCTCTCTCTCTCTCTCTATATATATATATATATACGTATATATATATGTATATATATATATATACATATATATATACGTATATATATATATATATATATATGTGTGTGTGTGTGTGTGTGTGTGTGTGTATAATTGTAAAATTAGAGAGTAAAACCTCTGCCTAAATGATAGGAATTTTCCTAAATGGGGGCTCTGAGTGATTGTGACTGAAATCTTAATTGTCTAAAATAAATTCCTTAATGCCAAAGAGGAGGAGACCAAGTGATCCTTAGGCTCCATTCTATTTCCCTTAGGCTTAAAATGAGCTAATTACTATTACATGCTATTACAAACCCATAGCTAGCCCTAGTCTCACCCCCGAGCTTCAATCCTATAGCATCAATTGCCTAGATGACATTTCAAGCTGTATTTCCTGGAGACATTTCAAATTCAGCATGTCCAAAACTGAATTCAGGATTTCCCTCCCCACCCCATACCCTTCTGTCTTCCAGATTTCTCTATTTTTGTCAAAGGTACCATCTCCCATTATTTTAACTTTTGCATCTTCTTCAACTCCTTACTCTCTGTCATCCCACATTTCCAATCAGCTGCAAAATCCTTGCCATATCTACAATCACAGGATCTCTTCCATCTGACTCCTTCTTTCTACTGGCATTACTACTATTTTTGCTCAGATACTCATCACTTCTTAGTTCCTGTTCTGGCCAGAAAACCTAAGGGTCTTCCCTTCCCAATTTGATTTTTCTTTCTTTTTTTAAGTAGGTAAACTTGACCATTCTTTGCCTCATTTCTTACCTAGCCTTAAATCATCAAACGGGTGTTGCCTCAGACAAAGTGAGGGAAAGGGGAAGACCTTAGTTTCAAAAGGTCTCCCACTGCCTTTGGGAGATGCATCCCAATCATCTCAATCATCCCAATCTATGGACTCAATGCACCTGGAGGACAGAGTGAGGCAGATGACTTGGCACAACCCTGCCTCACTTAAATCCAATTCACTTACAAGTCAAGACGACATCCTCCTGATGTCATCCATCTTTTTCGAAAACCAACAACAACACTTCTCACTTAGATTATTATAACAGCCTCTTAATTGACTTTCCAACCTCAAGTCTCCCCCTGACCCCACTGCCCCTTTAATCTGTCCTTCACAGTACTACCAAAAACGTTTTCCTTCAATTCACATTTAAGCATCTCACTACCCCAATCAAGAAACTTCTGTTGCTTCTAGAAATAAATATAAATTTCTCTGCTTAGCTTCTACAAAATCTGACCCTAACCTATCTTTCCAACCTCTGTATACCACTTTGTGATCCAGCCAAGCTGAATTTCTCTCAGTTCCTCTCTATTCTCCCATCTCCAAGTCTCCCTCCTCACCTATGCCTCAGAGAATCCTTCTCTTCCTTCAACATGCAGCTCAAGGACCACCTTATTGTCCATGAATTCTTTCTTGCTTTTCCTCAGCTGTTAGTGGTCACTCTCAAACTACCCTACTTTTAATTTTGTTGTCATTTATTCATTGTCCACCTCTTTGTGACCCTATTTGAGGTTTACTTGGCAAAGATACTGGAGTGGTTTGCCATTTCCCTCTCCAGCTCTTTTTACAGATAAGGAAACTGAGGCGAACAGGGTGAAGTGACTTGTCCAGAATCACATAGCTAGGAAGTATCTGAAGTCAGATTGAAACTCAGGAAGCTGAGTCTTCTTGAATCTAGCCACTGTACCACCTAGCTGCCCTATTCTTTATATATTTACTCTATACTACTTAAATATGCAATTGTCTTTTCTACTAGAATGCAAATTCTGCTAAGAGGAATTATTTTATTTATTGGATTTATATTCCGTCATATTCTTTGAACATAGTAGGTAGTTATTAAATACTTGTTTTTGATGATAACATGAACAAAACATACAAGGATACAAGTTAATCATGAGTGAGATCACAAAATGCACAGATCAGGAGAGAGTGTTTCAGGATCTAGCCCCTGAACTCAGAGTTTATTTTCTATTGGGGTTATATGTGTGTGTGTGTGTATACATACAAAAAAATACCACTCATACATACACACACACACACACACACACACACACACACACACACACTGCACATGCGTGCATTAACAAAGTGAGCATTTGGCAAGGTCAGTACAAGTGGGCACCTGAGGTGTGTTTTGAAGGGTTCTAGGGAGTTGAAAAGGTGAAGATGAAGACTGAAGTTGTTCCGGACATTGGAGACAGAATGTGCACCAAAATGAGGGATGGACTGTCATGTACCAGGAACAGTGAGTTGGCCAGCTTCAACTGTCTTCAAGTGGGGGTGAAGGGGGAGGGGCTGTAATATGAGATCGCACCGGAAAGATGGGTCCAAGTTAGATTTACGAAGGGCTTTCAAAATTAAACAGAAGAGTTTATATTTGATCCTGGAAGGGTTTGAGAGAGCCACTGGAGTTTGTTAGGGCGGGTGGGAGAGGCCACTCTGCCAGACCCACAATCTGTGAAAGTCACTTTGGCAGCTGAGCAAGTGGAATTGGAGTCAGGGGAGAGACGAAGCTAAGACATCAATTAGCACTTCTTTGAGAGTTGATGAGGGCCTGACTCTGTGAGTAAAGAGAAGGGCGAATATGTGAGAGGCGGCCAGTGTAGAAGCAAGATGTAAGGGACGAGGGATAGGAATGATTGAATCTAAGATAATCAGTTTTCCCCTGCCAGAATTAAGGATCAAAAACAGGTTTGTCCACAACTCAGAGGCCAGGAGGTGGGGGAGGGAGAGGGGAGTCAGAAAGGCATTGAGAGGTCAATTAGTCAGGGAGGCAGGGCAGGCTAGATCCCTAAACTAATCTGGTGAGGAACTAGGTCAGAGAGAAAGAGATCCTACAGGACAGAATTCCAATGGACTCCAGGGAAGGGAGGAAAAAAGTATGAGTTAGTTAGGGAGGGCTTGCTAGAAATGTTATCCATTGACCAGAGTTTCTCTAGGGCTAAAGCTTTCTGTGTAATTATTCACCATCCTGGCAGCTAGAGAAAGAGAAGCCAGCATTGTCTTCGAATCTCAAATTCAGGAATGGGTTAGGCTCCATAATGCTGGAGGTGAAATGTGATCAGACTGACTATGCTGGGGAGGAGGACAACCTCGGACAGCTGGAAAAGAGGCCAAATTCATGCACAGGATGAGACAACAATGATCTGCATTTAGCTATGGCCTTCAGTGAATGAATCTGAGGGGTTTTAATCCCATACTAAATTGGGAGAGGGACACTCTAAGCAAGGAATGGCAGTGTTGTTGAGTAAACAGAAGACTAGATTTGGCATCAGAAAGATCTGAGTTCAAATCTCATATCAGACCTGTACTAGCTGTGTGACCTTGGATGAGTCATTTAAACCCTCTGGGCCTCAGTTTCCACTCAGGTCCTACCCAGTTCTAAGTCTATGATACTACAATGCTATGAAAAGATGATTCCTAGCTTAAGGAAGCTTCCAGTCTATGGGACAGTCATGATTCCTACTGTCTGCCAGTCATCATTCCCCTGGGGAAGATAACCACATATAGAAGACCTGTATGAATGAATAGAGTGAAGACAGAAGGGGCCGGAAAACATATTTCCTCCCTACATTGTTGTCTGTGAAGACCACTCTGAAAGGTCCTTAATTCAGATGAATTGTAATGGCCAGTCCTAGCCTGGGAGGACAGATGGTAAAACACACTTTCCTCTCTTTTGTAAAGAGGTGACTGCCATACACTGTCAAAACTGTGGCTGTGTTATCTTTGCTTAACTTTTTTCCATATTACAAGGGAAGATCCAGTAGAGGAGGAGATAGATGGAGAAATGATGATTGCAATGTAAAAATAAAAGAGAACAATAAAGTCCTGGTATCCTCCCCAACAAAAGATAGGCCAGACAGATTAAAAAGAACAAATTAATGAGCCAAGTTTTATGTAGCATGTTAAGGTTTCCAGAGTGCACAGGTAGGCATTACCCTCCACAGGTGGAGTATTATTACTGTAGTTTACTGGTGAGGAAATTGAAGTTCAGAATGGTTCAGTGACTCGCCCATGATCACACAGCTAGTGAATGTCAGAGATGAACTAAGGTTAAAAGCCCAGGCCTGACTATTCTGAGTCTAGCTTTCCATATATCACACTGTACCTCTGACTCCGATAAATAAAGCTGTGTGCATCAAGAATGATTGGGGAGGGGGCAGATAGGTGATACATTGGCTAGAGTCACGGACTCTGGAGTCAGTAGGATCAGAGTCCAAATCTAGCCTCAGACACGTACTAGCTGTGGGATCCCGGGTAAGTCACTTAACCCCAATTGCCTCAAATAAAAAAATGGTTGAGGAGAGAGAAGATCTTAGAGAAAAAAATAAGTTGGAGTTAATCTGGGAAGGTTTACCTTGTAGAAATCGGCAGTCTCTTAGTCTGTATGTTTCAGGAGTGTAGATAGGAACCATGTTTTTCCCCAGCACTTAAACAGCATGGAGACTGTCTCCCCAATCACAGCAAGGCTCTTTGAGCATAAGAGGGACGATCAGACCTGAAGTTCCTTAAGAGTAGCCCCCATGTATTCATTAGATGGTAAGTCCCCTCCCCCAACCCCTGCCTAATGCAGGATCCCATGCTTCCAATAATGAAAGGGGCTTAGTAGGGTGGCAGTGTTGGACAGAATGTAAGATGTCTCTGGAGCTGAGATGCATACATGAGATGGAGGGAGGAAGGGGCCTGAAGGAAGGGAAAATTGTGCTCACTCAAGCTGAGATGTGGTCCAGGGAAGAAAACAACCATTCGAAACCATAAGAAAACAACTTAGGAAGATCCTGAGTCAAGTGTCCTAGAGCAGATCAAAACTGATGGGTGCAGGTAGCTCTCTTTTTCCTCTAGATGGGACTGGTTGGAGCTGGGGAGGGTGGGTAGGGGATACCAGGGGAGGAGGGGATGATTTCCATCATCCTCTTCTCTCAGGCCAGGATTAGTGACTTCTCTCTTCCCCTCCCATGCAGAAGGGAAATTCCTATCATTATCTTCACTCTAACACTGGTTTCCTCCCCTCCTCCCCAGGACACATCTGGAGACCCCTAAGACCTTGGCAAAGTCAGTTTCCTAAGAGAGGTCTCATTCTGTAGAGATCAGGTGCACGGGAGGTGTAAGTAGAAAGAACCCCCGCATGTGTGTTTCTGTGTGTCTGAGGCCTGTGTGTCTGTCTCTGTGTCCTCCGTGAACAAATACGGTCTAGCCAGCACGCAAACAGAGGGGTTTCCATTCATTCACCTAACAGAAGCCACATTCAGCTTCTCACCCTGACTCTGACCTGGTCTGGGCAGATGCCCCGCCTCTCTGCTGCTTTGCCTTCTGGACTGATGGATATAGACTCTTCTGGAGGCGAAACCCAAGCCGGAAACTAAAAACCATGCATGCTTCCATTGTGGTCTGGAAGTGCATAGTCCTGGGTGGCCTTCACATCAATAGAAATCAAAGTGCTTAACATCCCATAAACAGACTCGGGCTTCTGGGGACATGTAAATTCGTGCTTGTGATCAAGGATCAGGAATGTTCCCAGTGAAAGGACCTGAGATAGCACCTCCACCCCCACCCCGATTTTATAGAGGAGGCTTGTCCAAGGTCCAACAGCAAATAGCTGGGCCAGGATTCTAACTCCCACTGCTTGATTCCCGAAATTCTGACGATGAATGTGACTATCCCTTTAAAATTATTTTTAGTATCTTTTCTCGTCAATAATTAAGAAAATGAAAGTGAGCATCTCTCTGTTTGACTGCTAATGTCCAAAGATTCTGGGGCAGATTCCAGTGTGGTGGGCGTGGCCCTGACTCAGCCCAGGGAGAAAATCGATGGAGGGGGCGGGGAGAAGAGAGGACTGAGGACCCGGAGAATAGGTTTAGTGGGGAGGACCACTGATGTAGGCAGAGCCAGGACCCTACTGACCACTCTGCCCTCAACGTCTATCTCCCAGAATGTTGTTGCTAGACTACTGAGGTTTCTGACAGGGGTCCCCAAAATTTCAAGCCCAGAGCTCCTGAGGAAGTTACCAGGCTCAGCCTCTCACTGAAATGCCCTGCTGCCTACTCATCCAGGCTCAGGTTCCCAGGAACGCAACATTGACAGGGAGATGGGGAACATTGTGGTTATGGGCCTCCCCATATAATGGCGGAGATGTGGCTCCCACCCTCAGGGAACTTTCGAACAGGAGGAGAAGACAGTGCCTAGAACTTAGCACTGTTCAGGGTTGCAGACCCTGGCTGTGGGGTTGGAGCGGGTCTCAGACCTGGGTCAGCATCCAACAGCTGGGGTCTGGGAACAGGACTGAGTCACTCAGCCTGGCCCAGGAAGGCAGAAAAGGCAAGAACGGCGGGGTGGAACTGAGGTGGGGGATGGGGACTAGTTATAAATAACCTTGGTCCCAGGGCAGTGCGAGGGAGGGAGGGCAGTGGGAGGCGGGCTGCTGCTGTGGACATCGGAATGGAGGGCCTCGTCAGGAAGGATCGATTCTGGAGCCTCCCAAGGAAGCGCCTAGCCGCCCTGATCCCCACGCCTCGAATGGCAGAGCAGGATCCTTCCCACCCGCCCTGGATCCCCCAGGCTGGCCTCAGCTCCCACGGTGTGTCTCCCAAGAACCCTTCCTGCAGCCTTCTCCGCACATTTGCACTCGCATGTCCCTCGTTTTCTTTCCCCTTCTCTGGGCCCCATTCTCCCTTTGTGTATCTTGCTCTGCGTCTCCGGGTTCGTTTGGATCTTTTTCTCAGAGTCTCTGATGAACTTTGTGTCTTTCCTTTTGTGACTCCTGGCATGTCTGTGTCCGGATTTGGAGTTTGAGGCTCTTAGTTCAAATCCCAGCTCTATCACTTACTACCTGTACTAACTACCTGTGTGTGACCTTACTTACTACCTCTGTGGCAAATCACTTTCTTTCTTGGGGAAATCTCAGTTTCCCAAACTCTGAGGGCCCAGTTGTAGATCTAGGATCCATGTTGTGCGTCCTCGGAGTTTCTCTGTCTGTCTCCCTGTCCCCCCGCCTTCTGCCCGCTGGCTTCTTACCTTGGAACACCACCGAGCAGTAGGCATCGCTGACGTCGCTATCACCGGTTCGGGTGTTTTCTGCGTACAGGATGAACACCCTCAGCATGCTGCCTCCCCTCCCGTCGGCAGGTAGGAGTGGAGGGAGAGCCCCCAAACACCCCTCCCTTCCCGGCCCGTGCAGTCCCTGGGCGCGGTGGCGCAGCGGGTGCAGCTGGCTGCCCGCTGCCTCTCTGGCCCTGCGGGGAAGTCTGTGGCGCCTCCCTTGCTTCGCCCCCGGGAAGTAGCGGATTCGACTCTCCGGCTCCCAGCCCAGTCCGCTCTCGAGCAGGTCCCCGCGCACTGGCCGCTCTCAAAGGAATCCGACTCCTTTTAAGGGACGTGCCCTGGACAGTCAGATCTGGGAAGCGCTCGCAGGGACGCCCTGAGTCAGCAGGGAGCTGCTCGGATCTCGAGCCGGGTCAGGCTGCTGCCCTTCCGACTCGTTTCCTAGGCTCGGGAGCGTGGGCTGGACCATAATCCAGGGCTCGCAGCCAAGTCTCCCCCGGTGACATTGCGTCCTGCACCTGGCCTATGGCTGCACTGTGGCCACGCAGCGGCGGAGGGTTTAAATGGGTCCTTCCATCTTCCGGGCAGAGAAGGAGGAAGGCGGGTCCTGGATGCCAAGGACGAGTGCCAAGGAGAAGAACTGTGCCCCTGGCGACAATAACAGACCCGCTAGGGGAGAGAGCTGGATTTGCTGGAGCCAGAGGACCGGGGTTCGACCTGTAGTCCTGGTATTTCCCCTGGTGTGAGAGGCAGCTTGGAAGGCAGCTAAACCCTGAGTCGTGAGAAAAAGGTAAACTCCTGGAAAGCATTCTGTGACTCAAAGGCTGTAGAAATTCTCGCAGATGAAAAAGTCAAACCAAATGACTTCTGAGTCCTCTTTCAGTTCGGAAACCCAGGATGGTACGATTTGTAAATCTCTTTCCTCAAAACAACCTCCCACAGTGGGCAGAACAAGGATTGTCCTTTTCTTCCGCGTACAGATGAGAAAACTGAAGCTCACTGAAAAGGATCATATCCTAATTACTAGAGGTTGTTGCACTTTATAAACTTACTTATTATACTTTACAAATCTACTTTACCCTTTAAGGTTTGTGTAGCACTCTGCAGATGTAGTTTCATCTAGTCTTCACAACAGTCCAGTGCTCATTTCATCCCCATTTTACAAAGCCTGTAAATGGCAGAGGGAAGATCCGAACCCAGGCCTCCCGACTTCCACTCGATTGCTTTTCCCATTTAACCTGTCACCTTGGACAAACGGAATCAGACTATTTATGGCTCCATCTTACTGGCTTTCTTCCTTTTCCTGGGGATTCTGATGCTGCCCTAAGTGATATGCAGAAGTATGCTTAAAACCTCATTTATAGTAAAACTGAAAACATTACAAAGTAATCTTGTTCCCCAAAGATTCTTCCAGACTCCTAGGAAAAAGTGAGTGATAAGTCAGATTGGATGATAGGAAAGAATAATTAAAGTTTCTTAGGGAAATGGATAAAGATGGTACCATTTTTTAGAAATATATAATTTATTTATTTTTCATTTCTCAACACTCACTTCCACAAGAATTTGAATTCGAAATTTTCTCCACATCTCTCCCCATCCCCCACCCCAGGACAGAATGCATCCCATCCACACCTTCCTCCAGTCCATTCCTCCCTTCTATTATCTAGCCTTCTTCCATTCCCCCTTCCCCTCTACTTTCCTGTAGGGCAAAATAGATTTCTATACTCCATTGCCTGTATATCTTAATTTCCAGTTGCATGTTAAAACAATTTTTAACATTCATTATTAAAGCTTTGAGTTCCATATTCTCTCCCTCCCTCCCCATCCACCTTCATTGAGAAAACAAGCAATTCAATATAGGTCATACATGTGTAACAATGAAAAGCACTTCCATAATAGTTATATTGTAAAAGACTAACCAAATTTCCCTCTATCCTATCCTGCCCTCCATTCATTCCATTCTCTCCCTTGACCTGTCCTCCCACAATAGTGTTTGCTCCTGATTGTCCCTTTCCCCAATTTGCTGTACCTTCTGTTATCTTCCCTTCCCTATCCCCTTCCCCCTTGCTTTCCTGCAGAGTAAAATAGATTTCCATTTTATGTGTTATTTTCTTCTTAAGCCAAATACCATGAGAGTAAGTCTCACTTACTTTCATCTCTCCCTTCTTCCTATCCATTGTAAAAACTCTTTCTTGCCTCTTTTATGTGCGATGATTTGCTATATTCTACCTCTTCCTTTCTCTTACTTTTACTACATTCCATTCAACAGTAAATTTCATTTCTTTTAAGTATTCTCCCTTCATATTCAGCTCACCCTGTACCCTCTGTCTATGTGTGTATATATACATGTATAATATATATATACATACATATACATATATACCAATGTACATACCTACACATATATAATATACACATAGATACATACCCATACACACCTACATATATATTCCCTCTAACTACCCTAATACTGAAAAAGATCTCATGAGTTACAAATAACATCTTTCCATGTAGGAATGTAAACAGTCCAACTGTTCCTTAAGTCTTCTCTTTCCTGTTTACCTTTTCATGTTTCTCTTGATTCTTGTATTTGAAAGTCAAATTTTTCTATTCAGTTCTGGTCTTTTCAACAAGAATGCTTGGAAGTCCTTTATTTCATTGAAATTCCATTTTTCTCCTGAAGTATTATACTCAGTTTTGCTGGGTAGGTAATTCTTGGTTATAATTCTAACTCCTTTGACCTCTGGAATATATTCCAAGCCCGTTTATCCCTTAGTGTAGAAGCTGCTAAATCCTGTGTTATCCTGATTGTATTTCTACAATACTTGAATTGTTTCTTTCTGGCTGCTAGTAATATTTTCTCTTTGAACTAGAAACTCTGGAATTTGGCTACAATATTCCTAGGAGTTTTCCTTTTGGAACCTCTTTCAGGAGGTGACTGTGAATTCTTTCCATTTCTATTTTACCCTCTGGTTCTAGACCATCAGGGCAGTTTTCCTTGATAATTTCTTAGAAGATGATATCTAGGCTTTTTCTTTCTTATCATGGTTTTCAGGTAGACCAATAATTTTTAAATTATCTCTTCTGGATCTATTTTCCAGGTCAGTTGTTTTTCCAGTGAGATATTTCATATTGTCTTCTATTTTTTCATTCTTTTGGTTTTGTTTTATAATTTCTTGGTTTCTCATAAAATCTTTAACTTTTATCTGCTCCATTCTAATTTTTAAAGAAGTCTTTCTTCACTGAGCTTTTGAACCTCCTTTTCCATTTGACCAGTTCTCCTTTTCTTCTTCTCATTGACTTTTTGGACTTCTTTTGCCATTTGAGTTAGTCTATTTTTAAAGGTGTTATTTTCTTCAGCATTTTTTGGGTCTCCTTTAGCAAGCTGTTGCCTCACTTTTCATAATTTTCTTGCATCACTCTCATTTCTCTTCCCAATTTTCTCCACTTCTCTTACTTGATTTTCAAAATCCTTTTTGAGCTCTTCCATGGCCTGAGACCATTGAATTTTGGGGGGAAGTTTTGGATGTAGAAGCCTTGACTTTTCTGTCTTCCTCTGATGGTATGCTTTGTTCTTTCTCATCCAAAAGGATGGAAGAAAATGCCTTTTCACCATGAAAGTAACCTTCCATGGTCTTATTTTTTTTCCTTTTTGGGCATTTTCCCAGTCAGTTACTTGACTTTTGAATCCTTTGTCAAGTGGACCCTAGTCTTCAGAGGTTTTGTGCAGCTGTTCTCTGAGATAACTCTAGGGACCTGTAAGTTCTCAGTACCTCCAAGGTGGTGGCACAAGAGAGTAAACTCCTCTCCTGGCCTGTGCTCTGCTCTGTGAGCAACCCCAAGCAATCTTTTCTGCCCTGGAACTGCCAGTAGGGTTCCCTCTCTACAGCCACCACATCAGTGCTCCTCCTCACCCCAGGACCACCCCTCAGGACTGAGATCCAGATCAGGCACTTGATTCCTCCAAGGTTTTTAGGTCAAGGGCTCCAAAAGTGGATGCTGCTGCTGTAGTGGGTGCTGCCACCCTGGGGCCAAGGCTGGGGCCAGACCTCTCCCCTCTCACTCAGGTGAACAGTTTTCTTACTGACCTCTGAAGCTGTCTTTGGGTTGAGAAATCTGGGAACCACAGCTGCTACCCGTGATTCTGCACCCAGAAGCCTACTCCAGTCCTGTGCTGCATGGCCTAGGCTGGGCTATACTCTACTCTGATAGACCTTTCCTGTTGGCCTTCTAGGCTGCCTTGGGCTAGAAATCTGTTTCACTCTGTCATTTTGTGGCTGCTGCTGCTCTAGAATTTGTTTGGAATCAGTTTTTACAGGTATTTTATAGGCTATGAGGGGAGAGCTAGAGTAGGCCCATCCTTCTACTATGCCATCTTGGCTCTGAGCCACCCCCATTTTTTTCTAAATAAAGAAAAACCTTTGTTTTGTTTATATCATTGCCATGTTCACTTGGAAGTTATCTGGTTATTGATCCATCAAAGAAAAGTCTCCTCTTTACCTGCCCACCCATAGTGACTGCTCTTCTCCACCAAGAAAAGCTTATGAAATTAATGGAAAGGGGAGAAGTATCTTGGCTTAACTCCGGGAGTGAAGAGAGTAATTCAGGAGGGATGTGCTAGCGACTTGAGTTGTTTAATTCTGAAATGACAACCCAGGCTGTATTTTAAGATATCACTTCCTTGTTCAGGTTGATCAATCAACATTTATTAAGTGCCTACTGTGTGCCAGGCATTGTACTAAGCACTGGTCCTGCCCTGAAGGAGCTTACATTCTAATGGGAGAAATCATATGCAAACAACTTTGTATAAAATATATTGGTGTAGGCATAAATATAAATTTATATGAATATGTATAAAACATGTGATATATATGTATACATATATGTCTACACTGTATATGCATATGTATGGGGTAAATTGGAGATGACAGAGGGAAGACAATTGTTACTTGAATTTGTCTTGGGACAGAGAGTCCTATTACAGGGTATGGGAGACTATGCTAGTTCTCATATCTCTCTATTCAAGAGAGCGATGGTCTGGATATAGATTAATGATAAATAAAATAGTTTCTGGCATATCATATTCCAAAGCAGTGTATAATATCCATATTTTTTTTCTTTGACACATATCAAGTACAGAGAAATAGTACAAGGATAGATGGATGTAGGCTCCTGACAAGAGACTGGCATGTCCCTGTAGAAATGCCCAGAACTGGAGAATTGAATCCCACCCTAGATGGATGAAATTTGCTGCTAACTTCTTGGAAATGGACATCACATCCTCCTGCTAGAAACTTCTTGCCCAGCACACCTGTTTTAATTGACTTTCCTTGGAACTAAGGCGAAAGCAATTACTGAAGAGATGTGGTTGTGCATGACCTTCAGGAGGGACAAACACTCAGAAAAGCCTCCTTCCCATAATGCCATCTATTCATTTCATGTACATTACACTTATATGGCTATGTGTATCTCCCCAGTTAGAATGGAAGTGCCCTGAGGACAGGCACTGATTCACTTTTGTCTCTGTATTCCCATTACAGTGCCCGGAGTTTTGAAGGAAATTCTGAACAAAATCTGGTCCATTAGGTGCGTGAGAGGAGGAACAGGATGGAGAAGGTGGAGGGGAAGAAGTCAGACTAATAAATTCACAAACTGAACTGGAGGGTAGTTTAAATCACGGTTATTCATGCATTCAACAAGCATTTATTAAGACTTTCAAAGACTTGTCCAACCCTCTTTCTTACATAGGAGAATTAGTGCTACCAAAGGCAGGACTCGACCTCAGGTTGTCTTTACCTATCCTCATATGCCTTTTCCACGGGTGTCCCCTATTGGAAAGGGAGCTTCTTGGGGGCTGGAGCTGGTCCATTTTATCTTTGTGTTCCTAGAACAGAGCATATGGACCCTCAATCAATGCTTGTTTGTTTGTTGCCCTATTTTTTAAACTTAAAAGATTTATTGATGCCTCTTGGTAGTTGTGGTTTTTTTTACTTTCCCCCCATATTTATTTTTTTTATTTGTTTTCAGTTTTCAACAATCACTTCCATAAGTTTTCAGTTTCCTCCCCCTCCCTCCCCAAGATGGCATGCAATCTTATGTGGGATCTACACATACATTCTTATTGATTGGTTTTTGCTTTTTTAAATACCAGGGATATGTCCTAATATGTCATCTCAGAACTGAACCCTCTTTTGTAACCAAAAGAAAGCCCCAGTTTCAGAAAAGCCATTCCCTATACCCTTAGGGGCAATGTCCTGTCTGAATCACAGAAATATTCCCACTGTAAATTTAGTACAATTGTCTTACTTTCAATTCCATAGAGTAAAATGAACCTGCTTGATAAACACAAGAGTCAGTTCTTCTTATGTAACCCTAAAGGTTGTCTGAAAGGACGTTAAGTTTCTTTGAATATTAAACGTGGGATATTTATGAGTGCTTGCAGATTGACTGAATCATTGATATTTTTTTTGTTTGTACTATCATCTCCCCTTAGTTAAACTTGTTTTAAAAAGTCCTCCATATTAGATACTTCCACCTCCTTTCCTCCCATCCCTCTTTCTCCCTTCCTCTATCTCTTTCTTTTCATCCCTCCTCTTCCTCTCTCTTTCTCTCTCTCTTCCTCTTCCTCCCCCCTCTCTCCTCTGTAATATTTTTAAAATTATTTTCCTGCAATATTATTTATGTGGTTTTTTTTCCCATTTGATCAGTAAACTCCTTCTTAGAACAACTGACCATTGTTGGAACTGACTCCCAATGAGCTTGTCTCTTGTAGGAAGATCTCTTTGCAGCATTCAACTCCCAGGCACCTTGGCTCAACAGGAATTGGATCCCTCCATCCCTCCAGCTATATTTAGTGCCTCCTCTGGTTATTTATGTGGTGACAGCATCATGTGCACTAACCAGACTTTCCCATTTCACCCATCCCCTCCTTCCTAGCAGATGGCCATTCAAAAACCAAACAGTCCAGGAAAATCCCATCTTCCAAGTTCCACTCACTTCTGGGCCTTCAGCTGTTGGAAGATAACCTTTTAGGGTGTGAATCACTAAAGGAAGATCAACCAAGCATTTATTAAGAACCTACTATGAGCCCAGAAATGTGCAAAAGTGCTAGAGACACAAAGAAAGGCAAAAGCAGCCCCTGCCTTCAGGGAGCTCACGTACCAATTCTGCATTCAAGTGAACCGTCAGAGTAGTAAACAAGGTCAACAAGGGAGCCTAATCTAAAGTGGCTGCTAAAGTAGAATGCAGGCCACCTTGTGGGCAAAGCAGCCACCCCATCAGAGAGTTCACAGTAGAGGAGAGGAAAACCAGACATGGCATGAAGTCTTGGTTCTGGGAGAGCCAATTCCAAAGGATTCAAAGAAAGATTAGACAGGGACAAATGGACTGATATTCTTCAGGGGATGCGGTTCAAGAGATTTGGATAAAAATAAAGGAGGATAGAAGTCTGAAGAGCCAAGCAGCATGATTCTTATAAGAAGGGAAAGGGCTAGCGAGAAAGACAAGTTTGATGTCACGGGAAATCACTTCCCAACTCAGATTTTTTAAAAGACACTTATACAAGAAGGTAGGTAACTGCATAAATATATAGGAAGATATATAAAGTGCTTTATATATTATTAAGCTCTTACTATGGGCAAGGCACTACACTAAGGGGAAGGGATACAAGTGCAAGCAATCAAAACACTCTCTTCCCTCTTACCTTCTATTGGGGGAAGATCACATATAAAGGGAATGTGGAAGGGGAGGTAGAGAAAGGTTTTAAAGGGAAGGGTAGGAGGGAACAAAGTCCATAGTTTGAGTCCAACTAGGTAGGGGTGGCTAGAAAAATGTCCTAACAGCTCTACACAAAAGTCAACTGGCTGCTTTTGGAGGAGTTAGGTTACCTTTCCTTGGACATCTTCAACCAAAGGAATACATATCTGTTAGGTATGCTACCATGGAAATTCCTCTTGGGTATGAGTTGGGCTTGATGGTTGCTAAGATCCTTTCTCATTCTCAAATTCTCTGGTTCTGAGAAAATAGAGTGCAGCACTAAAAGAAAGAATGAATAGATGCTGATGATGATAACCAAAAATAGGTGTTATAGGCTCTAATGGGACTGAGGCAAATTGGGGCATGGATTAGACTACTACTCAGGGTGGATATGATGATATAATTAGCACTCTACCCAATTAATAGGCTTCCTCTTACAAGACATTGTCTACTGTGCATGTCTATTTCAGATAGTATGCCATCTTGGAGAGAGAGAAGGGAAGGGAAACGGAAAATTTAGAACTCAAAATTTTATAAAACTAAATGTTGAAAACTTAAAAATAATTAAATAAATAATAAAAATTGTTTTAAAATTAAATAATTAAATTATTTTTTAAGAACCGCAAGACATCTTCTAATGAAAAGACCATTCACTGGAGATGCTGGAGAAGGAAAATTCTGACAGATACACATTGGACAAGGTGGCTTCTAACATCCCTTCTACCTAAAAGATGTAGAAAAGGCTAAGATATCCAACTTGTATTTTGTTGTTTTCTCTATCAAGGAGACAGATCCAAGAACTCCTTATGCCAATCTGTGGTTATTTTTCAGCTGTTTTCAATTATATCTAACCCTTCTTGACCCCTTTTGGGGTTTTCTTGGCAAAGGTACTGGAGTGGTTTGCCATTTCCTTCTCCAGCTCATTTCATAATGAGGAAACTGAGGCAAACAGAGTTAATTCACTTGCTAGGAAATGCCTGAGACCATATTTGAACTCAGGAAGATGAGACTTCCTAACTTCAAGCCTCTATCCACTGAGCCACATAGTTGCCCAATTGCACTATACTAATTGGACTATAACAATATATCTATCGAGAGAGAGAAATAGATGAATAGACATAGATAGACAGATAGACAGACCGATAGACAGGCAGGCAGAAAGATAGATAGAATTGGTATAAGGAATTCTTGGGCAAAGAAACTCCTAATAATGCAGGTCAACCTCTTTCTTCCACTTAGTCTTAAAGCATTGCCTAGAGCATTGAAAGATAAAGAGATTTGTCCAGAGTCACACAGCTAATGTGTGCCAGAGGAAGCCCTTGCCCTGAGCCTTCCTAGCTGAGATTCCAGCTATCTAATCCCACACTGCTTCTCATGGGCTCAAAAGGACAGAACAGAAATGGTTAAAAGAGAGATGAAATGAAGAGAAGGTGAGAGTAACTGGCTGATCTCAAAGAGTTCAGATTATCAGGGCTGATGGGTATTGGATATACAAGAACTGGCAGATATGACTGTTAAATTGGAAGAGGGCAAATGTTGCCCTGCTTAATCAAGTTGGTTTGATTTCAATTCGTGACAAAATTGTAGAACACATGATTACTTTTGAAGGATTGCAGACATTTAGAAAAGGAAGCAGTGATCACTAAAAACTAACATGGTTTCATTAAGAACAGATCATGCCGGATTAGCCTTATTTCCTTTTTGGATCAGAAAATCAGAGGACTATGGCATGCATAGTATCCTTAGTTTCAATGAGGCCTTTCAGAAAAACATCTCATATATTTCTTCATGTGAGATGGAAAGGCCCTGGTTGGATCATAAACAGGGTGCAATGGAGACCACTGAACTTGGACTCAGGAGAGACTGAGATTGATTCTAACCTCTAACAGTAGTTGATTGACCAGTGAGTCACTTAACTTCTCACTGTCAGTGTCAGTTTCTTCTCCTTTTAAACAAAGATGGCAAAAGTTCATTATCTACCTCAGTGGGTAGCTACAGGATCAAATGTCCACTTAAATAGCCTCCTGGTCCATCCAACCTAGGATTATATAAGGAGCTAAACAACTATAATGTTGTTACAGATACTCCCACAACAACAAAAAAACCCAATATTTTATTTATGCCATGTATTGCAAAAAAAATGTGATTTCCCTGTTTCACAAGTAAGAAAAGTATAGTGAACCTGCTTCAGCTTGAGAACGGTTAGGTGCAGACACTCCTGGTACATAATCCCTCTAGGGGACAAGCTCTTTTGGAAAGCATTTGGTAACTGAAGTGTCTCTGCACAATTACTAGAAGACTGGTTTTGCAGGCAGGGTTCATGCAAGACAGAAGCTATTTTCTTTTCTCTGGGTAGAAACTCAAAACAGAATTGGTATCCAAAAATCCCTCCCCGAGTCATCTCGATGGCAGACATATGTGAAATTCTGTAGTTCTGCACTGTTAGGTGTTTGTGTGCTAGGTAGGGGATAGAGCAGAGAGTTCATGATTCTCTAATCAAGTCAAATAGGTTTTATTTTTAAAGGTAAAAATGAAAAAAAGTGACTTTATAAAGATGTTCTTTGTAAAATCAATACCTATGAATTATTTTTTAAAAAATTTTTCACTGTGACCTTACATAAAAGACAAAAAGATCCTAACAGAGCTGGAAGAAACTCTAAAGACCATCTAGTCTGGCCCTCTTATTTCTTAGTTAAGGAAAATGAGGCCAAACCAACTGCCCAAAATGGCAGAGCTGAGATTTTATAGAACCTCCAATTCCATAGCCAGGGAAATTTGAGTCATACAATACTGCCAATGTTTCAATATACAAAGAACAAGAGAGGACAGTTATTATGAACTTGTTCATTTCTGTTATATACAGAACATTGTTCATTTTTGTTATATAGTTTTTCTAGGGATATATTAAACTTAACATGGTAGTAACAACATTGCCCTGTCTTTCTGCCTGTTTCTTTTTCTTCTATGTATTCTTTGACTGTTTAATGTCTCTTTTTCCTTTTCCTTTTCTTTTTTAGGCATTTGCTATCATGATAATCTAAAATACCTCCAGCCCTATGTTATCTGTAAGCTATAGGTCAATGAACTTAACTGACTTCTGGCAAAATTTTAAGACAGATAAATACAGAGATGTTTGTGGATATCTAGAAAAGGAGCCAGTGGTCACAAAGAGCCAGGTGAGTTTCATCAAGAACTAATGGGAACAGAGACTATGAGAAGACAGGCACACTAATACATTGTTAGTGGAACTACAAAGTGACCCACCCATTCTGGATACCAACTTAAAGTGAAGCTAGCAAACTAACTAAGCTGTCCATACGCTTTGACCCCACAGAAGCCCCTCCTAGGCGCATGTCCTAAGGAAGTCACAGGCAGAGGAAACAAAATACTCATGGTATCACCTTTTCTTTCCAGCTTTTTGCTGCTACCAAGTGTTCTTTGATTGTGAAATGACTGGAAAAAACCCCTCAAAATTATGGTATATGAATGCAATGAAGGAAGATAGAGAAAAATCTTGCAACCACTACAAATTTATGTTTGTAAACATAAATTTTTAAGTGAGGGCCTTCATCTAGGCCCTCACTTGCTATTAGACAATCCTACCATACTTCTACTCTCCCACTCTCCATGATGGCTCTTCTAAACTTTCACATCCCTCTTCAAACCTCTTAGGGCTCCTTTCTGCCTCCTCTTCCAACTGAGAACCTTGTCTTATATTTTACAAAAACAAATGAGGTTGTTCCCCAAGAATTCTCCCTTCCTTTCCTCCTCCTTCCCCCTCCTTCTGTCCCTATCTCCTCCTTCACCTCTGTCTCGATTACCTACTGCTTACCAAGGCTAACACCTCTACCAGCTCATGCAGTTCCGTAATATCCTATCTCTCCCACATACCGCCCCTCTCTCAATCTTCCCCATTCTTTAGGGAATGTCTATCTGCTGACTCAGTCCCTATTGGCAGCTAACATGCACATCTCCCTATCCTGAAAAAAAACCCTAACTTGATCCTTCCAAACCGGGTATCTTTCTTCTCACTTCTTCTGCCCTTTGTAGCTAAAAGTTCTCAAAGGATCATGTAGAATAGGTGCCCCCATTTTCTCTCACCCCCCACTCTGTTCTCCATTCCTTACAATCTGGATTGCACCCTGATCATTCACCAAACCTGCTCTCTCCAAAGTGACCAGTAACCTCTCAGCTGCCAAATCCCACGGCCTTTTTCAATTCTCATTCTTCCTGCAGCCTATGAGGCTGTTGATCACTCTTTCTTGATGCCCTCTTCTCTCTAGGTTTTTAGGACACCCTCTTTCCTGGTGGGTATCCTAACTATCTGGCCATGCCTTCCCTGTCTCCATTACTTCAGCCTCTTTCAGATGACACCCTCTAACTGTAGGTGTTCCTCCAGGCTCTGTCCTGGGCCCTCTTCACCCTCCAAGCTACTTCTCTTGGTGATCTCATCAACTCCCATGGATTTATTACCACCTCTATGCTGATGATTCTCAAATCTGTCTTTGCTGCCCTGAACTCTCAACTAGTCTCCAACTTGCATCTTCAACTGCTTTTCAGACATCTTGAACTGGATGTCCAATAGACATTTTAAATTCTGTATGTCAAAAGAGGAACTTGTTATCTTTTCCCCTTAACCCCTTTCCCCTTCTCTTTCTTTTTGACTTTAGAGGGCAATGCCATCCACTCAGTCTCCCATCCTGGATTCCTCTTTCACTATCTCTCAGGCCACTATATCCAATCTTCTGCCAAGGCTTGTAGATCTCATCATTGCAACATCTCTCAAATATGCCCCTATCTCTCCTCTGACCCTGCCCACACCCTGGTACAGACCCCTCACACCTGGACTCTCCCAATAGCTTCAGGGAGGGGGAGGGGGTCGGCCTGACTCAAGTCTCTCCCCACTCCAGTTTACTCTCCATTCAGCCACTCAAGTGATTTTCCTAAAGTGCATTTCTGACCAAATCACCCCCCTACTCAATAAACTCCTATGACTCCCTTCCATCTCCAGGCTTGAGCCTACAAAATCCCCTGTTTGGTTCAAAGCCCTTCCTAACCTAGTCCCTTCCTATTCTTTGATCTTCTGAGGCTAGCCTCCTGGATGTCTCGTGAACAAGAGGCTCCCCCTCTTAGCTCTGGACATTATCTCTGGCTATCCCCCATTCCTAGAATGCAGTCCCTCTCCCACTTGGACTGACCTCCCTGGCTTCCTTTGAGTCTTCACTAAAACCCTTCCCTCTACAGAGAGCCTTCTGGAGACCCCCTTCCTTCAGTGACTTTGCTCTGTTAATTACTTCCCATTTATCCTGTATGTAGCTTACTTGTATGTAGTTGTTTGCCTGTTGTCTCCCCCATTAAGTTGTAAGCTCCTCGAGAGCAGGGACTGCCTTTTGCTTCCTTTTGTATCCCCAGGGCTTATCATAATGCCTTGGACACAGTAGGCACTTGTTGAATCATTTTTCACTGTTGTCCAACTCTTTGTGACCACATTTGGGTTTTTCGTGGCAGAGATGCTAGACTGATTTGCCATTTCCTTCTGCAGCTCATTGTACAGATGAGGAAAC
Source organism: Potorous gilbertii (assembly GCA_028658325.1). Taxonomy (NCBI): domain Eukaryota; kingdom Metazoa; phylum Chordata; class Mammalia; order Diprotodontia; family Potoroidae; genus Potorous; species Potorous gilbertii. The sequence continues at coordinate 108,436,148 of CM053769.1, forward strand.
GGAGCCAAACAATGTGAAATGACTTGCCCAGGGTCACATAGCTAGTAAATGTCTGAGGCAGGATCCGTAAGAACTAGTTATCCCTTTGTAAAAGTTAATTGATGTTAATTAGCTAAATAATATTAGGGTGCTAATCAGTAGAGAATATTGATATAAAAAAGACAATCATGAGTAGTTTAATATTGGGGAGAACACATTGAAATGGGGGTTCAAGCCATTAAAAATAGTAAGGAATCACCTTAACCCCTCATAAGTGTTCCCACTTAGTGGGGAGATATAGCCTTCTACCATGTGTGTCGGTGTGCATGTGTGTGTGTGTGTGTGTGTGTGTGTGAGAAAGAGATAGGCAGACAGACAGACAGACAGACAGAGACAGAGAGAGACAGAGACAGAAAGAGAGACAGGGAGAGAAAGAGAGAGAGACACACACAGAGACGGAGAGACAGACAGAGAGACAGAGATGGGGGAGGGAGGGAGGGAGGGAGGGAGAGAGAGAGAGAGAGAGAGAGAGAAGAGAAGAGAAGAGAAGAGAAGAGAAGAGAAGAGAAGAGAAGAGAAGAGAAGAGAAGAGAAGAGAAGAGAAGAGACAGGGAGGGAGGAAGAACTGGGAAACTAGATTCTTGTATCATGAAGATTTAAACATTCTCTGTTTGGCTTTTAAAGCTCTTGACCCCTTGAGCCTGGCCTATCATTGTCTCATTATCTATTACTCTTCCTCCCATATTCTATGATCCAGTCAAACTGGCTTTCTCTCCGTTCCATCTCCCATTTCTGTGATCTGTGCCTTGGAATGCCCTCCCTCCTCACATCTGCCTCAGAGAATTCCTCTCTTCCTTCTAGATGCAGCTCAAGCAGCATCTTCATCATGAAGCTTTTTCTGATACCTCAAACCACCTTGTAATTAACAACTTTGTGTTCATTTTTTAATATTTATTCAATATACACTTATATGTCCTTGTCATCATTTCCATTAGAACGTAGTATCTTTGAATGGAAGAATTTATTACCAAACAAGAGATAGAGAACATTATGAAATGCAAAATGGACAATTTTGATTACATTAGACTAAAAAGGTTTTGCACAAAGTCAATGCAACCAAGATTAGAAGGGAAGCAGAAACCTAGGAAATGATTTTTACAGCCAGTGTCTCTGATAAAGGTCTCATTTCTAAAATATGTAGAGAACTGAGTCAAATTTATAAGAATACAAGTCATTGCCCAATTGATAAATGGTCAAAGAATATGAACAGGGTGTTTTCAGAGGAAGAAATTAAAACTACCCACAGTCATATAAAAATGTTTTGAATCAATATTGATTAGAGAGATTCTAATAAAAACAACTCTGAGGTACCACATCACACTTACCAGACTGGCTAACACGATAAAACAGGAAAATGATAATTGTTGAAGAAAATGTGGGAAAATTGGGACATGAATGCATTGTTGGTGGAGTTGTGAACTGATCCAACCATTCTGGAGAGCAATTTGGAACTATGCCCAAAGGGCTATAAAACCGTGTGTACTCTTTGACCCAGCAATACCACTGCTAGGTTTGTATCCCAAAGACATCATAAAAAAGGGGAAAAGACCCACACATACAAAAATATTTATAGTAGCTCTTTTTGTGGGGACAAAGAATTGGAAACTGAAAGGATGCCCAATAATTGAGGAATGGCTGAACAAGTTGTGATATACGAATGTAATGAAATACTATTGTGCTATAAGAAATGATGAGCAGGAGGACTTCAGAAAAACCTGGAAAGACTTATGTGAACTGATGCTGAGTGAAACAAACAGAATCAGGAGAACATTGTACACAGTAACAGTCACAGTTTGTAAGGACTGTTTCTGACAGACTCGATCCTTCACAGCAATGCAAGGACCTAAAGTGTTCCCAAAGGACTCTGGATTCAAAATGCCATTCACGTGCAAGGAAATATGGAATCAGAATGCAGAATGAAGCAGACTATTTTCTCTTGTGTTATGCTTTGTTTTGGTTTTTCTCATGGTTTCTCCTATTCATTTTAATTTTTCTATGCAACATAATTATTGTGAAAATTTGTTTCATAAGTATATATGTGTATAACCCATGTAAGAATGAAAGCCTTCTCAGGGAGGGAGGAGAGAGGGGGGGAGAAAATTTAAGATTTATGGAAGTGATTGTTGAAAACTGAAAACAAATAGATTAATTAAATTTTAAAAATAAGCTTTCTATCTCTTCAAAAAAAATCTTATAAAAGTGAATGTTTAAAACTAAAAACAAATTAATTTTTTTAAACAGAATATAATCTTTTTGAGAGTAGAGATTGTTTCTTTCATTGTATTTGGACGGCCACTGACTAGCATACTACTTGGCACATAGCATGTGCTTAATAAACACTTGGTTGATTGAGATAAGGAAGAATGAACGATGTAGACCAAAAGGGTAATATAAACAATGATTATCATAATGTAATTGAAGAGATCTCTAACAGGAAGCAATATCTGAGAAATTGAAAAATCAATGTTGTCCTACAGATGAAATAATGCGATATTTCTCCTTCATCAAGCAAAAATGGGGAAGACTTTTTGGGGAAAATGAATTCAGTTTCGGATATGTTGACTTTAATATGTCTATGGGACATAAAGTTTGAAATGACCTAATGGGCAGTTGGAGCTAGCAGACTGAAGGTTAGGAGAGAGGCAAAGGCTGAGTAAGTAGATCTGAGAATCATCAGCTTAGAGATGATCATTAAATCTGTGGGAGCAGATAACTATAAAAAATTGTATACAGAGAGGGGGAAAAGCGGGTGTAAGACAGAGTCCTGGAGGATCTCCACCTTTATTAGGTGTAATCTGGACAAAGATCCATCAAAAGAGACTGAGAAGGAGTAATCAGATGGGCAGAAGAAACAGGATAGTTATGTCACGGAAACCTGGAGAGAAGAGTTTATGAGGCTTGGGTTTTTAAAAATCTTACCTCTCTCATCTTGACTTCCTTTCAGTCTCCTGGTGCCTTCTTCCCTACTGCTCAGGCCTACCTATTTTAAGAAAGAAAAAGAAAAACAGCCTTCACTTGACTCAACCATTCCTTCAAGCTGACATCCTATAGCTCTCTTTCTCTCTCCCCCTCCCTCCCTCCTCTGTCTCTCCTCTCTCTCTTTCTGGTTCTCTCTCTCTCTCTCTCTCTCTCTCTCTCTCTCTCCCCCCCCCCCCGTCTCCCCCTCTGTCTCTGTATATTTTTTTCTTAATTTGTTTTCAGTTCTTAACAATTATTTCCATATGTTTTAAATTTTTTCTCCCTCCCTCCCCAAGAGGGCATGCAGGCTTACATAGGTTCTACACATACATTCTTATTGAACATATTTTCACACTGAACAAAAGCTCTTAGAAATCTCTTTCCTTTGAAAGCCTACCATATCCATCTCTCACCATCACAGGATGGGGTTATGAACTTCAAATTTACATTTAAGGAGAAAGCTCATTTCAGACATCTCATTTCTCAACAGGTTCAACATCTTTGGGACTTCTCTGAGCCCCTGAACTGGGGTACCTTCCCCTCACTCCAATGCATTTTCTTTTTCTTTTTATAATTATTTCCTTTCAGTTTTCAACAATCACTTCCATAAGTTTAAAATTTTTCTCCCTCTCCCTCCCCAAGATGGCATGCAATTTTATATGAGTTCTACACATACAATCTTATTAATCACATTTTCACATTAGTCATGTTGCATAGAAGAATCAAAATGAGTAGGAGAAAGCATGAGAAAAAATCAACCAAAAGAAAACAAAATAGACAATTTTCTGTTTCAGTCTGTGTTCCAACTCCATAGTTCTTTCTCTGCATGTGGATGGCATTTTACATCAAGAGTCCTTTGGGAATGTTTTAGGTCCTTGCATTGCTGTGAAGGACTAGATCTACCAGGAACAGTCCTCACACACTGTGTCTGTTACTGCTCCTTTCACTCAGCATCAGTTCATCTAAGTCCTTCCAGATCTCTCTGAAGAATTCCTGTTCATCATTTCTTATGGCACAATTGTATTCCATTACATTCGTATATCACAACTTGTTCAGACGTTTCTCAATTGATGGGGATTCCCTCAATTTCCAGTTCTTGGCCACCAGAAAGAACTGCTATAAATATTTTTGTACATGTGGGCCCCTTTCCCGTTTCTATAATCTCTTTGGGATATAGTCCTAGAAGTGATATTACCGGGTCAAAGAGTATGCACATTCTTGTAGCCCTTTGGGCATAGTTCCAAATTGCTCTCCAAATGGTTGGATTAGCTCACAGCTCCACCAGCAATGAATTAGTGTTCCAACTCTCCCGCATCTTCTCCAACGTTTATCATCTACCTGTTTTGTCATGTTAGCCAATTTGATAGGTGTGATGTGGTACCTCAGAATTGTTTTGATTTGTATCTCCCTAATCAATAGTGCTTTAGAGCATGTTTTCATATGACTACTGATAACTTTAATTTCTTCCTCTGAAAACTCCCTGTTCATATCCTTTGACCATTTGTTAATTGGGGAAGGACTTGTGCTCTGGTACATTTGACTTAGTTCTCTATATATTTTAGAAATGTGGCCTTTATCACAGACACTAATTGCAAAAATTCTTTCCCAGTTTTCTGCTTCCCCTCCAATCTTAATTGCATTGGGTTTCTTTGTGCAGAAAACTTTTCAATTTAACATAATCAAAATTATCCATTTTGCCCTTCATAATGTTCTCTATCTCTTGTTTGGTCATAAATTTCTCCATTCTCCATAAATCTAACAAATGCACTATTCTTTGTTCCCCTAATTTGTTTATAGTATCAGTTTTTATAGTTAGATCATGTATTCATTTGGACTTTATTCTTGTGTACAGTGTCAGGCATTGGGCTATGCCCAGTTTTTACCACACTGTTATCCAGTTTTCCCAGCAGTTTTTGTCTAACAATGAGTTCTTATCCCAGAAGCTGGGGTCCTTGGGTTTAGCAAACAGTAGATTGCTGAGTTCATTGACTATTGTGTCTTGAGTACCTAACCTATTCCACTGGCCTACCCTTCTATTTCCTAGCCAGTACCAAGTGGTTTTGATGATTGCTGCTTTATAATACAGTTTGAAGTTGGTATGGCTAGACCACCTTCCTTAGCATTTCTTTTCATTAGTTCCCTTGATATTCTGGACTTTTTGTTCTTGCAGATGAATTTTGATTCTATTTTTTCTAGCTCTGGAAAATAATTTTCTGGTAGTTTGATTGGTATGGCACTGGATAAATATATTAATTTAGGTAGGATTATCATTTTTATTATATTAGCTCAGCCTACCCACAAGCAACTGCTTTTCCACTAACTTAGATCTGACTTTATTTATGCAAAAAGTGTTTTGTAATTGTGTTCACATAGTTCCTGGGCTTATTTTGTCAGCTAGATATTTTATAGTGTCTACTGTAGCTTTAAATGGAATTTCTCTTTCTATCTCTTGCTGTTGGTCTTTATTAGTAACATAGTGTGTTCTTCCTTCATTGCTGAAGAAGACCTTGCCATCAGAGAAATAATGATATGACTTGCATTTGACTTTGTTCTGAGGGCTGTGCAGGTCACCAGCCCCACTTCTCCTCCAGAGCCATCTGAATCCAGTGACCAGATATTCATCAAGATGACTGGAGATGACCTAGGACGAGGCAATTGGGGTTAAGCCCAAAGTAATCCAGCTAGTGAGTGTCAAGTGTCTGAGGTGAGATTTGAACTCAGGTCCTCCTGACTCCTGTACTGGTGCTCTATCCACTGCACCACCTAGCTGCTATATGTTAGTAATATATGGAAATACTATATATGCTATATGTTAGTAATATAGAGAAATGCAGATGATTTATGTGGACTTATTTGATATCCTGCAACTTTGCCAAAGTTATATATTATTTCAAGTAGTTTTTTTACTTGATTCTCTAGGATTCTCTGAGTATATCATCACATCATCTGCAAAGAGTGATAACTTAGTTTCTTCTTTGCCTATTCTAACTCCTTTAATTTCTTTTTCCTCTCTCATTGCTAAAGCTAACATTTCTAGTACCATATTGAATAACAATGGTGATAGTAGACATCCTTGTTTCACCTGTGATCTTAATGGAAATGCATCTAGCTTATCCCCATTGCTAAAATCATTGCTGATGGTTTTAGGTAGATACTACTTAATTATTTTAAGGAAGGCTCCATTTATTCCTATGTTCTCCAGTGTTTTCAACAGGCATGGGTGTTATTTTGCTAAAAGCTTTTTCTGCATCTGTTGAGATAATCATATGGTTTTTGTTAATTTTGTTGTTGATATGATCAATAATGCTGACAATTTTCCTAATATTGAACCAGCCCTGCATTCCTGGTATAAATCCTACCTAGTCATAATGTATTATTTTTGTGATAAGTTGCTGTAATCTATTTGCTACAATCTTATTTAAAATTTTTGCATCTATATTCATTAGGGAAATTGGTCTATAATTTTCTTTCTCTGTTTTGGCTTTTCCCAGTTTAGGTATCAGAACCATATTTGCATCATAAAAAGAATTTGGTAGCACTCCTTTGCCAATTTTCCCAAAGGGTCTATATAGTATTGGAGTTAATTATTCATTAAATGTTTGACAGAACTCACCTGTATATCCACCTGACCCTAGAGAGTTTTTCCTAAGGAGTTCATTGATGGCTTGTTCAGTTTCTTTTTCTGAGATGGGGTTATTTAAGTATTCAACTTCTTCTTCTGTTAATCTGGGCAATTTATACTTTTTTCAATTTGTTCTTTTTCTAGCTTTTTCAGTTGCATGCCCATTTCATTGATCTTCTCTTTCTCCATTTTATTCACGTAAGTGTTCAATGATACAAAACTTCTCCTATGAACCGTTTTTGCAGTATCCCATAAGTTTTGGTAGGCTGTCTCATTATTGTCATTCTCTTGAATGAAGTTATTGATTGCTTCTATGGTTTGTGGTTTGACTCACCCATTCTTTAGGATTAGATTATTTAGTTTCCAATTACTTTTTGGTCTATCTCTTCATTGCCCTTTATTACATATAATTTTTATTGCATCATGATCTGAAAAGGATGCATTGACTACCTTTGCCTTTCTGTACTAGATTGTAAAGTTTTTATGCCCTAGTACAGTCAGTTTTTGTGTATTTGTCATGTACCACTAAGAAAAAGGTATATTCCTTTCTATCCCCATTCAGTTTTCTCCAAAGGCCTATCATATCTACCGTATTCAGAATTCCATTCACCTCCTTAAATTCTTTCTTGTTTATTTTGATTTATCAAGTTCGGAGAGGGGGAAGTTGAGGTTCCCGACTAGAATAGTTTTGCCGTCTATTTCTTCCTGTAACTCCTCCTCCAAGAATCTGGATGCTGTACCACTTGGTGCATACATGTTTAGTGATGACATTGCTTCATTGTCTGTGGTGCCTTTTAGTAGGATAGTTTCCTTCCTTATCTCTTTTGATTAGATCGACTTTTGCTTTTGCTTTGTCTGAGATTAGGATTGCTACCCCTGCTTTTTTAAAATCAGCTAAAGTATAATATATTCTGCTCCAACCTTTTACCTTTACCCTGTGTGTATCCCCCTGATTCAAATGTGTTTCTTATAAACAATATATTGTAGGATTATTATTTTTAAACCATTCTGCTATTCACCTCTGTTTTATGGGAGAGTTCATCCCATTCACATTCACAGTTATGATTACTATCTGTGTCTTTCTCTCCATCCTATTTCCCTCCTCCCTGTTTATGCTTTTATTTCTCCCTTCCCCTCTTCAAAAGCTTTACTTTTGACCACTGCCTCCCTCAATCTTCCCTCCCTTCTATCAGCCCCTCTCCCTTTTCCATTACTACTTCTTCACTCCCTTTTAACTCCACCCTTCCTTTTCTTTCCCCTTTCCCCTCCTACTGCCTGTAGAACAAGTTAGATTTCTATACTTAACTGAATGCTATTCCTTCCTTGAATCAAATTCGATGAAGAGTAAAGTTCAAACAATGCTCATCTTTCTCCTCTTTCCCTCTACTATGTTTTTGTGCCTCTTCCTTTAATGTAATTTACCTTTTTCTGCCTCCTCCTTTTCTCCTGTTATAATACTTTAGCACCCTTTAATTACATCTATGTATATCCCTTTAAATGTCACAATATAAAATATTTCTATATTTAGAAATATTTTTCTAACATATAGACTATTTCAATATTCTAATATATAGGATATTCTATATTTAGAAATATTTTTCTTATAGACTATTTCAATATTCTAATGTATAGAATATTTCATATTTCTATTATGACATTTATCATCACTCTCACATCTATGTGTGTCCCTTTTAAATGTCATAATAAATATAAAATTCTCAACATTAACAAGTATCATCCTCCTATATAGAGATGTCAATAGTTTGCCCATATTGAATAATAAACTTATTTTTCTTTTTTTCCCCTCTGTTTACCTTTTTATGCCTCTCTTGAGTCTTTTTATTTGAAGATCAAATTTTCTTTTGAACTCTGACCTTTTCATCAGGAAGGTCTAGAAATCCCTTATTTCACTGAATGTTCATCTCCTTGCCTGTAGGATAATGCTCAGTTTTGCTGGGTAATTGATCCTTGGTTGTAGTTCAAGTTTCTTTGCCTTAAGGCATATCATATTCCAATCCCTCCAATCTTTTAAATTAGAAGCTGCAAGGGTCCTGTGTGATCCCGACTGTAGTTCCTCAATATCTGAGTTGTTTCTTTATGGCTGCTTGCAGTATTTTCTCCATAACTTGACAGTTCTGGAATTTGCCAACAATATTCCTTGGTGTTTTCAATTTGGAATTTCTTTCAAGAGGTGATCAGTGAATTCTTTCAATTTCTATTTTGCCATCTGGATCTAGGACCTCATGGAAGTTTTCCTTGATGATTTCTTGGAAGATATTGTCCAGGCTCCTTTTTTCATTATGGCTTTCCAGTAAACTAGTAATTCTTAGATTTCCTTTCCTGGATCTATTTTCCAATTTAGTTGTTTTTTTCAATGAGATATCTTACATTTTCTTCTATTTTTTTTTCATTCTTTAGATTTTTTTTTTGACTGATTCTTCGTGTCTCATACAGTCATAAGTTTCCATTTGCCTAGTTCTAATTTTTAATACATTGTTTCCTTCAGTTAGCTTTTGTACTTCCTTTTCCATTTGTCCAGTTGGGGCTTTGTGCTTCCTTATCCATTGGGCCAATTTTACGTTTTAAGGAGCTGCTTTCTTCAGTGAATTCTTCTTTTCATTTTGTCAGTTAAATTTTTAAAATCATTTGCCAAATCTTCTTCCACCTCTCTAATTTGACTTGAACTCTTCCAAGAATGTTTTTTGGGCTTGAGATCAGTTCATATTCCCTTTTGAGGTTTCAGATGTGGGTATATTGTTGGTGATGTCCCCTTCTGAGTTCATATTTTGGTCTTCTCTGTCCCCATATTAAGATTCTATGGTCTTTGCTTTTTTGATTTGCTTTTTGCTCATGGTGATTGCCTTTTTCCTGGCTTTTACAGTGGATCTCTGTTTCTGAGGCACAAGGGACTCTGTCCCACATTTCTTGTGCTGAGAATTTGAGGCCTGGTTACTACCTTCGCATGCTGTGGCTTCTGGTTCTTTCAGCTAGAAGCTACATAATGCTGCAGCTTACCTGGTGCAGAGCTGGCTGGTGTATGCCAAGGCCAAGGCCACATGAAGTCTTTCTGAGTTTCCCTGGGATACACTGAAGCTCACTGTGTGAGGTGCAGGGTAGAGGTTTTCTGACTGCAGGAGTTCTCCTCCTCCCCTACTGCTGAGCTAGAGCACAGGCAAGCTTAGAGGTTGGTAAACCCTTGTCTGTGCTAAGGTACACCTGGGGTCCTGGTATTGGTGCTTACTGGCTCCACCTCCTTGGGGCATAGACTCTCCTCCTGGTCCACTGAGGTGAGGTTTGCTGGGATGCCTCTGGTCCTGCAATGGTCCCCTTTAGCCAAGAAATACTCTTGTTGTTGATCTCCCTAGCCTCCCAAGCTGAGAGATTGCTGTGCCCCTTCTGCTGATTCCACGATTCCAGGATTTTTCCTGGGCAAACATTCTCTGGGTTTTTCAAGGTCAACAAGAGGAGAGTGAGAGCGCTTACAGTCTACTCCATCATCTTGGCTCCTGGAAGTTCAAGTAGATGATTTTCAAACATTTAATCTGTGGGCTGATAGTCTCAGGAGTGGCTGTTGCTGTTACCAGGGGCCTCCATTTCTCTCTCACTCAATTCCACTGGATTCCCGTCCAGTGCTGATATGTTTGAGAATCTGTACTGATGTTTCCTCTATGGCTTCCTCCCATTAATTAAACCAGAATATATACATAAAATCTGTCCATGCTCTTTGCCTCTTTTTATTCTCTTCCACTCACTTCTCATCCCCTTATTATTTAGGTCTGATAACAACTACTCAAATTCTAAGAGTAACATCTAAGGGTATAGATATATTCATGGCTTAATCTAAAGATCTTAGTTCTTTTTGACATGTTATCCCTTTTTCTTTGACACTATTAATCACTCTCTTTATTTAGTCCCTTATGACTGCCCCCTTTTCTCTCCTCTGACACTGCCACCACTCCCAGTGTAGCTTCCTAGTTGGTTTCCCTAACTTGTCTCTCCCCACTCCAGTCCAGCCTTTCTTAACTATTCATTTTCCCTAAAGTACAGGTGGAACAATGTCCCCCTACATCCTCCACTCAATAAACTCCCGTGGCTCCCTACCTCCAGAACCAAATATAAAATCTTGTTTTGACTTTTAAAGTCCTTCATACCTTTCTAGTCTTACCAGCCTGTCCTCACCCCTTTCCCCATCTACATGTATCCTGTGAGCCATTGCTTCTTTGCTGTTTATCACACAACACACTACAACTCCTAACTCCAGGCTTTTGCACTGGCTGTCATCCATAGTCAGAATTCTCCCTCCTCATCTCTGACTCTTAGCTTCCTTAAAGTCTCAGCTAACTCTCACCCTCTGCAAAAAGCTTTACCTGGTTCTTAGTTCTGAGATTCTCAGATTACAGGATTATCATGCTATGTATCTTGTTTTGGCAATTGTTTGCAACTTTGTGAGACTGTGAACTCGAGGGAAGGGACTATTTTTCTATTTCTTTGTATCCATAGAAGGTAGCACAGTACCTCACAAATAGTAGGCACTTAGTGCTTGCTGATTTTTATCTTGAATTTTCTTCGCTTTTGATATGTGTAATTTTTAAAAATCAAATTAGCTAGTATATTAAAAAAAAAGCTTCTGGTTTAATTAATGGGAAAGTATGTATACTTTCTTTTCTCATTCAATACTTACCAAAGATCTATCATTTCTAACTTTTCTAAAGATCTTTTCATTTTTACCTTATTTACTTTTTGGTTAAATTTGTCTAGTTCTGAAAAGGATGTACTGAGATCTCACCATTTAAAGTTTTTCGTACTTCTACATGTAACTAAATTAGTTGGTTTTTTTTTTATATTTAGGTGCTATGCCATTCAGTAAATATGCTGAGTACTAAAATTGTGAACAGTACCTTTAAGCATAATGTAGTTTCCTTGTTTATCTTTTTAAATCAAATCTATTTTTGCTATCGCCTTATCTGAGATTTTGATTACTTACCCTCCCATTTTTTATTTCAGCTTCAGTTTTGACTCAGTAAATATTAAAATTAATTATTAAATTAACAATTTAATAAATAACAATTTAAAAATTAAAATTAGAACACTCAGTAAACGTTAAGCATCTGCTATGTGCTTATCACTGCAGTAAATGCTAACTTGGATAATAAATGTAAAGAATTTTAACCTAATAGATATTGCTCCAAACTTTCGTGAATCTTTACAAGTGCATAGCACATTGTCAGCAATCCATTCTAACCTCTTCTCTTTTATGGGTGAATATATCCCATTCACATTCATAGCTATGACTATTAATTGCATATTTTCCTTCATCCTAATTCTTTTTGCTTCCCAACACCCCCTTCCCTTTATCAGTTTCACACTTTCCTTCCAAGGTTTTTCACTCTTCCCCACACCTCTGCCCCTTCTAGTTTAACTTTTATGACTATGCCCCCTCTTAATCTATCTTCTCTTATTCTTCCCTTCCCCACCCGTTCCCTCCTATGTTGAGCTGAAGGCCTTTTACTCTTTGCATATGCTCTATCCTTGACCACTTTACTTCAAATGATCCGTGATACCTCTGCCTCTTTCCATTTCCAGACTGCTAGCCTGATTAGGAATTCTCTCTGCCCTTCCTCCTTTTTCTCCCCTTTAGTTATCACTCCCTTTCCTATATTCATCATTAAAACACCATTTCCTTTAGGTGAACTAGGCCCTCTATCCTAACTCCTTTTATGCCCTTGTAGCATCTCCCCACCCACATTAAAATGTAAACAGTTCATCCTTATAAAATTTGATTGTTGTCTACTTTTTATGATGTTCTTGATTCAAGATTATTTTCAGATTCTATTAGATTTTATCATTTAAATATCCCCATGCCATTTTAAAATAATTTTTTTAATGTTACAAAGTCCTCTCCTCTATTAAGATATATTTCCCTCCCTGTATGGTTAGATTTTTTTTCCTTAGTTATAGGCGTATCTTTTTCACTTTGGAGTATCGTATTCTTTACGATGGTACTTGCAATTCTTTCAGCTGTCTCATCTTTCAGTTCTTTCTGCCTGGTTGCAATACTTTCTCTTTTCCTAGAAGTCCTTTCTTGGATAATCCTGGCGTTTTAACGTTTTTCTTCAGGAAATCATTACTAGATTTTATTTTACTTTGCCCAGTTGTTATGTCTGGGCAATTTTCTTCCATGATTTTACAAAAGAACTCATTTTTGGTCATGGCTTTCAGGATATACAACTATTCTTCAATTCTTTCTCCAAGATTTTTCCAGATAATTTTTTTTTTATAGACTATTTTTCAGTCTTGTAACTTTATTATTTGGGACTTTTTTCTAAGTTGTTCTTTCCCCAAATCTTTGTTACACTCATTTCTTTTTAAATTCTTCCCTCTATAGCTTACTTCATTTACATTAACCTTTTCTTTAAAAATTTTTGCATCTTCCCCACCCCACCCCCATTATACTTGACTTTGTGGTTGTTTCCTTGAGCCATTGTTTATGATTGGTCTAGTATTATTTCTCTCTTTCAAGTTTGTTTTGAGCATCCCTGACGTTAAAATAGCTTATCTTTAAAAGATGTAATTTTATTGTTTTCCCAGGTTGTGATTTATGAAAAACAAGAATTCTTTTCTAATTCCATAAAAATAAAGTCGCAGTCTGAACTCAAGACTAGTAGAGCAAAATGGTGAAAGATTTCTCACTCCTTGTCATTATCTTCCCCTCCCCTCAAATTGCACCTCCTTGGCCCTGGTAATGAGTCCAGAGAACAAAACTGAGAATTCATCTCAGCTTCCTCCCATAACCATCACCCTCCCTCACTAAACCCTTCTGGACCCCTCCCTGCTCCATCCCAAACAACTCTCTCATAAACTAATTTCATTTCCAATTTTTCTTTTCACAAACTACAACATTGTAATTGTTACAACTTTTACACCAATGTAACCAAAACGTAGGAGAACAGGTGAGAGGATGGATTGTGTTTAAAGCTTATCAATGGGATCTGGGGAGGGGAAACCAGGAGACAGAATCAAAAAAGCAGCACTAACATGCAGTCTCCATGGAAACATTAAAGATCTTTATAAAAAGTTGTGAAAAGTTAGCTTCAGTGATCAAGTTTTATATACCTTTATTCATAGGGAGAAATATTGCTGTTTAAAAAGTATTTGATGTAAAATATTATGTGACACGTAGGGGATAGGTGGAGGCAGTTTTCTAAGGAATCCTGGGAGAGCATAGTGTGGGCCTGTTAGCATTCTAACACTGTGCTGCTTCCTCTTCAAAGCCTCCAAGAGATCATTTTAAAGGGCTCACTTGGCTTCATTTGCAGTCTTCAATTCATTAACATCCTTTGTTTTCTCAAAGTGCATTTCATTTAACATACATCTGATTTTATTTTCCATGTCCTCCGCCAGACACCCAATTTTAGTCATGTGGCGAGGAATCACACATGATTTCCTCTTTTTTATGTCTGCAAAGGCTGCTTCTGAGGTTCATGGTACCATAGCCCAACTTATGGGATGCAGCCACAGGATCCTGGTGATCCACTTGTATTGTATGGATCTATGCATGGATATATACATCCAAATGGTATGGATGACCAGTGGATTTCTTCTGAAATTCCACACTGATAAATCCCAGGAAGCTTTCATCTTGGATCCATCTCCAGAAGTCTTAATGAGGATTACTCCCCTGAAAAGTCAAAATTCAGATCCCAAATGTAACAAAACTCACCGTCACTACTGAGCATGGCAGTGTTGGCTCCTACCTCCAGCTTATGCAGGTAAATATGGTGTAACCCCATCCTCTCAGACCTGTTTGCTGCATAATGACCTATATGAATCTCCCTTTCAGCTGTAGTAACATAAAGGAGCTTTCCTAATATCGCTGGCCATTTTCAAGGGCATAAAGAGAAAAGATTTTCATACAGGTTGGTGACCAAGTCAATCAAGTCACCAAGGCTTTTCTCCATTTGCTCAGAAATGCCAATGAGGCAGCTAAGGTGGCTCAGCTGGAGTGCTAGGCCTGCAGTCAAGAAGCCCTGAATTCAAATTCGACCTCAAACAGTAGCTGTGTGACCTCGTCTAAGTTATTTAAAGCTGCCTGCCCCAGTTTCCTCATCTGTGAAATGAGCTGAATGACAAACTACTCCACTATTTTTGACAAGAGAATCCCCAATGGGTTCACAAGGAGCTGGAGACTTAACAGCAACATAACCAAGTGTTGATCACCACACTTCTGCGGCAGGATACGGGCCTTTTTCATTTACCCACTGTCCCTACTTTCTTTCCCAGAACGAGTCTGTGTTCCAGCTAGGCTCTACATCCCTGTTATTAACCCATCCCCGTATGGTTCTGATCTGCATTAACAGTTCCCCTCCTGCTGGGGTCAGATAGCCTACAGCATGGTACTGTTCTTCATGGGGGTCTAGCCCCAAGGCTGAGTGAGAGCATCAAGGCCCTTGTGCCCAGGACCTGAGGCATGTCTCCAGGAATCAGGATTGACATGAGCACAGAGGTCCTGCTCTTTACCTCTAGCTCTCCTCCAGGGGTATAGAATGAAGGGACAGAGATGTAGCTCAAAGGCTGACAGGCTAACGTTTGGTGGAGCTACACTGCACTGCTTCCTCCAGCATAATGCTTCCTCTATTTTGAAAGGACTTTTTCATGCCCACAGCTACCACTGTGGTTCTGTCCACTTACCTAATCTGTTAGTCTAGACTCTTACTGACTTTTTTACATTGCTCAAGCATGGCACCTCTGAGGGGCACTGAAGAATTTTTTTAAATGCATAGAAAAGAACTGATAGAAAGCCAGAAGGAAAAACAAACAGAATAGCCTTGAAAGTTACAGGTTGAATTTATTATGCACTTAAAGGAAAAACAAGCGATAATATATCTGTCATTTCAAGTACAAGCCTCATATTCTGTTCTCCTTTATGTAGAAATGTTCAATCTAAAGTATTAAGTTCAGATTAAAAAAAACCAAACAAATCAAAACAGGGCACCTCTCAACTAGACAGGGTTATCTTCCTACTTGTATTTCTACTCATGCCACTGTCTTCCAAGCCCATCACACATCCTTTCCAGATTAAACTCAGAACTGTCCTCCTCCTACCTTTCTAGTCTTACAACTTGCTCTCTGATCCAGCAACACTGGACGTCTTGCCTTTGTATAACACACTCCATCTCCTGACTTCAAGCATTTTCACTGGCTGTCTGCTAGGCCTGAAATTCTTATCCTCATCTCCATTTTCCTAGCCTCCCTGGCTTCCTTCAAATCCCAGTCCCTCCCAATTCCCCTTAACACTAACTAGTGCCCTGCACAGAGTAGGTTCTTAACAAACGCTTGTTGCCTAAGCAATCCCATGCCAGGCATTCCCTAATCAGTCCTAAGCTTGCTTTCATCTACCCTTCTTAATTCTATCTGCACAACCTTATCTTCCTTTAATACTTGTTAACTAGGTGATCTAACTTCATCTGATCGACATCTTTCCGTAGAATCTGTAAAGTATTAAGGACAGGGATCATGCACTAAATGCTTTCTGAAGCGCCTAGCTCTCTTGGTTACTAATTCTGTGGCAAATGCTACAGTCATGTGAAAATACGGGTATCCTGTTCAAATCTAGCAATACAAAGTGGGAGAGATGAGTAAGATAGTCATTGCCCTCTAAAAAAGCTTGTATTCTAGTTAAAGAGATGACTCCAAGCCAATGGACATTCTGCAACTAGCCTCCCAACTCAAATAAACAATCACACTTCAAAGTCAGATGTAAAAAGGCAATAAAATTACTTCCAAGATCTCATCAACTTTACAATATATGTATAAGCATGGTATTCGAGAACAGAATAATTCATGTTCATCCTGAAAACCTAAGTCATCAGGAAAAGACTAGCTTGAGTTCAATACACTATTAAGTCAGGAAAATATGGAATACATTTTACAAATAACTACTCCCATTTTTTTTAAAAAAATAAAAAAGGACATTTAAATCAGGGAAATTAATTGGTGTGAACAGCTCATTCCCTGTTTGATAAATGTGCCATTACTATATTTTATCTAATAACTTCATACCTACCAAGTATGATCACTTTGGTACCCATCAAAAGCAACATTGTAAGTAGGTTAGTAATAGGCTGTCTCCCCCATCCCCCCTTCTCCCCAACTGATAACAAACACTGACTTGCTAGTTTAAGTGTCATATAACTGGGCCTTGGCAAAATATGACAGATATTTGCAGAAGCCAAGAAAAATTTAAGTTGACTTGTTGACCAAAAAAATTTATGTTTTAACAAAATAAATACCCACTTTGAGAGAACTACTTAAAATGTAGGTCTCTAAAATTCTGAGTTGACCAAAGGTTAACAGTTAAGATTTAACGAAGAAAATAAACGGTCACTTCATATCCAAACTAAATGCCATGCTAGTACAAAAAACAAGCCAAACCAGAGGCGGACAATGTCACATACCAAGTTATGACAGATACTCAGGTGACCATTATCCTAACAAATAGTCTAACCCATGAAAAAATCTTTGACACCACATGTCCAAAGAAATGGAGAAAGTACAATCGTCTTCTGAAAACAGGACACTAAATATCACCACAATGACTCACAAGATTGTCAGTCAAGAAAATTCTTTAAGACACAGCAATCACAGAGAGATCCTTAGCAATAAACAACAAACACAAGTAGGTGCTGTTAAATATACAGTAGCAACATTTATTTCAACACTTGTATGTAAAAGATGTTTCTCCAGGCCAGATGATTTGATATAAAAATCAAACCCATCATACTCCCACCCACCCCCCGCCCCCAACAGTCCTTTCTACATCAAGTGCAATCAGAAATTTGTACAACATGAATATCTGTTTCTGAAACAAAGTTACAAATTAAGTGATAACAAAATACATAAAATCAACTGGACCCTAAATGAATTCTTAATGAATTCTTCTCCTGATCACCTGGAGCTTTTCTCTTCAGCCTCTTTCCGTTCTTTTTCTTTTTGTCGGGCCATGAATTTCTGTTAAAAATAATATGTAACACACAAAAAAATTCATCAGAAGTTTTTTTTCCACCTTGGCATCTATCCAAAGATACATACTTAAACTCAGACCAGCACCTTACATTATATTATGCAATAGTCTAAATGTATATGTGAACAAAATTATAATGAAATATAATAATGCATGAAAATTATAATTATATAATCATATAACATATAAATATAATTATATCTAATTATAAATGATAAATTATAAAAAATGAACGAAAAATTAAAAAATGAAATAAAATAAAATATGCAATAAAATGATTGTATGTGTCATTCCCCAACAGAAGTGGTCAAACGATGTAAACCAGAGCTGAACAACTTGGCAGTAGGGAGAGGCCAAAATTAAAACAGGCTAACCTTCTTTGGGCAGCAGATAGGCTTGACTAGAGCCCACAGGCCATATGTTGTTCAGGCCTGATATAAACAGCTCTCCAAAGTCACAAACTATTAACAACTACATGAAGGAATGCTCCCCATCACTAATAAGATAAATTAAAATCAAAATGACAAAATCAGAACCTTGCAGTTCCACCTCACATCATGCAAGTTGGCAAAAGACAGGAATAGTTTAAGTTGGCAGAATTTAAGGAAGATAAGACACATTACTATACTGCTAGGGGAACTGTGAATTAGCACAACTGTTTTAGAAAGTAATTTTTAATTACACAAATAAAGTGACTAAAATGGTCATACCCTTTAACCCAGAGATTTTCTTACTAGGCTTATATCCTATTATTAGTAAGAAGAAGGTTCCCATATACATCAAAATACACAGTGGCACTTTCTTTTGTTGTTCCTTAGTTTTCTTTCTTCTTGTGTCTAAATTTTAAAACATTTTTATTTCAGGTTTTCACTTCCAAATTCTATCCCTCCCTTCCCCAAGATAATAAGCAATTGAATCAGGTTACATATGTGCAATATGTAAAACATTTCCACGTTAGTCATTTCATATAAGAAAACTAGAATAAAAGGAAAAAAATGAAAGTGAAAAATAGCATGTACCAGCCTGTATTCAAATATCAGTTCTTTTTCTGGAGGTGGATAGTTTGCCTCATCAATTGAGTCCTGTGGGATTGATCTGGATTACTGTATTGCTGAGAACAGCTAAGCCATTCACAGTTCTTCACTAAAGAATATGCTGTTACTGTGTACAGTGTTCTCTTCACTTCCCTCAGCATCAGTTCATGGAAATTTGCCCATGTTTTTCTGACATCACCCTGCCTGTCACTTCTTTTATAGCACAGTAATATTCCATTACAATCACGTCACAGCTTGTTTAGCCATTCCTAACTGATGGGCACCCCTTTGATTTCCAATTCTTAGTCAACACACAAAGAGCTATTATAGCAGCACCATTTCTGCGCTAGCAAAGAACTGGAAACAAAGTAGATGCCCAAAGATAAGGGAATGACTAAACAAATGTGGCACATGAGTGTAGAGGAAAACTTACATTTTGCAAGGAACACCAATAACCACATATCTTCAAATACCCTAAAACATTTGCACGCCAAAAAAAAAAAAAAAAAGCAAATTTGGCAAAATTGTAAATAAGAAGTAGAGGTATGAGAAGATACTCCCACCCATGAGCAATTAATGATTTCGTCAATTATTTAGGTCTCTATTTGTGTAAAGAGTGCTTTGTCATTATATTCTTGTAGTTCTATGTGCATCTACTTTATAATTTCAATAATAATTTTAAAATGGAATTTCTCTCTCTTCTTGCTCAATTTTGCTGCCAAAATATAGAAATACTAATGACTTTTATATAGGTTTATTTCATATCCTACAATTCTGCTGAAGTTAACTGCCTTCAATTAGCTGACTCTCTAGGGTCTAAGTAAACCATCCTATCATCTGCAAAATTGAGTTTTGCTTTGTTTGCCTGTGGCTCACTCTACCAGTACCTTTTTCTTTATCTTACTGCTACATCTAGCAGTTCTAGTACTATACAGTAATGGTGATCATTGACATCCTGGCTTTACTCCTGATCTTACTGGAAAGGTATCTAATTTACCATCATTACAGAGAATGCTGATGCTTTTAAGAAAACACATTAATCATATTAAGGAAAGCTTTCTACTGTTTTTAACATAATAAATGTTGTATCAAAAAGCTTTTTCTATCTCTATTGATAGAATCACTTCTGTTGTCATTGCTATTAAATACTACCAATCATGTTTACAAGTTTCCTAATACAGAACTACCCCTGGATTCCTGGTATAAATTGAGCCTTTGCAACATCACTGTAGTCTCCCTGCCAATAAACATTTTCATTCACCAATGTAACTTAGGAATATTGGATTGATAAATTTCTCTTTTGTCTTTCCCTGGTTCAGATATCAAGAGCATATCTGTATCTTGTTAGGTTGATATACAATACTTCCTCTATTATTTTTCTCAAGCAGTTTATGCTGTATTTGCACTGTTCTTTAAATGTTTGATAGAATGCACTTGCAAATTTCATCAGTCCTGGGTTCTTCTTTGATAGTCATTTATAACTTTTTCAATTTCTTCTTGTAAGACTGAATTATTAAATACTCTATTTTCTGTTTTGTTGATCTGGGAATAATAATCATCCATTTTCATTTATACTGTCAGTTTTATTGGCATATAAACTGTTTGAAATAGTTCCTACTAACTTCATTTATTTCTTTCTCATTGGTTGTGCTTTTATAAATTAGGAACGTCCTGTCCCAAAGGAAGAGTGCCATACTAATTCTCTTAAGGATGCTGATTAGGGAAGGTACCTAAATCCACAAGTAGGCTTTGGATGAGGTAAGTAAAATGACATGTTTGGAGAAGAAAAGGTATTACATAAACCATGAACATAAATGAAATCCTCACTTGAAAGACACTAAGGGGATAGACACACATGAACATCAAAGATTTAGTGACAGAGATCTCTACAGGCCACTTTCCAAGGGGGCCCAGAGAGATTAAGTGGTCCATTTGACCAAAATCACACAAAGTGGTGGAACTGAGACTTGAACTCTGACTTCTCAGTCTGCAGCTTTTGTCACTGTCTCAGGTTACTTTATGAAAGAGCCCTTGAACTAAACAGAAACTAAAGGGGAACACAAACCATAAGGCTTTAAACTAAGACATAATGAGGGCAGAGTGCTAAAAGCAGTCCAGTGGTGACTGAGCACCATTTCAAGACTCGAGAATGTTACCTCTGTATTCTGCTTGTGACGCACACTCTTGCAATGATTTGCCATTGTTTTCTGATCCGAATAGAAGAGGGAACAAATAGGACAGAAGAAACCAGCCTTAGGGATAAGAAAATCTAAATCTGGAAGACAAGAAGACAAAGGATATATGTGAGTGTGCGAATATGTATTTTCACAGTTTTTAGGTACACCAATTTTTTACAAAGTACGATTATGTAAAATTGTGATATTCTAGAACCTTCATGGGATACTGGCATATTTAGGCACTCATCAATCCCAGGGAAGTGGTAGTTTGACAAGGTGTCTCCAAATGACTCTTAGAGAAGTTCAGGGTCTCAATACATTTCAGAAAAAGGTCTGAGAATTTTTCCTAACTCAACACCCTTTCAAATCCTTTTAAAACTCAAACTGGTGTGAAAACACCAACTAGCTTGAAGATATGGTAGTTCACAAGCAAGGCTGGATTTGTTACCCAGCTATTCCCAAGTCTCAGCCTTGTCACAGACCATGAGAACACATGCCAGCAGGCTTACCACACCACAGACTCATCTAGAATTTGTCTGAGTAGGATGAGAAGGGCATTCAGATGACAGTCCCACTGAATGGTTCAATGGCAAGAAAAGTACAAAGCTAATATGATTATATTTTTATGTAGCCTAGTAGGCCACCTACACGAAAAAGGGAAATTTTTGAATTCTGGTACTTCCAGCAACAACTCCAATACATTTCCTCAATTCTCTAGCCAGAATATTTTTGTAGCTAAAAACCTGCGTATGATGAGAAACAATCTGTGTGGTCTTTCTCCCCTGAAGTAGAACAGTGGGTGACTCTGACTTTGACCTCAGAACTCACAAGTCCTCTCTCACTGTGTTATCGACTACTTGTGCACGTGCCATAACCTTAGCCATCACCCTCAACAACTGCACAAAGGATTTGATAAAATGTTTGTTGTTGGATGGGTTTGATGTTTACTTGCCTAAGGAAGACTCTTCATCTTTCTTTCTTTTTTTCTCTGGTTCTGCATCTTCTGATCCAGATTCTTCAACTAAAATCACAGTTTAATTTAAGAAACAACAAACAAACAAACCAAAAACCCCAAAATATTTACAAGCTAGTATTTTTCCAATCTCTCAAACAGTCCGGTTCCTTGCTTAAAGATCCAAACACTCAGAATCTGCAGTCTGCAATACATCACACCTCATTTCTTGACTCTCATTTTACTCCATCTTCTCACTGACAAATAAACCATTTTTTTCTATTATAACTTGAAAGAATTTTTTGAGTTAGGTTGAATAAAAGAGGGTCAAATATCAATTACTTTTGTATGATCAATATGCTGGAATTGTAGCTAACATTTACTGCTTCTGTTTATTAAAAGTTATAAAGAAGGAAGGTGCAGGCACAAAACATTCTGACACAGGACCTGTAAATTTATAACCCAGAAGTTGGAGCTCTAAATTTGAAACACTGTCATAAGACAGAAACAAATGGGCTATGGAGGAAAATCTCAGAAATGCAGAATTTCCATTTCAAGAGACTTTAAGGTCAGAAGTTTTTAACCTTTTCAAAGGTTGTCATGGATTTTTTTTTGGGGGGGGGCAATCTGGTGCAGTCTAAGAACTTGTTCTCAGAATATGTTTAAATGCTTAAAATAGCTAAGATTACAAGGAAACACATTATATTGATATAGTTATTACGATAAAATTTTTTTTAAAAGTTCATAAGTACCAGGTTAAGAACAAATCCCGGATTTAGACTAACCCTGTCTCACAATCCCCAACACCCCACTCTGCCCTGCCCCACCCCTTACAATATACATAACAACTGGTCACAGAACCAAATGTCTAGAGCTGGTTTATTTTTGGTAACGATGTCTTAGGTTTTCACATTTATCTCTATTAATAAATTTTATCTCAAATTCAGTGTAATGTTCTAGCTTATATTGATAAGCTCTTTTTGGTCTTTACTGTCACAACATGTGTTACAGTTTTGTCATCAACAAATTGGGATCATGATGTCATCTATCCTTTTAACATTTTAAAACCTGTGAGTAGGACAAATCATGTGTTACCCTGTATAGATGGCTGGAGCATTCATCCAGCCGACCTTTTCCTAAGGACATCAACTCTTTAATTTAGTCTACAAGTCTAGCCATTTAACCAGTGACAAATCCATTTAAACTGTATTATTGTCTGGCAGTTCTAGAAATCTCTAAATAGTTATTACCCCTTACAGCACTGGTCCTTTTGGATAATCACATTTTTCTGAATCAACTTCATCTCCTTCTACACCTTCTAACACCAACAAGTACAATAAGCAGACGCTAGCCATTGTACAGACCTAGAATCAGTCCAGACTGACAGAAGCCTGAGACTGTGAGACCATCAGTTTTCACTATGTACTTTAGACAATACAGATTTTTTCCTCCTTTGAACTTCTTCAGGATCATAGAATTTAAAAGGATATTTAAGGCTATTTAGTCCAATCCTCTCCCCCTCCACACAACTGACAATTAAGGTCTCGAGTGATGACATGTCTTTGGGAGCATGATCTCCCTGTGGCTATGGCTTGTATCTCCAGCTACACAAGATCTCTAAGGACAAGGACCACTGCAAATATTTACCTTGCATCTACACTGTACTATGCACACAGGAGCTCTGATGTTAGCTCTATAACCTTGACTTCATCAGACTGTATACAGGCTCTGTATGAGCATGTTTTCTGGATGAAGTGATTAAAAAATGGCTACTTAAGGCTTCTCCTACTGGTCTGTCTTTTCACACACCCCCTCCCAAGGTTTCAAAAGCATTTCACTTCAAAATCATTGTTTTACTTCTACTGCTGGGTAAATAAATCTTTTCTAAAGCATCACTTGCCTAAGTTACCAGTCTAAGTTGTGTGATGAGGTTTAGCTTAAAGGGAAGCCTGCCTTGTAGAAGAAGGATGAGGCTTGCTTGGTCCCATAAGAAAGGAGGAGGAACAACAGAAATTAAAGTGAAGCAGATTTAGGTTTGACCCTAATAAATTGAGCACTCAATCAGGAGGATGACCTGTCTTGGAAAGGAATGCCCCATGCCCCTCAGTGAGAACCTTCAACAATAAGCCTGACCTGTTCAGAACGTCATTGAAGTGGTTCCCATTCAGATGTGGGTCCCCTCTGATACCCCCTATACAGGTAACTGATAACTCAACCTTCACTTCTTACAGCCCTGTTTTACCTATATTCATCGAGGCCTCTTCTAGTTTGGGTGGTTCTGATGTATCAAAATTCTCTGATGACGGTATTTTCTTGGTTCTACTTCTCTTAGCTGAAGTTTTGGCTTTCAAGAAAAGTGAAAAAGATTAATAACTTAATGTTGTAGTAGCAATCCTTGGATTTCCCAAAAAAAAAAAAAGAAAGAAAAGAAAATTTGATTAGCATTACACATTCTTTCATTCTGTTTCAGAAACCTATCATGTAAATTTTTCTCTTTTCCTTTTCACTGTATGTACACAGAATGGTAATGGGGACCTTCAGGGAGCAGGGGAAAGGCTAAAGAGGAGGACAGCACTCAGGAAAAGAAAGCTACGAACAAAAAAAAACTTCCTGATCCTAAAGGAGAGAAAAAAGTAAAACAAAAAAGGAGATGCTTAAAGGTTGTCTCAGAGGCTTGGCCAAACAACTGTGGTAAACCAATGAAAGACTACTGCACTGTAAGAAGCAGAAGATGGATGAGACTCAGGTTGTACGACCTGATGCAAAGTAAAAGGAAGACAACCATGGGAATGTGGTTACAAGAAGAAAAATCACTCTGAAAGACTGAAGTATTCTGGTCAAACTAACCGCATGAGATATATTACCTACCTCCCCCAAGAGAGAGGTGAAGGACACAGTCACTGTGTAAATTCAGTCAAAAACAGGACTACATTCATCTAGCAGGATGGTTCTTTTTTATTTCTCCTCTTGGCTTTTAATGTCAACGGGGTGGGAGATGAGAGCAGAAGTAACAGTAAGAGTGGTGCCCCAAACCAAGACAGCCATAGTAACGTCTTTAAATGCAAAGATCAAGAGGGGAGTTTGAAAGTAACATATACTTTAAAAAAAATGAATAAAAAAACAAGCAGTATGAAACAGTCAAAAAAAGAGAATAGGGGTGGGATAGAAAAAAAAATAAAGAGTGGGAACTAGATACCAGAATTAGTGCCAGTTTGTTACGGTCCATGAAGGCAAAGCAGTTAAAACCATTTTGCCTCAAAAACATTGAAGCAGTTATGACAGAGCCTCTGCAAGAGAAAGATTCATTTGAGAGTGGTGGAAGGGTGATACTGGGAGAAAGGTAGGGGTAGACAGCCCCTGAAAAGGCAAGGTGCTCCTCACGGACCGTTTGGGAATGGATGACCGACTGAAGAGGCAGCACAAGTTGCATTATTACCTGACAATTACAAAGTGCTTTCAAGCTTACCAAGTGCTTTACAAGCATTATCACATTAAATAATGGAATCCGAGAGGTTAACGGCCATGGAAGACAAACCAAATATGTATCACATGCCCAGCACTGAGGAACTAAAGACAAAAAAAGTGAAAATACCTTTGCTTCTATTTATCATGGGAGATAATATGTAGATCCGTTAGCAGGTGTCCCAGACAAGAATAGTAAAGTCAGTCTTGGGAAGAAAGACCTTGAGCCCCACTGAGCTGGATATGCTGCTAGGCCACCCACCAAGAGATAGCCTTTGGGCAGTCAGGGAAGAGAACTAGGGGGCTACCTCTGGAGCCCTGGGTCTGCTCTCCTGCATATCTGCCCTTAGCTACTTGTTCCTCCTTGGTCTACTGCACATATCCTGATGAACAGAGAAAGGGGACTGATGGGCTCTCCCTTATAAGTCAAGGGGGAGGCCACTTATTTTTCTTATACTTCCTACCAGAGTGTTCTTGCTTGCAGTCTGGTTTCATTCCCTTCTCTTGAGGTGAAGCACTTTGGGACATGCTTTGCTCTGAAATTAAGCACAGGGTAAATAACTTTAATATATTTAATCAGGACACACAATAACCCTACATGGTAACTGTTCTTAAGCTCTATTAGCCCATGACCAAAATATTATTCAGCTAGCATGCCAAGATGTTTTTTGTTTAAGTACCTTTTTGTTAAAATATTTTAAAAATATATTTTTTAAAATACTAGTGACTTTCCTCAAACTCACTCTAATTTATCAAAGATCTCTTCTCCCTAAAACAAATTCTAGAGTAGGATGATTAATGAGATTTAATAAAAAGAAGCTACCAATTTACAAAAAGAGACACAAAACTTCCAATTCAGAGCCAAAGTAGCAGAAATAACTTATAGCAAATTCACTTCAGATCATTTTTAGAACAGAAAAAGTCAACAAACATTTATTCAGTGCTTCCTATGACAAAATTTTGATCTTTAATAAAGAACCATAAGAGAGAAATCCACCATTACTTAGTCCCTACCTGCTAAATGTCGTTCAGCCATAGTTTTGGGGTCTTTTTCTATAACCTCCTCATTAACTGGGCCCATTTGGTACAAGACTTTTGGCTTCTCCTGTTTACTGACCACGGTTTTCTTCTTAAAGCCTCCTGGTTTAGTCCCAGGGCAAACATCTTTTCTCACTGTCTCTACTTTGAGGTCATTCTCTCCCTCTTCTTCTTCTCCAACCTCATCAACAGTGACAAAATTGAGCTCCTCTTTAAGGTTGTTAAAATCTGCCAGAGACTCCTCATCCTCTTCCGTCACTTCATCTAGAGTCACTAAGTGGACATCACTGCTATCATCTTGTATTTCATCGACTGTAACCAACGTGGCGGGGTCTTCCGGCCCCTGAGAAGAGATGAAGCCGAGCGACTCCCTGACAGCATTTTCTTCTTCCTTGGGATTTATAGGAGCAAAATTTAGATCTGTCGACTCATTCAATGGCAGCTCTTCCACTTCTCCAATTTCATCCACTGTTACCAGAGGTTCCCTCTTCAAAAGGTCTCTCTCTTCATCCACTGACAGCAGAGTAACATCCTTGGGCTCACCCTCGTCCTGCTCAATTATCTCATCTAAAGTAACAAGAGAAGTTGCATTTGGAACCATCTCCTCCACGCTGAGTTCATCTTCATCATTCACTTCATCTACAGTGACCAGAGCCTTCGTTCCCAGATTAGATTCGAGGGTAAGGGGGGCGGCCACATCCTCCTCTTCCCCAATCTCATCCAATGTGACAAAAGACAGTTCACTCTCAGCAACACAAGACACTGCACTTTTGCCCTTCCTTCTTTTTAAGTTCATCTCAGAGGAAGGAGCATTCTTGGTAAGCTCCTTCTTTTTCCCCTTTGGCGCGCTCTGCTTGGCCTGAGATGGGTCGACCTCTTCTATGACCTCATCCACGGTAACAAACTCATCCAGGTTAAATGGAAAAAGCTCTTCCTCCTGAAAAAGAGTATAATGTGATAAACTACAACCAGCTACTGAACTGGGTGGGAGACATTTGCCTCTAATAATGATAAACAACCAACACTGATGAAGTGCTTTAAACAGGGAGTTTCATTTGATCCTCACAACAATAAATAACATGTGTTCCTATTTATATGATTTCAATATAGTTTCAACATTAACAACCCTGGGGAGTTAAAGGATTTTAGGGGATTGACAAAATAAGCTAACTATAGTTTGTATTTCACTGATGAAGCATTTATAATGGCAGTCTTTTTCCATGATGATCACCCTAAAGAGCTTTCCTGTATGATGAAAGGAATCTTATTTTATCAAAACCTCTGATTCAAACAAAAAGCTGTCCAAAAGAAGTCATCAATTATTTTATGAGGTGTCATGCAATCCACATCCGACTGGATATATCAACTGTTTATTTTTTAAAGTTCTATACATAGAGCATCACCCAAAGATGCTTTGAATGTACATCTTTTTAAGGTCCTGCAATAACATGAATTGCGTCAATACAGTAAATGTTATCCAAATGATCTCTGAATTAATAGATTCAAATATGACCAGAAAGATAAAATAACCAAAGCCTGAATCTTACACTATTTATTGAATCAAAGATTAAACTTCAGATTCAGAAACAGAAAGAATCTTTATACTCCTCTTTTTCCAAATAAAATTAATTTAAATTTGAGTAACTCATTTAACAATGTGTTAGGCACTACATGGATGGGGAGGGGGACCATCAGCACAGAATGTTGCAAATGCTGCCATATACTCTCCTTTCCTTGGAGTTCTGCTCCAATTTTTATTATAAGATTGTATTCAATGGTAGGAGATCTGAAATGAGACTAATGATTAAAAAAAAAAATAACTTAAGGGAAGTTATTAACTGGAGAGAAACTAGTTCCTGGTTTCTATATACTATTACTCCAATGAAAGACCTGTAAATTACAGGATAATTTGAGGAGAGAGAAAAAATACTTAATAGCTGAAGGAAAAGGAAGATAGCTAACCATATTAATTAGCAACTGAGCTGCCTTGTTAAGTTGTAAGGTGTGGAAGTGAGGAAGAGAACAGCCTGTGTAAAGGCATGAAGGTAGAATGTCGACTTCAGAGAACAGCTAGTGGCTCATTTGGGCTGGAACACACAAGAATCATAGGAACAGGAGCTGGGAGCTATATGAAGAGCTTTAAATAAATAGGCAGTCAAAAACAACAACAAATACACCTCCTCCTCCGCTACTGGGCAGAATTGAAGGAGTATCATAGATGCTCCCAGAGTTAACATGTTCACTGCTTTTGCTGAACTGTCTTTCTTCTTCAATCTTTGTTACTAGGGATACCTATACTGGGTAGGGGATGAAACAAAGGTATCTACAGATAAAGGCGATATGAAAATAAATATAAACAAGAAAAATAGCACACTCCTTAAGAAAAGGATCACTATCATTTTCTTTGTAAAAGTCAAGGGAGAAAAAGGCTGAGGAGCTTGTCCTGGAAGTGATTAAAAAAGTCACTGAGTTTCAGTAGGAAGTTACATGTGTAGTCCTGCTTTAACAATGTTATTTTGGAGGCCATGTAAGGAAGAGGGGAGACCAATTAAGAAAATAAATCCCACCAAGAGGGACTCCTGGAGTCACTGGTACATTTAACAACAGCACTAGAACATTTCAAATATTGTCGTTTCCCCCGTCCCCTAATGTTAACAATGACCAGATCTGGTACGGTGCACAGAAAGGCAACAAGACATTTCAAATTAGGAGACCATGGATTTCAACCCCAATCTGCCACTAATTAGTTATATTAACCATTCATGTCTCCCAATTTCTACATGGGTTGAATTAAAAGATTTTTTAAGGTTTCTTCTAATTCAAACTAAGCAATATTTCTGCATTTGTAGAGTATGGAGGCTTTAATGAGAAGGGAAAAAACTCACTAAGTTACAGTAAAAAAAAAAAACCAGCAAAGATCTGTGTTACCAAGTTAATGGGATAAATTATGATTTTTCCTTCTGCTTTCCAAACCCCTAAAACTCTGTTAGTCTGCACCCAGTCGTAAATAGGAGAGGAATACAAAGTATCTCCCCCCATGATTAAACCAACCTAACATTTGGTCCTTAAGAAAAAAGAGTAAAGTGAAAGGAAATAGGCTTAGGAAAACATGCTTTAAATGGTTGAAATACAGACCCTCAAACAAAAAGGGTACATGGGAAAAGGAATTCTTCCATGAAATTATTCATTAAGGGACATCAAAATACAAAATGCCAGACAAAACTGATTTCCTCATAAGGCAGTGTCATGGCATGCAGCACAGCCTGCAGAGATCCCCGTGTACTTCACATACACCGTTCCACCTCGTCCCTATTCTACCCTTAAAATTGTCACTTAGAAGCAGATTACTCTGCTCCCCTGAATAGCTGTGGCATGGACTATAACCTAGCCACCTCAGGCTAACAGGAAGCCTGGAGCTGGGGCTCTCTTGAGCTCAGGAGTTCTGAGCTACCACCATTATCTAAGCTGATCAGGTGTCTGTACTAAGTCAGGCATCAATACGGTGACCCCTGGGAACAGGGGGCATGTCTATCTAGGGGCAAAAAAATCCTACTAAGAAACAGAACAGACAATCTCCCATGCTCATCACAGTGGAATTTGTATAAATTGCTCTTACGCTTTCAGGCTGGGCAAGGTAGGAAGACCCAGAATTTGTTTTATTTAATTTTTAAATTGAAAAAAACTGAAAAAATTAAATTGAAAAAAACTGGAAAAAAAAGGATAAATAGGAATAGCTGAATTAAATTGTCTCCACTTCCCTAGAGTCACACTCTTCATCTTTATGACATGCATTGTGGCCTTACTGTGAATAGGTCATTTAAGATTCATGATTTTTTTCCTCTAGTCCCTGAAGGGTCTGATATAACAAATTCAAAGCTAATAAAAACAAAGATAAATTTAAGTCCAGTTCTCCTCCTTATTCACCATCCCTTCTGTTTTCCCCCACATACTTTTTCACATAGAATCCTCCCAAGGAGGGGAACAGGGGTGAGAGGGAAGGGTCAGTCCTTACCTCTCTAGGTTTGGCAGTTTTACCAGAGCTGCCTTTAGGGTTCTTAGTGTTCTGCCCAGCAGAAGTCTGAAAGATTAGACAAGGGATGAAGGAACACAGGACACACAATCAGGTAGTCAGTCTTCTTTAAAGAACCAAAACATCATATCAAGTGCAAGTAACATGGTCATGGTGGACTCAATTAACTGTTTATACTTAATACATATAAAACTAAGCCATCGGTCACTTAATATAGGCAAAGTCTCTGAAACAAAGTCATCATTAATATCAGATTAAGGATCTCTTCTCCCTGAAACCAATCCCTGTGTAGGTGATCAGTGGTTTGATAAAAAAGGAAGCTACAATTCACAAAAGGAGACAAAAATTTTTCCCCCATCAAGAGGTAAACTGGCAGAAATAACATTTAGGACATTCACTGCATATAATTTAAAAAAAAAGAAAAGAAAGGAAAATGTGTCCTCCCTGACAGAACCTTATCCATGTCCAAACCTGTCACTCAAATTATGTATCGAAGCTGTTAGCAACGCAAAATGAACAATTACCTGTCTTGCTGATGGTCCCAGGCTGCTTTTGGCCTAAAACCAGCAATTCTGAAGGAAAAGGAATGGGAGCTCGGGGAAGGGGATGTGAAAGCACATTTACACAGTCTCCATAGCTGGAGCAGCAGAGTTAGTTACTTGACAATTACACCGAGCCGGCCTTCCTGTCTTTTCTCACCTTATTGCCGTTGTCATCCCGTTTCATGGTGGAAGGTCTAGTCTCTGTTTCTTGAGACTGTTTTGCTAGAGCCCTGTAATCCTTGTCTGGTGGAATAGAGGTCCGCCCACTGCCTCTGGCTACGCCGCTGGGGGAAGCTTTAGATTTGCTGCTCTCACCCAGGGTGGACCTAGCAAAGGCAGGTCTAAAGGAGCCCATGTCTTTGGCTGTGAGCTTCTTGTCCCCACTTGCTTGGCTTCTGGGGGAAAGCTTTGAGCATGTCCTCTGATCTTCTGTTTTCACTTCACTTTTCTGACTGGTCACTTTTGTCTTGAGCGTGTTTGGGGTAGAAGCCCCAAGTTTGGAACTCAGTTTGCTGGAGGAGGCATTTGACACCACTTGAACACTGATTTTACTTGTTTCATCAGGCTTACTAGCTTGGCCCACTCCTTTATATGGGTGTTCCTTAGTCTCTGCTGTTTTCTCTCTTGTCACCACGACCATCTTTTCAGACTTGTCCACACCTGATGCATCCTCGGCTAAGTTCTTGTCAGTTTCCTTTTCTGGCCCTAGTTCCAGCGCAGCTTTTAGCTCAATTCTAGTGTCCTTGAATTCAATCACCTTGTCCTCCTTTTCCTCCAGGGTATTTTTATCACAAATTTCCTCTTTGTTTACTGTTAACTTCTCATTCCCAGCAGAAACTCCTTGTATTGTGACCATGGGAGAAACAGGAGGCCCCACTTCTGACCCAGCTTCAAGTGTTTCCATGTCTGCTGCTGCTTCTCCAATAGATCCTGACAGGGCATTTCCGGACTTCTCCACACTGTGGACATCTTCGGTCTCAGGAGGAGACTCTTCCACCTTTTGTTTACTGTCCTTTTCTTCTGCACACAGCCCACTAGACGGACCTGGACCTAGTTCAGCTTTAGCTCTGATTGCCTCTTCCTTGTCCAGATCAGCCACACTGTCCTGAGGAGTAAACGTGGCTTTTTCTGTACTATCCTGTGTTAATTCAGTCTTGGCCAGGACAGAGGTGCCATCAGGATTCTTCAACTCTGCCTCCTCCTTCTGTCCTTCCACCTCCACCTTTCCAGGAGCCAAGTCAGAGTCCCACACTGCTCCTCTTTCAGCTTCTCCCTGGGAAGTGTCTTCCTGCAATGTGCAAGGCTCCGTTTGGAGGATGGGTTTTGGGATGGTATCTTCCTTGATTTCACTAGGCTTAACTGAGGAACTATCAGCTGCTGTATGCACCTCACTTTCATCAACTGGATTGTTTTTCAAGTCTGGGCTAAAGGTATTTAAAAACAAAAAACACAAACAAAAAACAAACAAAAATCAAACTATGATGAGAATTCAACCATTATAAATAACCCTCTAGACGCCAATGGTTACGATTTCCTGATGCATTAGTAATTAGCATTGGGAAATCTAGCCTATCAGCGTTAAAATGGTTAAAAATATTTGAGGCAAATCAGTGAACAATTTAATTTTTTTTTTAAATCCTCCTTAGAACGGAAAGCTTCTTTATAAATCAGGGGTAATTACTGGTAGAAGAAAGGCTGTTCTGCTCGTTACTTCTGTTTATTTAACAAGGGCTTTGACCTAGGAGCAGTATTTTGGTTTGTTTTGGGTTTTTTTTTTCCAAGATCAAGATGGTATTTGATTTTTAGGAGGTTGGACATGTGTATACAGGTACGCGCATAAAACATTGCCCTCCCCCATCAAAAACATTTCATTTTACTGTAAAGAGCCTGTTTCCCCAAAAGTGGCGATCTAAAGCTCTAATTTTAAACCAACCTTGAATAAAGAATGTGTCATGTGACTAGACCACATCTAAAAAGGTTCAACTGGAAACTGGTGGAAAGGGGTAGGAGAGAAAAGTGCCATGTAACAAATAGCCCTTTAAGCTATTTATTTATTATATCAACAATGATCAGATTGGCTTGAGTTTGTCTTCAGTTTCCAAGGTTGTGAAGATAAAGAATTTTTCTTTTTACTGTTTGCTTGTTTGTTTTTAAAGAATACTTCAAAGAATGCTTCCACCAGAAGTTAGGTTTCCCTATAAAGACCTTCTGAAGAGAATTCAAGACAGAGGAAAATCTGTGAAATATCAGATTATCATAATGTGAGAATACATAATATAACTGAAGGAAATCTTCAGCTACATATGGGAAGGAAAATGAAGTCAAATTCTTCCTTTAAAATTCGATGAACCGCTATTTTCCTTTTTGGGTGAACGTTTACTTAATACCTGCTTCTCTGATTCTGTCCTTGAGACAAGAACCAATGAACCACGTTGCCATTAATACTCCAGATCCCTGCTTATTTTACATACCCAACATGCTATCAAAAATGAAGTGACATTTATCCACACAACATTAAAAGCGGCAAGCTAGGGGGAAAACATGCTCCAAAGCAAGAGAAGTGAGATGGGCATGAATAGTGAGCAGAAAGGAACATTCCTTTCCCTCCTGTGTTTTTAAGAAGAGATGAAAGGATTTCTGCCGTCTCCTGCTTTTCAGACTAAGTTCCAAGCTTTCCATAGCTCAGGTAACAAACTCTCTTTCCCTATACTCTTCTCAGGTAATGAAGCAGGTCTTAGTGCACCCTAAAAACAAAAGCTTCCTGCGACCTGGAAGGTCAGCTGGTGGAATTGGTACGCTCTCATCTTCTCTCTAAAGTGGCAGGTTCAGGCTTCAAAAAGCAGACCAAGTCTCTTATACATCAGTGACCACGTTCAGAGAAATCTTCCATTCTCCTGAAAAGCGGTAATGACAAACTAAAGCTCTGGAAACCTAACTCCACGGTGCAAGCAGCATCTTGCTTATGGTGAAACCCAGCTTTTTACCCATGTTCACGAACAATTCAGCTCTCATAAACACCTGGGACTGAGGACAATGGGTCCAACTTGTTGAGGCTAAGTCTAAATGAATCGATATACCAATTAAAAAAAGTCAGGACAAAGCCAAGAAAAAATCCTGGCAAAGTGGATGTCTGGAAAATAACTTTCCAAATACACTTTCATCTTCAAATTGTGAGATTCACTTCCAGTCACGGGCACTCCGTTTCATTCCTCATTTACTGGACTCCATGTGAGTCCTAAGGAACCGACCAAAAAAATGTCCGCGGTTCACCTGGGTCTGAAAGTCAGGGAAAACTTGTTTTAGTCCCTAATCCCAAGATAGGCTTTTATTTTCCATCTCTTCCAAGCTGGAAGTTTTCATTAAGAAAATCTGCATCTTCACAACACTGTAAATAGTAATATAGAAGTTCTACATTTTCAAAAGGTTCAGAATACTGCTATACTATAAAAGTATATGATAAAAATGGCATTTTTCCATCTTTGTTCTTAAATGTTGGGCTCCAAAGGTGCAACTTTTCTTCTCAAAAATCAGACTGTTTCCAGCTCTCGGGGCAGTTTTATCGTTTGAGGAGAGGTAGCTTCTTTTATTGTTTGTCTCAAAGCATCTCACAGAGTTGGTTTGCAATGAAAATCAGATTCTCAAGCCCCTCAGCCCTCCATAACAATACAGTTCACCAGCCTTCATCACGGTAGAAGAAAGCACCATTAGGCATCAAGAGCTCAGGTGGAAAAAAGCCATGCCTGCCCTTTGGAAGGTGCCCCTAGAAGGGCCTTAGCAGCAGCAGCTCCAACAGAATGCCACTGGCAGAACACTGTGGCCCTTGCTCTGCATCCAGCTTCTCAGAAAACAGTGCCTCGATTTCTCCCCACATCTGGCATACAACTGAATGCCCTAAAGAGGATGTGCCTATTAAGAGTCTACAGCAGAGTAAACAAGGGAGCTTGATCAATTTCACAGCACATGTACCCCAAGGTGTTTTCAACTCAGATCGAAACTGATTATTTCAGTCAGCTTGGAAGTAACCCCAAAAAATCATTAAGGAACTTTAAAGACTGTTCTTCCATCCTGCTTCGGAGTTTCAACCACACATTGCTAAGAAATTGTGTTTTCAGAAGAACTTAACTGATACCGAATGGCAAAAAGCTGGGAAATTTTCTTTCTTCATTTTGTAGCCATAATGATCAAAGAGACCACATTCATAGAGATTCCTTGTGTCAAAAGTCAAGAAAATTCCATCATTCCTTCAAGGTGAGCTCACCCAACCAAAGCAAATGCAATCCAGTGGTTACATCCCATCCTCTGGCTCTCTTCTACCATTCCTCAGCTTGGAAAACTCAATGGGAAGTGGGAGGCAAAGAAAGGCTCTAACTTATGCAAGAAGAATTTCCATGAAATCTACTCATATTTATTTGTAAATTTATTTCTAATGCAGCTATTAGCTGGGAAGGGGGGAGGACTGAGGTGGAAGGGAGAAGAGTCTAAGAAGCTGAGAAGAAAGATTATTCCAAACACATGTCGGTAGCTCAGGCTGAAATGTGCATAGAAGAAATATATTCACTTGTTACCAGTCACAGACCAAATGTGGACAAATCAACATTAACTATGGATCCTTTACTTTCCTTGGGACACTTTATTTTCGTAAGGTCTACCACTGTTTATTACTCTCAGCATTCAAAGACGCTGATGGTATTAGTACTACTTTAGCATATCTGAGTAATTTAAAAAGATTAAATGAGTGACCTAAGTAATCTCTGCTAAGGGAATAAACCTAAAGTTCACTACGTATTTTCACGTAATTCATATCCAACTATTTCTAAAATAATGGTTAAATATTTTCTTTTCTACAGCATAAGAACTATGAGCCCATATATTTTTCAGGGCTCCTCAGATTAGCCAGTGGATCACCCAAGAGAACAAAGAACTGTCCATATTCTAACAGGATATGTTCTCATCCCAAAACATATATGATGTTGTGGAATAACTTAAATGTGAATGAACCATCTAATTACTTAGGAAGGAGAAACAAAAAG
Organism: Potorous gilbertii; assembly: GCA_028658325.1. Taxonomy (NCBI): domain Eukaryota; kingdom Metazoa; phylum Chordata; class Mammalia; order Diprotodontia; family Potoroidae; genus Potorous; species Potorous gilbertii. Next base: position 108,472,052 of record CM053769.1, read on the forward strand.
GACTAAGTCACAAACACTCAAGAATATGGTTTTCTATTGTATAAAACATAAAACATCTTGAATTATTTTCTTTGGTTTTTTTACTAACTTCTTCTACAAAATATAGGTAGAAAATACCTCTAAAATTACACAGGCCTTTTCCCTCCCCTGTGTGCCTCCCTTCCCTTAAGCAAAGACAGGATTTCAAGGAAGCTGTTATTATAAAAGTGAGTCATTAGTTGTTTTGTGTCTTCCTATGTATTGGGTAACCAACCAGATAAAGATTTGACAAAATTTGGATACTAATTGTTATTTTTTTGTTTCAAGCCAATGATAATAAAACAAATAATATGAAAGATTACTACCATGTATAATTTAAGAGAAATGGTGCTGATGTTTAAAGCATCAAAAAAAAAACAACCCCATATAGGTTGGTCCTCTGGTTAAGTCACTCTAAAGCAATTTAGCAACATATTAATTTAACTAAGACACTGTATTTGCATATTCAAATGAAATCACAACTATGCATTCGTGCATTTTCTTAAAATAAATGTAACCAATAAATATCTTCTAAAAAAAAGAACATAAACACTGAACAAACAAAAAAAAGAACACTAAAGCAGACTTGCACATATATGAATTACGTAACCTCAAATCAGAGGTAAGGGGTATTTTTGACAACGTATACACATGAAGCCTTTATTTTAAAAGGCAGAAGAATCTACATATACATTTGAACAATACCAAATGTTGGACAACTAAAACATACCTTTCTTTTCCTGATTCTGGGTCTCTCTCAGTTTGAACCTGAAACATAATTTCAATTCATTTAATTTGGAAAATCCTATATGATATCACTTATGGTCCAGACAATTTTGTTATGCAGTCTTAAGCTGAATTAAATGCTTTCATTATTTAAAAACCAAGACAATTAAGATATAATCATACCTTAAATAGTAAATAGCAAAAAATTCTCAAGAACTTGTGGCTACACCTTAAATATCAAGTTATATCAAAAGGACCTCTTGTGTTCTCATTAGAAAAAAATCTTTCCTGCTCACTTAATATGCCATACATCAATTATCGAAGAAAAAATGGTACAGAGGTTATTAACCTGGGATCCATAAACTAAGAGTTGGATAACTATCTTTGAATAATATTGGTTTCCTTTGTAATCCTCTGTATTTTATTTTACGCATTCAAAAACATGACTTTGAGAAGAAGTCCACAGACTTCACTGGCCTATCAATGGACTGCCAGCACACCGAAAAACATTTAAAAACTTTGAGTACAGGAACAACTGGGTGGCCCAGGGAATATATCACTGACCCTGAAGTCAGAAGGACTTGAGTTCAAATCTGACCTCAGACACCTGATACTTACTAGCTGTGTGACCTTGAGCAAGCAATCTGACACTACCTGTGTCTTGCCTTTCCCCTTCAAAAAACAAACAAAACAAAAAACTTGGGAGTAGAGAACAACCTAATACTAAACTTCTGGGTCTGCTTAAAAACAGAAAGCGTTGAAGTGCCAGAATCTTCACTGTAGGAATGATTAGGGAAGAATTTAAAACCTTCTCTCTTGGGTAGCAACATCATTTTAAAGCTTGAGCAGGCTCACCCTCTAACGTGGGTAGTTATCTACCAGGGGATATTGGGAACAAGAGAAGGATTGACTCTACAGAGCTTATTGCAAAAGACACAAAGGTCAAATTAGCTCATTAAACTGAAGTTATCCCAACAAGTTTGGTATTTGGAGGACTGAAAGTGGTGACCAGATCCTGAGGTCCCAGGGAGCTTCCAATGGGGAAACTCCTCTCTTCCAATGGAGACCACCTGTTTTGAAAGTTAGAACCCAATACTGCAACCAAACCTTTTTTTCAAAATAATTTTTGATTCATATTGGTTAATAAAGAATTATACAATGCTATTTCTACATAAGGGTCTTAAAAAGACACTGTTAATGATTCTTTTCAGAAAGCCAAGTGACCTTATGTTTTCAAGTTAAATACGCAATTGGAATCACTATCAAGGATCTCCAGATCCTAGGAAAAGAAGAGTAGAGCTTAAAATAATCAATCTCTGAAGACCTGAGTAATTAATCCTGAAAATGAAATAATGCTTCACATAAATTTTATCTTTCAGGGAAGATCTAGTGGAAATTTTTGAGGTAGCAAAAAATATACATCCAGATTAAGAGATTTAGAATCTTAACAACGACAGAACAAAAAGAAGGTGATGTTGCTGCAGAGGTGGGGCCCTGTGGGCACAACACACCCTGCCTGAGGCAGCAGGTTGCGATGAACTCCTTTTATTTCTCTTAACTTCTGTTACAAGGAAAGTTCACAGGTCTCAGTTTAAAAAACCAAGGTTAAGGTAGAGCTGTGAAAATTAAACACAAGCGGTTTCTCCTCCTATTTAAGACACAGGGAAATTGTCTAAAGTCACCTAGACGTTTTTATTTAGAGCTGGTGCTTCAAAAACCACCATCAACTGGAGGGTGTTGGTTCTTAACACCAAGTCCAAGAACTGTGCTCACAACCCCCTGTCTTACCTCAGGTGGTTCTGCCTTCAGCGATAATGTACAGGTCAATACATTTTCACCCAGGTTAAAAGGATTCTGTTTTAAGAAGCTGTGCATTTTCAGAGCAGATTCAGGACTATCTAACTGAAGAATTACCTTTGAGAATGGGGGAACGAGAAAAGAAAAAAAAGAGAAAACATCATTTCTGTCCCCTATTTGAAAGCTTTCAAGTAGAATTTTTGTTCTGTATTTTAGATATAACCTCAGTTAGCATGTGTGCTTTGGTAAAAATGACCTTAACTTTACATAATTTTAGTTTCAAAGTAAAGAAAACAATCAAATGAATAAATGAGATCATAGAAGAAAAAAAGAAAGGAAGGGAATTCTTTGGGATATGTAAAATGACTAGGGTATATTTTTTGAGATTCACAGAATAGGGTATTCCTCCAAACTCCTAGCTAAACACTAGGTTAGCTCCAATCATAATAATAATAGTCTTAACAAAAATATTTACAATCCTTTCTTGCCCCAAAGTCTTAATCAAATTAATTTGTCTTTGCTTTGATATAGTCATTACAGTACTTAGATTTCATAAACCAATATGAGATATAGAAGGCAGGGCATCTGTACACAAATGTTGATAATTACTACACTATCAAAGAAATGGGCTTGGATGACAAGGGAAAAGTGAAAAAATATCCTTTTCTTTTTTCCTCATGTTAGTATCAACTTGACAACAAATTCTGTAGCTAAAAGCAACTCAGAGCTCATCTAGTCCAACACGCTGACATAATACTTGAGGGAACTCAAAGATTTGGCCCAAGTGAAGTTAGTGGCTGGGTGAGAACCTGGATGGGCAGTGATCTGGCTTCCACTCCCTCTGAGGCTGCTTTACGGAAAAATCCTGCTCTCAACAAGGCCCCATCCTTTCCCTTCTTATGATCCCCCACAAACCACAGGCCAGACTGGTCACCTTGTAGAGGGCCCTCTCCAAGGAAGGTTAGCTGCATGCAGCTGGTCAGTTCTGAGGCTGACTTCAGATTCACCTTCTTTTTATTTCACATGTTGACTGGTTACATTACAATTTAATGGGCCTTCCCTGCTATGCAGTCCTTTTATTCCTCCCTAGCTAATTCCCTCTCTCACTCCTCATACAATCTGTTCCAAGTTTTCTCTCCCTACTCAAGTACCCCCTTCTCTCCACTGAAGATGTTACCTCTTAACTTACTGAAAAAAGCTGAGGTGAGCACCTTCTTTTCCTTAATCCTGTGACAACCTCCTCCACTCCATCCTCCTGTGACAACCTCCTCCACTCCATTCCTTTTCCTCCCAAAGGCAAATGTTCCTACAAGGGAACCTGATCCACCTCCAATTCACTCCTCTTTAGCCAACTGCATCCTTAACCATGCCGATCTTCAGCTTCCCCCCGCAAAATAGACTGGCTGCTTCTCAGCTATCTTAATGCCCTTTCCTGTTTGTGATCGACGTCCTCTTGTCTCTGCTCACATCATTCTCTACTTTCTCAGTCACTTGTCCTTCAAACATTGTAATGTTGCTCAGGACCTCTGCCCCTCCCCAAGGTCAGTCCACCTTAACCTCTGGACTCCTCTTCTTCCACCTCCTTTGCTGGCTCATAGCACACACACGTGCCTCCAACAATGAGTGTTCCCTTTTTTCTTCTCTCTCTACACTTGCTCTCTTGGTAACCTCATGAAATCTTGTTTATGACCTTATTTATACACAGTCCAGGATTTCCACATCCAGCCTCACTATCTCCCCTGAAGATCATTCTCACACCACCAGCTGCTTATTGGACATTTCAAACTCATGTCTCAGAGATATGCTAAACTCAACTTATCTAAAATTCAGCTCACCCTCTAACCACCACTCCATGCTCCCCTCTTCAAACTTCTCTATACTGTCACAAGCACCACCACCATCCTAGTGGGTCCAGGACTTTGTCTCAGCATTAGCATCTACATCCCACTCTCCATAAATTCCATGAGTTCCAAATCTGGCTGTTTCTACCTTCACAAGCTCTCACACCTCAACTTTACAATCACATAGATACCACTATCTAGACTGCAGTAGCCTCCCTTTCCCTGGTCTCCTCAAGCTTCTCCCCAGTCCAGCCCACCTTTGCCTTTCTAAACCCTGACCATGACCCCAACTCATAGTTCTAAGGTCAAACAGACCCCTCTGCTGAGCTTGCAAAACCCAGTGTAAGCTGGTTCCAAGCTCTCTTTCCAGCCTCATCGAGTAGTGTCCCCCACACCCCCCTGCACTTGCACTCTGCAATAGTCAACTTGTCTTCTCCTTTCCTCGGAGGACACTGCGACATCCCTGGTGCCCTGGCACCAGACACCCACTCCACCTAGAACATGTGCCTTTCTTACTAGGGCCCCAGAGTCTCTCTCTTTCTTTTAAAGTGCAACGTAGGAACCTTCAGAAACCTTTCCTGATCCCCTCAACTACTAGGGCTATTATCCCCAACTACTTTGTAGTGTACTATTTTGCAAACATTTGCTATTTATTCTATTTTACATGCAACTGTTTTCCCCATTAGGACATAAGTTCCTTGAGAACAGGGATGATTTCATTCTCTACACTTGAATCAACAGGCCTTACTCAGCACAGGGCTTGGCACACAGTAGATATTCAATTTCTTCATTGACAGAAATAGACATTGTTAATACTTAGCTACATCTTAAGATAAAACCATTAATCCTAATCAGAACCTAAAATTTCAAAAAGAAATATTTACCTTGTTTCTATTATTTATGAACACATAGCGATCCACTTTTCCAAACTGAAGTCCAACACAAACTATCTCATGTTCTGTGTATCCATCATCCGGTAAGTTACCAAGATGCACAAAATGAGTGTGAATTGTATCTAGATTAGCCTGTGTAGATACATACACATTTATTTTAAAAGAAAATAATAAAAGAACTGTATTAACACATGGCAAAAACTGAATGCACATTAAGTTCCCCCAAGAACAAATGGCACAGGCCAAACCCCAGATCAAACTTTCTCCTCAGAGGAGGAAAATAATTACCCTGCCAACATGTAAGTTCTCAATGCTATAAGTGTCGTGTAAAACTTAGTCTCTTAACTATTAACAACCATTCACTCTCAAAAGCCTTAGTCATGGTACTGACTCAATTTTGATACTAAATATGGTTCAATCATGGAGAGCTCATGATGAACTCATCTATTTCCTCTTCTATTTGCTATAAATAGAAAAGTTCAGGTGGTGTCTGTGGCTCCAAAAAGTGTGTCCCAGATTTTATAAGATAAACGAAAATACCAGTTTTCTGATCTATTAAACAAATATGGAAATTGACAAATTAAAAACAAAACTCACCTGAGGGGAAGATTCTTTAATCAAAGATGTGAATATAGCTTCCTAAAAAATAAAAGTTGGAAAGCTAAATGTATATCCTCTAATAAATTACATATTTATCCTATGATTTATTAAATATGCATATGTATCAATTCTTAAGACAGGCACCTCTATTCCCCACAAAATCTCTTATCCAATAGTCACAGAATTTATAGTTGGAAAGGATCTCAGAATTCACATAGTCCTCCTCAACCTGTTTTACAGATGAGGAAACTGATGCCCATAAAAGTTAAGTGACTTGCCCAAGGTCACAGAACTACTTGGCAAAACAAAGATCAGAACCCAAGATTCCTAAGTTAGCCCGCTGATTTTTTTCCCCTAAACCATAGACGCCACCTTTCATTTATTTTTTACCTGGTCAACAATACTATTTGTTGAATATAACTCCCTGATTTTCAAATTTGATCTTACTCTACCTATCCAACCTTAGTTTCCATCACTCTTCTATTACACGTAGTGGGAAATAAGGTTGGATAGGTAGGGTGAGACTAGATTGTGGAGGACCTTGAAAGTCAGGCAGAGAAGTCTGAACGTGATTCAGTAGGAAGCCACCACAGGTTCTTTAGGAGGGACACAAGGAAAGACGACAGTCAATCCGGCAGAGAGGTGCAAGACGACTAAAGTGGAGGCAGAGAGATCAGCTAAAGATCTAGTCCTAAGGTAATGAGGACAGTGGGAAGGCAAAGGCAGCAAGTCACGTCACATTTCAAAGGCAGAATCAAAAGGGTAGAATGATATGTTAGATATAAAGGAAAGAAAGAATCAGCAATAACTACATACTTCCTAGTCTGAAAGACATGAAGAGTGGTATATCCAAGAGAAACTGGGAATATATTCCATAATATACATGCTCAAAACAGAACTGGAAATCAAAGTCTAATGAAAATCTAATCTGATTATGAAAATGTGAAACAGTACGATTAAAAAATATTCATCTCCAATAACTAAGCAGGAAATAATTCTTTTTTAGCCTATTTAGAAGTTATTTATTTGTATTTAAGAACCATGGTTCTGTGCTTATGAACAGACAAAAATTTCCTGGTATCCAAACTCAAAACAAATTACAGCCACTGCTTACCTCATCCTTTAAACTAATATTTTCAGGAGCCATATTTATCAAAAGCTGATTTCCATCCATTGACATTGGGAAGCAGGTATAAAATTTTACCATAGAATCTGCAGACTTTCTATTTATTTCCACGTATGCCTTTCAAAGTAGAAATTATAAGACAAATAAAAATTACATGTTTACATAGCCATCATTTAAAAAACACACACACACGCTCAAAAAAATTTTTTTTACTAAAAACAATCCAACCTTCAAACCTATTTACTACACTACCCCATAGCAGTCTGATACTCATCAGGATGTAAAACAGAAGTTTCTATGAGATGTTGAACAGTAATGTTAATTAAATATTGATGGGATTTATTGCATGTGGCAGTCTCAGAACTTTAACAATAGGTTTGATTTCCTCTATTTTGCTCCCAATTGTCCTGGCAACTCTCATTCCTTACATTCTGAGTCTTACATACCGCCCCCCATCCAGATTGCACAAGCACCAGTATTTACAGGTCTATGGATATATTTTGAGGAAAAATCATTCAAAAGAAAAATTCATTTGAAAAACAGTGTATGAGGTATATACTGTATAACAAAACAGTGTTTAACATAATCCAAGGCAATGTACAGTTACTTTTGGCTCATTTCCAAGTTCTCATTCTACTTCAGTCATCAGCAGCTTTCCTAAGAGCACCAAGTTACTAAATGGTGTCAATTCCATAAAATAGGCTCCTGAAATTTCACCTCCAAAAAGCCTTCCCAGAGTGATTAGAAGAATCCTGCTGGATTCAGGACAGCTGCAATAAATGACCTCTCCTTTAAGTTATTCTAGCTATTTACTTATTTATATTAAATATATTTATATTTACTTATTTCTATAGAACCTTATATAAAAGGTTCTATTCATCTTGTATTTAAATCTGTATTTTACTTGGATAGGCTGTTATCTTACTTAGTATTTCTCTCTATTATGTGTCCCAAAAGTCAAAACCCATTAGTTTATATAAAACCATTCAACAGCTGGAAAAATACCACATAAATAACATTGGGTTTTTTTAAAATGCAGGCCTGTCCAAGAAGGATAAAAAGTCCCCCAGTGTAGACTGGCCCCTTCTTCCAAACTCTATCTGGGGCACTGAGAAGCACACTGACTTGCCTTGGTCCCACAGGTAGGTGGAGTCAAGAGGCAGGACTTGAACTAAGGTGGCCCTAACTCCACTCTACTACATCGCCTCTCAAATTAAAGCACTGAATTCTTTATAATAGTTGCTTGATCAAATGAGGAACAGGATGTTATCTTCCTTTTGACCAACCCAATGTTTTAAAGTGACCTTTATTTATCTCAGGCTTTGAAAGTGGAATCTTTGAAGATGACCTACTTGAGTTACTCACTATCCTGAGTTTACAAAAATTAACTCTACTAACACGACTTTGATAAAAGCACACTTTCCCCCTGACATAACCTGTTATACGTAGCCTGACATGACAGATGAACAATTCCATCGAATTAAATTCTGTTGAACCTTTACCATGCTGCCTAACTCAGCAAGAAAGCGGGGGCCACAGTACACTAGGTCTCCCTCTCTGACCAGGCTGAAAGTGGAACTAGACACTCAACTGGCTTTTAGTTCATGGCAGGTCTGGAGAGTCAATGGCCCAAACCTCCAATCATAACCAATATAACCTTTTTATAAATGCAGGAAAAACCAGCTCATTCTTTTTCATTTCAAAAGCACTGTGGTCATGGTGGCTACTGCTGGGCTTCAAGTCCTGATTGGGACACTATATAACCCTGGGCCCATTAATTAATCTCTATGCATTTTAAGCCATAAATGGACTGTAATCTTCTTGAGTGGAGTGATTTCACAAAGTAATAAAAAGCACATATCCTTTATGTATTCATTTTTCTTCAGCCTACATTAAAAAAAATGCAAGAGCTAACTTTAGCTTCATTAAGTGTGAGTAAAAAAAGGAAAATTAAATAACCCGAGGTAAATGAGAACCAGTTTAAAAAATATATGAATATAGAGAAACCAAAAATACAGAATCTCCTTCAAGCTTCTGTAGTACCTACACTCCCAGTCTAGTGATGCAGATTACAAGCTTCCTACAATTCTTTGTGGCTGCCCTGATGAAATAATGCACACCTCAAAAGAAACACAACTCCTAAGAAGACACACAATGACTAGAACCTTATGATAATCACTTTTAACCATTCTCCAGTAACTGTTCTCCAAATATTTAACCAACTCCAATAGTTAACCAAGAGACACAATGATGATTTAGACATTACAAGTATGTTGTTTTTATTATTTTCCTGTGTAAGCATACTATGTTTCCAAGCGTTTTATTTTTAAGTTGAGGTTTTGTAACACTTTATCTCTAGTGAGCATCAAACAACGATTCCAATGGCTAGGTCTGGAATCACAGCTCCAACTTCTCAATGATTTGCAAGGGTCCATAAGAGGAAAAAGTAATCCAGTGATAAGAACCATATAAATTAATGAAAGCTTTAAATATGGCCTGGAACATCATATGGATGTGCATATACACCTACTAATTCTCATCATGAGATTCATTATTGTTATAGTAGTGGTATTTTTTTAAACCTCAAACTTTTGTCTTCAACAAACTGCACAATACTCAGTTCTTTTACATGAACATCAGCATGCACATCTGTAACAACTACTGTCTGAGTTTACTAGGACCAGATCGGACAGTTTCAAAATTTTTGTTTTGTTTCTTAACAACTGAAAGGAAATTAATATTTTAAATCTCTACTCCCTAATTAAGCAGTTCACAGAAGATTTTTTTTTTAAAAGGGCCTTTGGGCTACTTGAACATGTAATCAAAGCTTTCCTTTTTGGAAAAGAAAATTCCTACCTTTTTATGAGATGATAAAACCAGAATGTCCTTGAAACCACCAAATGGTTTTGCCAGATTGGAAACTTCTTCTATAGAATATCCTTTATTTGGCAAATTTGAAATAAGGACAATGCACATTTCTTCAGTTTCCTTTAAATCAAGATTATGATACCTGTTATTTCCTTTTAGCTCTCCTTTTATTGCATACTGTTCAAATACTTATTTTTAAACATTTTAAAGTCAGGAATTTTATGTCATTACAGAGATAGGGGTAGTATGGGTGTGGAATGCTGGACACGTAGAGGAACATGGATTGGTTTAGATCCCCCTAACTCTTCTCACTATTAAAAATTAAAATGATAAGGAATGGCTTGCTAAATAGGAGAAGGATGTATAGAGAATTAAACATGATATAAAAACGCTATCAATAAAAACCGCGTAAAATAATGTAAATGTGAGTGGGAGTTCTTTGCTTAAGTAAGAATTCTTGTATAATCTTTTCTTACACTATTTTCATAATGATAAAGGGATTTGCCAGCAAAGACAAACTCTCTCACTCTAAACTTCCCAAAGAAACACAGAAATTTGTTATCATGATCAATATTCTAAATTGTCTGTTACAGAAAAAGGAATAAGTTGGTAGTATTTCTGTCTCATACAATCATAATTTCAAATTTCAAAAACTACAATACAATTGCTTAAATTCAAATAAATATTTACACCAACCTTGCTAACTGAATCCTCATTTTCAGTGGTCCCTGAAACAGTTTTGTGGAGACAAAAAAATTAGAAAAGTCACATATACAAACATCTGACAGACAAAACTACAGAGCTGGCTTGTAAACATAGACAAAAGTAATTTTAGCTGTGATGATCAGTTTAATTCCTTTTAAGGATACATTTTTTACAATGATGATAAAATAAAGGGAGAGGAAAAACTCATCTATTTCAGGATTCCTACAAGTTTTACAGAATGAAAACCATGTCACATTCCACATTTTCTTGGTCATAAATAAGGTATCTAATTTCATTTAGTCAAAATCATCACTTTTGTTTACAAGCCAAATCACCACAGGAGCAAAATTTGTCTCTTCACCTACCTGAAACATTTTCTTTAGCAGCGCCCTCAGTGGCTTTGATTTCAGAAATGCTTCTGGTTTCAACATTTTCTGCATGAAAATTGTCTTTATTAAGCATCACAAAAGCAGATAAACAGAATAAATCTAAATCTAAAGTAACCTATAAATAGCCTACTGCTTACCTTTGTCAACTAAAGTCTTGGTAGGTTGATCCGATTCAGTTAATAATGTTGCAAGTTTCTCTTTAAAAAAAAAATTCAGCAAAAATGAAACAGTGTTATCTCATGTATATTTCAAGCAGTTTTGATTTTTTGAAAGTAAATATTAAAATGGTAGTCCAAGTTTACCTGGCACTGTTACGGTTTTACTGGAGTCTTTAACTTGAGGATCTATAGGTTTTTTGCTTTCTATTGTCTTCTTTCCACTAGGTTTTGCTGTTGGAAGTAGATTCAAAACAATTATTCCAACGTATATTGCACAGCTTATTCAATCGTATACTTTCTTTTACACCTAGATAATGCTATATTTCACATTCAGTTTTCCTGACAATTTTTTTCTTTCCTAGTCATTCATTGGTTTCTTTCTCATTATCATTTAATGAAAAGCAATAAGAGAATTAAATTTATGAACTTTAGTGTTTCAAAAAATAGTTTTATATAATGTAGTGGGCCTCACTTCACAAAATCAAGACTAAAACAGTACTGAAAAGGGCATTGTTTACACCTTCTTCCTTCCCCTGCTGGCAGTATCATTCATAGAATATGATTTAGATTTTTAATAGCAAAAATATTTTGATTACAGTAATACTGAATCTAAGAAACAGCATACTTCATAAACAGTCTTGTTCTACCTCAGAGATAACTTGAAGGAAATCTAAATTTCTACAAAACACACGTCGTTTTAAAGACAACCACCAAAAATTATATTTGGCAAGAAGTGACATTCTTACATGATAAAACAGACTTGGCAAATACTGATCCAGAAAGTTCTTCACCTAATGACTTAGAAGATCTTCACACAAAAGTCTTTGTTAAAGTCTTAAAAAAAGAAATATTCAAATCTACACAACTATTTAGGGCCAAACCTAATAGGTTTTTAAAAGCTGAATGTGTTTGGGGAACATAAAGAGTTTTACAAGTTGCTTCAGATGATGTTATCTAAAGAGTCATTATGAATAGATTAAAATCTGCTTTTTGCTTCCAGCAGCCTTACCTGATTTGTTAGAAGTTTTATTACTTTTAGCACTTGCGGAAATCACAGACTTTTTATTAACTGATGACTTTCCTAAATTACAGAAATTAAGAGTCAAGACTGGTTCATTTTTTAAAACATTTTTAAAATTTTTGTATTCAGATAGTATTCATTCCTTAATGTCTTAAAAATGAAAGCAAATATTCATTCCTTAATGTCTTAAAAATGAAAGCAAAAACACCCAGCAAAATTAAATTACTGCTTTCATAAGCTAAAATTCCATCACCTTTATGGCATGGGACATTTAAACGTTAATTAAATGACAGCTGGACAGGAAAAAAATGAAAATATTGAGAAAAATTTACCTACTTCTTGGGGCGATGTCACAATGCCTCCAAGAAGTTAAGTTACAAAAGACAGGATGCCTACAACGCTATAAAGCACCACACATACATTCCTAGAGGAGCCCAGGTAGCTCCAGGGTCCTAGCTAACTTAACAGAACTTTGGAAGCAACTCTCAACAGACCCACAATAGTCCTGACTCAGACCCAGCTGCTCCTCTAAAACCCATCTGAGCTTCTCTGACCCTTCATGGTGTCCAGGTGCCACAATCTTCCCCTCTGAAAGGCTACAAGAAATGAAAGTGCTCCACACACAGCTATGCCTAGAAACATCAGGGACCTGAAGTCTATGCCTTTATGGGCATCAACAGAAATTAATGAGTCAGAAAGAACTAAGGGACACCTGAGTGATTCTAAAACCAACCTGCCTCTCCTGAGGTTCATTTAACCTTTGTGAGATGCCAAAGTCCCACTATGAAGTCTGACCTGTCTGTCCACCTGCCAGGATGGCTGACACCCAATGGAGACCATGAATGTATAAAGTGCACCAAAAAGTTGACTACACTAACCGGCTGGTACCATCCCCCACAAAGCCCACTGTGCTGACAATTTCACCTATCTCAGCTTTAGGCACTCTTGGTGCCCACCTGTTTCACAAGTTCCATGCCAGTCACCTCTCGACAAGAAGGCCCCAGCTCTCTACTCTCTCATGGTACTGCCTAAAGATATACTTACTGCAGGGAATCTCTAATTCTGCCCTCCATATTTAAGATGACTCCACATCACAAATGACTAGACACTCAGATGAAGGATAGAACAACTCAAAGGCATGAAAAAAAAATCAAGACAACCAACTTTATAACTGGAGGGAATAAAATCTAATTTTATTCATGACAACAGCATATGAACCAAGTTCACCAATTCATCTCTTCATGGATTATAAGGGGCATGTACTGGGATAAATCAGGCACTGAGCAAAGAGAAAAAAAGTATTAGGTAAAAGAACTGAAATACCACCTGCAGCTTTTACAGTGCCTATGAAAGGCAGTCCTATTTGTAAACTGCAAGAGAAATGCTACCTTGCCAATTCTGCAGAAGTTAATTATATATATGATCTCAGTCACGGAGAGGGCTGAGGACACATTTAATATCTCATCTGAGAAACTACTTCTCCAGTCATTGGGCTTGAACTACTGAAACTTATCTGGGCAATTATGTATGAAGAAAGAACATTACATACGAAACCACATTTTCTGACAGTTCTGGGGGGTTGTGTGAACGATTCTTCATCAGTGTAGATTGCCCTGCCTAACACATGAAAAATATGACACCAATGCTATATTTTGTTTAGGTATTTTTTACATACTGAGTATATAATACACAATGGAGCAGGAGGCTTGATCACTTTGGCTTTGACCAGTCCAGTTTTTGTTAAGTTGGCTGAAGTAACAAGAAAGAGGTTATCATTATAAATCCCAAATCACAAGACTAGTTTTAACAAATGTAACCTGAGGCTAACAGGGTCAATGATTTTAAAGAGGTAACAAGAAACTCATCATTAGTTGTAAAAACATTATCAAATCAATGGCTATCTCTGGGAGTCATGGATCCTAAGTTCTAATATAAACCCATCAAAATAAGTCTCCTGTAAACCAAGTTAGAGCTTAGAGAAATGATCTAATCAGACAACTCAAGTAGCATTTGCTGCTTGGCATCAAGAGTGAAGTTGGGATGATTCTGGATACTTAGTACTGTCAAACAAAAGATTCAAACAGAATTACTATCAATCCTCAAAACCTGGCAATTCTTCTCTAGATGCGTGTCTTCCCCTCTACCTTATACCTGTAGAATTCCTACCAAATACCTCTGCTTTTTCAGTTCCTTGATCTAAGGAACGTGGCACTCTTAAGCAAACTCAGGCTAGGGAAACAACACTCACCACCATGTTGATCTCAAGACACAAATTCACAGCCTAGATGTCTAATCTGGACAGCTTCCCCTATGAGTCTAACCTATAATCTCTATGTGTGCTTGCTCCTTCTTCCCAGCCCTCTACCTCCAGTGTTCAAAAGCAGATTTCCTTGTATTCTGTAACAGTACAAAATATTATAAGCACAGCACATCTTCTCACTCAAAATATCATTCCTTCTCAATCTCCCTTATCTGTCATTACCAGAACTCTTCTAGTTGAAACTTCAAAGAATATAAAAATGAGTTTTTATTTTTCTGTTTTTAAAAGTCAGCTTTTGTCAATTGTGAATATGGTTTAATATCATGAAGAGAAGGTGCAGAGAAGAGCAGAGGGTCAAGAGTGAGGGGTGGACCTGAGTTCCACCCCCAATTCCCCAAGCAAGAAGCTGTGTGACCTTGAAAAGTTCTGGATTCTCCAGCTCCTGTAACCCTTCATCTGTAAAATGAAGAGACATATCTGACACCCCTTGCCAGAAGTGAAACTCTGATTCAGTGAGTGGCTATGTTGGTAAGCCCAGGCTGGGCTTTCATACCACAAACTGAGCCTAGCGTCCTGCTCTCTCTCATAGTTAATAAGCTTTGGTCTACTAATATGATTCTACATCAGGCAGAGCCATCTTGCCCAGTCGTTTCTATCCTGTAACCTTGATCTAGGGATCAGTAGGTGATGCCAACTGTCTAAGGAATTAAATGCCAGCTTCTCCACTTACAATAAAGACTCTCCCCTCTTCCTCTCCTTTCTCCACATTTTACCACCCAATTTTCTTCATGACTTTCAAAATTCCAATTCTGTGTCTTGGAGAAGTCATTCCACAGTGCTAGTTAGGCTCTGCACGGGTCACTCCTGTCAAAAAGGCTTTTTCTACGATTCAGGTGAACCACACTCAGTAGCTTCAAGAACTAATTCCAATCTCACCTTTCCTCTTCCTCAGCCTAAAGAGGCCCCTAATACTCTCCTTAATTACAGTACTTCCAGTATTCAGGCAGTATGATAGTGGAATGTAGTAATAAGACTTTGGTTCCAGTCCTAGACCTGTCAAAAAAGGTCAAGGTCCTTTACCTAGTCAATTTTCCTTCTCTTCATCTATAAAATGAAAATGGTATTAATATTACCTAATACAGTAAAATGTTCTCAAAACTGTCAAGCCCTCTACATAGATATTACCTTGCTGTTTTCAGGTTTTGCATGTAGCATTAGCTCATATTTGGCATACAAATGAATGAGGAGCACTAACATTTTACTTGAATCTATTTGGATGGAATTTTTCTAAAACACATTACATATATTCCTAAGTTTTTAACAAACACAACATACCTGAATGTTTCCTTGACAACTCAAGTTTGCCAAGATCGTTACTATACTGGGTAAAAATATATTAATACTATAAGGAGCAAAATGGCCTCAAGACTACTAGAATCTGAGTTCTTCTAGAAAGTTTTGACTTTCCTGCAACTTCTCTATTATGTGCTGCACCTGTCACCATGGCTACTTCTTAGGACAAACTCCTCTCTGAACCTACCCTTTTCTGACCTGAAGTAAGTAGGGCCTTGTCTGTGTGAACACAAGGATGTTCCTAAATGTCCCAAGGTTTCCCCTTGGGCTGAAGAATTAGCTTTGGTCACCCCAACTCCAGCCTGTCTTTCCCATACCTTTTTGCTTTAACCACGTTGGGTGTACCCCCATTCATTTTAATTCTTCTATGCAACATGCATTTAACCTATATAAGATTGTATGCCATCTCAGGGAGGGGGTGGGGAGGGAGTTAGGAATAATCTAAGAGATATATGGAAGTGATTGTTGAACACTGAAAACAAATAAAATAATTGAATTGAAAAAAAGGTTGGAGAAATGTCTGTTTGTCTGCAAATATTCTATGCTGTGTTAATTTGTACTGCTTTCTTACACACACACAAACACACACACACACACACACACACACACACACACACACACACACACACTATTTCCTCATAAAAATACTTTATCCAACCTCAATAAAATCAAAGAACTGTTCTCCTTACTCCTTCTACCTCTACAGGTTTAAAGTCAAAGTAAGAAAGACAAAAAAAAAAATATCAAGTCAAGAAATTCTACAAGAAGTCAACTTACCAGTGACAGATTCAGCCTTTGAAGCATCTGCATCTTTTCTAATGAAAAAAGTAGAAAGATTCATAAAACCAATGCTAATTTCAGAACCAACAGCATTGTAAGACATCTTGTTCGTTTTGGTAGGAGACCTGTACAACTAAATGCAGGAGAAAATGCAGCTTAACACTGAACAACTGTGACAAGTCATCTGGATACAAAGGAAGGGATGAGAAAGTTCCTCTCTCCTTTGAGTAGAGAAGGGGAAGGCCAGTGCTGCATCAGGACAATACACATCAAGCTGTCATGTCTGTTTTGGTTCACTGTTTTTCTTTGTTTAGAAAAAGGGAAGACTGATGGAGGGGTGGGAAGGAATAATACAAAATGGCTACTGTTAAAAGTGAAAGGCATGAGACTCTTTAAATTAGAAAGCAAAGTAGGTTTACCACAGATAAATGAGCCAATTCTTAAAAGAAAGTCCTTTAGTTTAGGCTATCCCACTCCCAAAACACTTACTTTGAAGCTGATGGTTTCTTTGTTTCCGAAACTACTTTTTTTCCATCTTTGTTCTAAAAATAAGAGAGATTGACTTTAAAACACCCAACTAACAGATGTAAGTCAACAGCATTTCCATCAATGGTGCTAATATTGACACAATATCCAAACCTCTCCCTTCCCCCCACATCCAATTGGAAAATTCCTGTGTTACTTACACGTCAATGCTGCCAAATTCTCTCCTCTCAACTCACTCCCCAAGTGTGGTGATCTGGCTTCTCACATTACCATGCCAATTCAAACTTACCAGGGATTCGTAACAACTAAATTTGGTGGTCTTTTCTCAGTCCTTATCCTTAGCATTCGATGCTGGTGATGACCTCATTTTGGTGACTCACCTTTCCGGGCTTTCATAACACTAGTGTCACCTAGTTTGCCTTCTACCTATCTTAATACTGCTTGGTGTCCTTTGCCAGTTCATCATACTCACATCATGACCCCCAGCTGCTGATATTCCCCCCAAGATAGTTTCCTGGGCCCTTTTCTCTTCTTTCTCAATACTCTCTCAGTAACCTCATAAATTCCCATGGGTTTCTGCTCTATGCAGATGACCCCAGATTTACATATCCAGCCTCAATTTCTCCCATGGGCATCAAACCCACGTTACCAATTGCCTATTGGTGGGCATTTCAGATTGATGCCCCAAAGACATCCTAAACTCTCTATACCTAAACCTCAGCTCCTTACTCTCCCCTCTCCCATACTTGCCCATTTCTGTCAAAGTAAAAAACAAACCACTCTCCTAATGCATCCCATTGGACTCCTCAATCTTGCTCTACTCTCTCATCAGCTGTTCCTACCTCCACAACCTTCTCCTGACAAACCAACCCAGTGTGGCCTTTATCACCAGCAAACAAAATAGTCTCCCCGATTCTCCAAGGTAACTTCCCTTCAGCACAGATGAGCGGGTCATTCTCTTCCATCTTCCACTGCTTCTAAAATACAAACCCTCAAATGCCCTTGACATTGTCCCTCCCTGTTTTCACCAAAAGTACCCCCTTCTTCCCATCTCCCCCCTCCCAATGGTTTCTGACACTACTACATCCTTTCTGCCTGACTCCCTCATGGAGGTGGCCCTGCTCCTTGCCAAGGCAAACCCTTCTGCACATCCAAGTGATTCCAATTCCATTCCATCTTCTCCAGACAGCTCAACTATCATCCATCTCTCTGTTTACTGGATGTTTTTTCTACACACATACCCATATCTCCCCTATCTTTAAAAAGAAAAACAAACATCCATTTTGATTCACTCATCCCCCGTCTTGTCCCATATCTCTCCACTCTTTTGAAGCTAAGCTCCTTGAGAAAACCATCTCCACAAAGTGTCTCCACTCCCTTTTCTCATTTGCTTTTAGCCTTACCATTCAAGTGAAGCCACTCTTTCCAAAGTTACCAGTGATCTCTTAATTGTCATTCTTCATCTTTCTGAAGCTCTCTGCAGCCACTAACATGGTCAAGATCAGGGCTTCTTGAACATTTTCATAGCCCGAATGCCATGTGCAGTGCAAACCAAGGCTGTGGGGCAAGTGCTGCCAGACAGATATACCCTCAGATTCATTACTTGTTTGATTTTTAATTAATTGTTGGTCATCGCCATTCAGAAACCTTTAATTTTCTGAGAGCCCATATGGGATGATCTCAACCCACTGCTTAAGAAACACTAGTCAAGATCACTCTCTTCAACATACTTTTACTCTCTAGGGTTTCAAAACACTACTGTGTCCTGATTACCTTCAACTGTCAAACCACTCCTCAGTCTCCTGTACTGAGTCTGGTCACATCTGCTAACCATAGGTGATCCCCAAGTCTCTGTCCTGAGCGTTACTCTCTTCTCCCTCTACACTGTTTACTATTTTCACTTGGTGATCTCATGAGCTCCCATGGATTCAATGAACATGTCTGTGATGAGGTTTCTCAGATCTATCTATCTCACCCTAAGCTCTCTGCTGAACCTCTGCCTTGAATCTCCAGTATCTATTAGACATCTCAAACTGGATGTTCCGTAGACAACCTAAACTCAGCATGCCCCAAACTGAACTCATTATCTTTCTTCCCAAACACCTACTCCTCCTTCCTAATTCCCTTCTCACTGCTGGAGGTGCCAGCATCTAATCAGTCATGAAGGTTCCCAATATAGGTGCTATCCTTGACTCCTCCCCCTCTCTCTTACAATCTGTTCTTACCTTCAAAACATCTCTGGCATGTGCTTCTGCTCTCCCCTCACACCACCACCACTTTGATACAGGCTAACATCACCTCCTGCCTGGAGTATTACAAACAGTGGGCTGGAGAGTCTCCCTGACTCTAGTCTATTCTCCACTTAAGTGTCAGTCTGGTCTTCCCTACGGCTCAGACCAGACCACGTTACATACCTCCCTCTCACACTCAACCAACTCCAGTGACTCCCCATTGCTTTTAGGATCAACTATAAAATCTTCCATCTGGGGTTCTGTCCCCCTCCTACCTTTTCAGGTGCCTCACACACACACCTACAACGTACTCTTTCATCTAATGACGCCGGCCTCCTTGCTGTCCTTCAGACAGGACACACTAACTCTTGATTCTAGGCATTTTCACCATAATGTCCTCCCACACCCCTGCCTCCTGTAATTCTAAGTTAAAAATCTGCCCTTTTCCAAGCTTTTCCCGATGATCCCTCTTCATTCTAGTGCCTTCCCTCTCTTGATAATTTCCAGTTCATCTTGTCTCTGTCTTGCCTGTACTTAGTTGTGTGTTATCTCTGTGGGCATCTCTGAAAGTTCTTTTGCCTTTCTCTGCTTCCCCAGCAATGCTTAGCACAATGCCTGGAACATTAAAAATATGTCAGCTGAAGGATTCCCACTCTGAATCTTTACCCTTCACTCTCACCTCTACCTTTTCAGGCCTTTGTCTTTATGGTCTCCCTCCTCTCCCAGAAAAGGCAGCTAGGTACCACCTTATGCTTTGGATCTTTCTTGATCCCCCAAATTGCTAATGTCCTCCTGCCCACATTATTTTGTATTTAACTATGTTGTGTTTGTGTCCATGTGTATATATAAAAATGTATCTAATTTTATATTTGTGATTTATGTAAAAAATGTCTCAAAAATTTTAATGCAGTTTTAAACTTTAGTGGCTATTAAATAATTGAGCTATTAAAGCTCAAATGCCACTAAGGCTTTTGGGATACCTTGCATTTCAATATGTACTTGTCTTCTCTATTAGAAGAATTAAGTTCAGTTGCAAGTAGGGATCACTTCATTCTTTGTATCCCAGTGTTTAACATAGTGATTCACAACAACTGATTTATTAACTCTCAATTTTATTACAAAACTAAAAATCAAATTTTAAATATTTCACTGTGCCTGAAATATACTTTCTAAAATAAAAATTGAAGAAGTAATTTTGGGTCGTTACATAATGCGGTTGATAGGCCAAAGGATATTAATAATATCAGCACTGATTTTTCAGAGGATACTTTTAAATATAATTTATTTCATCCTCTGAGTCAATAATTAATCTTCAGAATGGTAACAAAGTATATTATTATGGCGTTAAAGAAAGTAGTTGACCTAAGGCACTTTCCCTAAAAAACAAATTCTAGTCCAAGGGTTCTTAAAATTTTTTTTGGCATTCTGGATGCCTAGGCCCATTATTTTGGCAGCCAGATAAATCCTACAGATCCCTTCCTCTCTCAGAATTGTATTATAAAATTTTTAAGGTTACAAAGAAAATCAATTATAATATTGAAATATTGTTAGCAAAATATTTCCCAGTCCAATTCCCTGATCTTCAGTTAAGATCCCTTAGGGACTATGGGATACATACTCATTCACCCCTAGATTACAGCCACCTACATATGCAGCACAGTTGGATAACTGAAGTTTTCAAGGACAGCACGACATTTGGAAAGCCTCATTTCCCACATGGCGCGTGCTAATGCTTGGGCTCACTGAGGTGCTACCTGCATGGTACTTGGCAGTTTCTTCTTTCCTGCAGCGCTGATCTTCACTCGTTTCCCTCGCACCTGGACAGGGGTGGTCTCGCAGTACTTCACGGCAGCCGCCACAGCCTCTTTAAACTTCATTTCCAAATAGGCCTAAAAGAGACAGCCAGTTTATGCCTCACCTCCCTCGAGTCTGTGTTTAAAAAGTGTCAGACATGAAAATGGACTACACAGCTCCCTCAAGGTACTCAATCTTCCTTGGATGCTTACAGTACCTAAGACTTGAACGCCCTCTCCCCAAGCCCTCCATCTTGAATGCCCACAAGCTATCACCCCAAATCACAACAAGGCCCCAGCAAGATGTCGCCCCTGGGAAAAGCGGATGGGGCTGAGGCACCTCCTGGGAGAAGTGGCCAAGAGTGGGCACAGGCAGCTCTACAGACAGCAGAAGAGGTGGATCTCGCTGCTTTTATGCTGCCTTCCTTATCTAATCTCGTATTCCACGATCTGCTCACATCAATGGGCTGGTTCCTTCTTTTCTTATTCATCCTGACTCTTAAAAATAAATAATGAGGAATCACTGTACAAGTGAAAATCTGCACTATGGCTTTATTTGTAATGAAGCATGCTATGAAGGCAAGACCCCAGGTTAAATCTCACCTACTTCAGTTGTGGAACCTCTCCCAGTTTTTGAGTCCTCATCTGAAAAATGAGGTTAATACCCACCTAATTCACAGAGTTTAGGGTCAAAAAACAATGTTATGTGCTTTGTAAACCTACAAGAACTAAATAGATAGCAGTGATTATTAATAGTAAATGGTATTCTGGAAATAATTACCAGCCAAGCCCACTTATTGACAAAAAAAATAGGATCTAGCTGCCCTTAGGAGATCTATTCTCAAGCTACATAAATTTAACAGAAAAAGTGTTGTAGTCTTATTTGAATATGGCTTAATGTTACATTCATTCCCAAATAATCAAATAAACATACTTAAAAACCAATTCTTCAAAATTAAATAGCTTACTTTAAAAACAGTCATACAATTTGAGGAGCCCAGAACTCTGCCCAAAGCAGATCCTGCCAGGAAGCAGTGATCCTCACTATATGAGGTCCAGGTGGAAAAGAACAGACACTCATCTTTACCTTCCTTCTACTGGGGTGGGGAAGGGAGAACAACTAGCTAGTCAGAATAATGCAGCAAGTTAAATGGTCAGTTGGTCACATGGAATGTATGAGCTGCGGGAAAGAGAACTTCTTACTGGTTCAAGGATTGAAGCTAGAGGGTCAGAAGCCACTTATTTTCAAGTCTTACAAAACATTTTTGCCAAAACTAAGCATTTCGTAAGTATTCCAATACATATGGATGGAAGCTTAAGACAGGCTCCTTTAGAAATCCATCTTAAAACCTATTATCACTTCATTCAAGACTAAAATCCATGCAATTAAAATAAAAGGTAAGATCAGATGCCATTTATGAGAGAAAGAAGAAAACTGCTATATTTCACAGTACAAAGATATCCATGGGAAAGCAAAGTGCAACAAATGAACAGAACAGAACAACAAAGTGCCCTTAGAACGCATAACACGATCTCACTAAAAGAGCTCCCATACAAGCTAACAATCATTTCTCAGGGATGTGGGAGAAAGTCTGAGCTTGATGACAGTCCCACCTGGCTCTGGATTGTATGAGTTTTGGATTAATCAGCATAACTGCACACCATGTTAGGCTTTTTATGTTTCATAACAAGAAGCTACCTGCCTTATCACAATTCCTAGGTTTAACTGCAGAGTATTAAAGGTGGGTACTGAACAAGAAACCTAACACTATTTCTCACTTACAGAAAACACACAACTAACTGTAGACTGTAAAACTATGAAAAAACACATCTTAATGGAGCAAGGACACATACATGAGAAAGGCCATGCAGCACACAGGCTGGAGAGAGCCAATTTTGGAATCAGAAGCACCCCCCCTGCCCTCCCCGCCCCCGTCATCTACTGGCTGTGTGACCTTGGGTAGGTCACTTAACCTCTGATCATCTTTGACAACTCTCTACACTATCAAGGTGCAAAAGAGGTACTGAGCCAAGCTGCCTACATCAATGAAATCATCTAGTTTAAAAGAGCGTCGGGAGATTATAGGGATAAGGGGATGGCCCAGAACAGCTGGTAGAAATCAGTCATTTCTGAATTTAACAAAAAAAAACAAAAACCAGTCATTTCCCATAAAATTACATCATCTCCTTCAAAAGTTCTGAGTGAATTGCTTACCTCATTTCTAGATGGAACAATCAAGAGATCACTAACTTTTCCAAATGGTTGAACTATTTTTATAATATCTTGCTCAGTGTAGCCATCAGTTGGTAACTCTGATACATGAATAATTGTATCACAACGCAAGGATTCATCTTCCCACGGCTGTATGGGAGGAGGAAAAAAGTTATTTGGATTTCTAGCAATCCAAATAAGTCACTACACCCTCAAATTAACAATACTTCTAAAGTTAAAGGAAAAAACACACTAACATCATGAATGTTTCAATTACCATAGTTGTAATCACAGTGTCCAAATTGTTGTGTACCAGATGCTGAAAAGCACTTTTTAAATGACACAAAGATATCATATACTATTCTTTGTAAACAAGAGGACACAAGTAAATCACAATTATTAACACAAGTGCTTTGTTTTTCTTTCCTTAAGGAGGAGTGATAACTTTTCATTGGGCCAACCATACTCTCATATGGTATTCAATTTTACTCAAAGCGTTTGAACATCAGCCCAGCACGGAAGACAAACACACTGGTACACTGTTAACGAAGTTATGGATCGGTTCAGCCATTTTGGAAAACAATTAAAAACTATACCTCAGATTAAAACTAAGCCTATACTTTAACCCACTGATGTCACTACTAGGCCTTTATTCCAAGAGATCCTAGTGATAAAGACTTACGTATAAAAATATTTATAGCAGCCTTTTTCGCTGTAATAAACAAGTAGAAACAAAAGAATAAGCTTGTCAAGTGGGAAATGGCTGAACAAACTGTAATTTTTGCATACAATGGAATTATCACTGCCGTGTAAAAAATGATAAGAAAGGACAGTTTCAGAGAAATGTGGGAAGACTAGTGTAAGTGAGAGAGCGTAGAGTGAGCAGAACCAGGAGAAGTGACACACCGCACTGTGAAGAAGAGCCACTTGGATAACCCTAAGAGCGCTTAATGTAGGCACTGACGACCTCTGAACTCCAGAAGCCTCATAACAAGCTTTCCCCCCACCTCTTGGACAGCTCCAACTGGCTGCCAAACTTTGCCGTTCCTACCTCCAGGTCTAACCTTTGCCCTCCTCTTCCCATCACACAGCCACCACTTTAATTCAGACCTCATCATCTCATGCCTATGTCACTGTAGAAGACTCCTAACTGGCCTCCCCACCTCAAGTCTCACCCCAACCTTACAGAGCGGACAAAGGCATTTTTCTCAAGAGCAGCTCTCACAATGTCACTCTCCTTCTCCAACCCGAGTGATTCTCTATGGGCTCTGGTCTGTAAACCCCTTCAGGACTTGGCCCAGGCCCCAGGCCTCCACTGTACATCACTCTGCCTTCTTCCAACTGCTAGTGCACAGCCCCTCCCCCGCAAAATACATTACTTTTTTTCTCTTTATATAATTATATATGTACTTGTGTCTTCGTTGAAATAAAAGTTTTCCTTCGGAGAGTATGGATTGTTTTAGACCTTGTATCTGTATCCCCCGTGCCTTGAACATAGCAAGCTTTCAGTAAATGCCAAAGCGCCCATGGATCTCATACAGGAGACTTCGCAAGTGTCATTCACAAAGAAAAGCAGTCCCTGGAGAATTTCACAATCTCTCTCATATGAATGAAAAAGCATTTGATAAGCACATACATATTTCCACAACAGTGGCAAACACCTCTGGTGAGCATACATACACCCTCCTACCTTGTCTCATCTGATGTTCCCCGTTGCACCTTCCAAGGAATCTTCGTAATTTTAGGATAAGCAAAGTCTTCAAAAGATATTTTACTCTACCTAGTCAAAGAATTTAATCATCAAGCACCGTGACCAAACTCTCTTGTGCCTTTCCAACAGTTGCATGGCCATAAAAAATATGGTCTGCTAAAAAATATCCTTTGCAAAGGCCTGTCTATCATTTTCACAACTTCATACATTTCCTCATAACTTCAATTCCATCAAAATACCCCCAACACAGTAACGATAAGTAAATATTCCTCTGTAACAGTTTAAAAAAGCTTAATAAAGGAATTGATATTTGAGTCAGGACAACAAAGAGTCACTGAAATCTGAGTACAAAAATAGCTTTGCTAGATGTTTGTGACTGTAGGTGAAAGATAAAGTAACAATGGGAAAAATTCCCTTCCTTTTGTCCTTCAGACTGTAGTTGTGACAACTGCCCTGTGGGCGACAGGCAGAAGCTCCAAGTACAAAAGAGCTACAAACTGCAGAAAACAAGCAGAAGGAAAGAGGTTCCATCTGTATCACTGTTCCCTTTACATGATCTTCTACCCTCTAACTGCCATGCTTTCTAAATTTGTATTGTGGAGCAAACTCCAGCATCTATCATGTTAGTAAGGTAGGCTGGTCCTCCTTTCCTCAGTTTCCCTCACCCCAGACATCTCTCAGAATTTGCCTTCTTTTCTCTGTAATCACAAAGTTACCATTTTCATTGAAGCCATCACCTCAACTGAACCACTGCCATGGTCCAACAGTCTCCCTGCCAGAAGGCAGTCTCTTCTCCACAAAGTACAAGTGTGACCACATTGATTCCAGAACACCCCTATCCCCAGCTCCGAGAGCTCCCTAGTACTCTTGGCTTGCTATTGAAAACTTTTCACAACTGACTCCAATCTACCTTTCCAGCCTTATTATACATAAAAACACAATGAAAATACCCAAACATGAAGACATAATTTAAATATATTATACTTTAAGTACAACCAAGTAAATTAAGAGGAAAAGTATTTACAGTACAAACTTTCTGCTGAGCTGAAATCAGACAATTCATTTAGGCTAATGGTCTACATTTTGCATGGTGACCAATTATAACCACAGAAACTCGATTCCTGCTATGACCTATTTAGGGAGCACAACTGACAGAGAACACTGGAATCAGAATCAGGAAGACCTGAGTCCGAACCATGTTTCAAACACTCGTTAGCTGTATGACCCTGTGCAAGTCATGTAACCTTCGTCTGCCTCAGTTTCCACATGGATCAAACTTAGCACAGTGCTTGGCACACACTTGAAGTGTTCTATAAATGTTAGCTATCATTATAAGATTTTAATAAAAAAAAAAACTTTACAAAATTTACCTCTTTGGCCAACTACAATGATTGAGTTAGTTGAATAATTACTAACAATTCTTACTTACAAGTACAAACTATTCCCCAGGACATATACAGGGCATTTAATTCACACTGTGAATTAAAGCAAAAAAAAAAAGTAGCATATTGCTAAAGAACTTTTAAAATATCATTGAAAATATTATTGATCATCTTTACACATTTAAAATTTCTGTACCATAATACACATAATATATTTGTAGAGTAGTATGTCCCTATGACAGGGCAGCTAAGGGGAACAGTGGACAGACCACTGGGCCTGCAATTAAGAAGACCTGAGTTCAAATCCAGTCTCAGACACTTAACTGACTGTGTGACCCTGGGCAAGTCATTTAATAACCCTGTTTGCCTCAGCTTCTTCATTTGTATAAGGAGCTGGAGAAGGAAATGACAAACCACTCCAGTACATTTGCCAGGAAAACTCCAAAAGGGGTCATAAGAGTTAGACATGATTTCAATGACTGAACGTATTTATAAAGATTTGAAAAATACACATATATTGCGTTCTGTAACAAAGGATTATTTTACAGAGGGGGTGTTATCAGTTTCAGATCCCTGGTCCACAACATTTATCAGTCCAGATATCACCAACATCATCTGCTGAACACCACAGCAGGCTGCCTCCTTCCTAAATGGGTTCAGTACTTCATTAAACAAGACATTTTCATACTTGAGGTCTTGAACAATCTGGCCTCACAATTCATCAACATTTTTACACTCTAAGTCACCCAGAGCAATGATTGTCATTAAGCATAACTGTGTTGTTATCTCTAGAATCTTCAACTCTTAACATTCCTCTTCATCGTAACCTCCTATGCTTCCAAATCCTTTCTGTCACACTCCTAAAATTCTCCAACACTTCCTTGATGCTGAACTGTCACTCATTCCTACGCCATGACTCCATGATTCCACTACAGCTTCCAAATATACAGGAAAGCCAACAAACACAAGAGGCCCAGTGTTTGGGCAATCTAAATACCCCAGAGAATGGGCTAACAACTCACTATTTGGCATGTAGTACTAGGGAAACTAGAAAACAAGCTGGTAGAAATTATAGGTATAACCCAAAACCTTACACCATATACCACTATACACTCCAAATGGACATACAAACTAAATATAAAAGGTCACATCAGGAAGAAATCAGAGGAGAAAGAAAATGTTTTTCAGATCTATGGACAAGGAAGAGTTCATTACCAAAATAAGTGACAGGGGAGATTCAAAGAAGATGAAATGAATAATTTTAATTATATATATTGTACAAACAAAACTAATGTGGTTAAAAATGGAAAGAAAATAATGGTGGAAAATTTTTCCCTGATAAAGGTCCCATTTCTAAGATACATAAGGAAATGATTACAACTTCTCATTGTAAAAAGCCTTCTCCAACACATAAAAGGTTAAAGATATACAAAAGGTGCTTTTCAAAGGAAGAAACCAAAGTTACTTATACCCATATGAAAATATGCTCCCAAACTCTAATTAGAGAAAAAAAGCACATTAAAGCAAATCTAAGGTTTCACTTCATAATCACCATATTAGCAAAGACAAAAGAGGAAAAATGACAAAATATTGAAGGGACTTTGGAAAAACAGGCACATTAGTGCACAGAGTAGGGCTATGAACTATCCAGTCACTATGGAAAGCTATTTGGTACTATGCCCAAAAAGTCAATTACTAAATTGTGATCCATCAATACTACTACTAGGCATTTCCCCAAAGAGATTAAGGAAGAAAAGATCCATAAGTACGAAAACTATTTTTAATAGCTTTTTTCATAGCAGAAAAGAACTGAAAACCAAGGAAGTGATCACCTACTGGGGAATGACAAAACAAATTATAGCATATGAATGTAATGGAATATTATGGTACTCTAAGAAATAGTTTAGAAGAAAACTGAAAAACTTCTATGACGTGCTGTGGACTGAAATAAATAGGAAAACAATTTATATAGTAACGTTAGAAAGACTTTAGAACACTGATCAACATAATAACAAATCATGACTCTAGAGAACTGAAGAAGCAGCACATTAACCATTTCCTGACAGGGAGGTGATGGATTTCAAATGCAGAATAAGACCTACATTTCAGGACAAGGCTAAAAGGAAATCTGCCTCACTTGTTTATGTATATTTGTTTCAAGGATTTTATTTTTTTGTTATTTGTTGCTTGTCAAATTAAAAGAAAACTGTTGACATTAGATTAATAAAAATAAATAAAAAACAAAGACTGCTTCTAAATTTTGAAAAAAAAAACCTGTCAATACGATCAAAAACCAGAATTATAGTTAAAAAGAAGAGCAAACTTTAAAAACACTTAGCTACAAATAACACTACAGTCATTCTCTAATATATAAGCAGTTCAACTACCAATGAATACATGAAGACAGGCTCTAAAAACACCAGCCGCAAAAGTAATAAAAATTCAACTCAGATCTCATCTAACCCCCAACAAACAATGATCATGGCAACAAAAAGGCTTTGAGAAGACAGACACCTTAATCAAATTGCTTGTCACAAAATAAAAAATAAAGCCATAAGCTCAACAATGAAAAACTACTGATGCCTCTAATCAAAGTGGACAGCCAGGACAGAATGCTATGTACACTTGCTGTTAGATTCTGTCACTGTATCAGGCATTTGACTTTTTTTTAACAAAAGTATTAAATTTAGGAGCGGTAGGTGGCATTTTTTTCCTTTAGAAATGAATGTAATTTTTTTAAAAAAGCATATATAAGAATTTAACTATAAATTGACCAAATTTTAAAACTAGCCATCAAAAGGATCCTAAAGATTCAACTCACATCCAGGAAGCTGTCAAGGATGACAAAAAAAGGACACGGTCAATATTGCAATGAGTGTGTCAATACAGGCACACATTAATACATTTTTGTTGGAGCTGCAAAATGTCACAATCATTCAACAGAGCAACTTAGGATTCTGCCAAGAAAAGGACTATACTATTCATAGCGTCTGATCCACAAGTCCAGGCCTAGGCAAGCAAGCCAATGACACTCATCACTTTTTTGTGGAATAAATACAGTAGATGCCCATGGATTGGGAATAGCTAAACAAGCAATGGTAATATGGGCAAAATGGAATGAGACAATGAACGTGACGAATACTGAGAAGCATGTAAAGACTTAAAATGAACAGATGCAAAAAACAGAGTAAGCACTGCTAGGAAAACAATAATGTGAATGGATTAAGGAACAATGAGGACAGTAACACCATCAGCACCAAATACTACAAAACTATCACGATCCGAGTTTGGCTCCAAAGAAGAGGGAGGTGAGGAATACTGCCCATGATGTGGAACTTCAATAAGCTGGTTAGTTTTAAATTTTTTCCTTTCTTCCTCTTTAAAAAAACAAAACAAAAAGCCCCTAATTATCATAAGGGATGGCTCTTTGGGAAGCACACAATGGTAACTTTGGTGATAGAAAAACAAGACAATTTAAAAAATTTAACAATCCTTTATTTAAATCACATAAATCCACAGAATCTTTCCTGATTATATAAATGTCCTCAGTCTCTATTGCAATCCATGTTTCTCTCCTGAAGCCCCCTAAGCTCCATTCATTCCCTACGCTACCTCCACCTCAGCAGAAAACCCTAAGACACTTGAGATCTCTTTCAGATCTAGACCTCTATGGTTCAATAATCATTCCCATGGTCCCACAAGCAAAGGAGATTTCTGGCTAGATGGTTAATTATTTATCTTCTAACTCAACTTTTGAGATTCTGATTCTTCAAGTATGAAAAAGAAGAGGAAAACTGTATTGTGAGGATGCTCACTAGGAGAACAAGCTTTGCACTGCAAGTGTTAGAGTCACTAACCTTTCTTTGAGGAACATTTTCCTCCAGCATCTGTGATGAGCAGGCATCTTCGGGATTCTTGACTTTATGACGAGCAGAGTGACTGGCTGAAGAGGGCTCGTTCTTTGCTGAGCCTACAGTCTTACAGGGTGCTTTTGAACCACTGCTAAGAGTCTTTTGGGTCGAGGATCTTCCCTTTCCACCTGCTTCGAAGTGCTTCTGTTTACTGAACTCTGCAGGAAAACTGTGTCCTAGGCTCTGTACCACAGCTTCCAATGAGCTTCTTTTATCTGGGCAGGAAAAAGCACAACCTGAATCTTAAAGACGTAGAGTTGTCAGTGACTACACCATCATAAAAACCAGTGCATAATAATCTCTTCACTACTGTGTACACAGAAAGGGCATGCTAATGACATACAGTCATCAACTTCCAGGCTTCTCTTACCCTAGAGCTTAATATCAGGTCAATTCTAATGTGCTAAAGGTCCTTACAAAGTATTCAAAATTAGTCTTCATTATTCTTAAGAATATTTACAGGATATTAAAATGTAATAGTTGATACAGTGCACTCTATTAATTCTATTTGAAAGTCATTTGCCTTTCTAGTAGACAAATAAATGTGAGAATCTGAACTTGCAGGGAATAAAACTGAATTTTGCTTCACATAATTTACACCAAGTAGAGGAACAACATGATGAGGCAAAGACTTAAATTTTTACAAAGCCCCTCACTCTACCAAAATACATAATAATAAAAGAGTTGAATGGTAATTTGTCTTTTATTGTATGAAAATGATTAGCTTATTTATGACTAATGATGTTTCATTTGCTGTAACATTTATTATATTTTAATTTTTTACTGTAGCACACTAAAAAAAATTTGCTGAAGTAATAGCTCTAATTTTAAGGTTTGAAAAGCACTTTAAATGCTGAAATGAGGATCCAAAATAGGTCTCCTGACTCTACCACTTTTTCTACTAGGATCACATTCTCAAATGCTTGATATGTCTCTTTGGGCATTTAAAGAATGGATTCAGAGTATGTAGTCATGCTCTTCCACCCTGATACTGCTGGGCAGAATCAGTTAGGGAGCTGAGGTACTATGGCAAGTCTTTTTATGTCTTTTTATTTTTAAATAAATAAATAAATAAAATCATTTAAGCCAAGAGAAAAATTATTAAGATAAGCTGATTTTTATCATTAGCCAAATGGCCATCATTGTACCTGGTGACCTTGGCCGTCTCCTTGATGTCCACTCAGAGCTAGCAGATCTCGGTGGCTTAGGACTGCCTCTGAGGGGATTTCTGGATCGATGTGGTGAACGAGACCGGTGTCTGGGACTGAAGCGATGTGAACACCTTGGACTTCGACTTCTTGGTCTATTTTGCATATAACGTCCAGGGCTTCGAGACCGAGAGCGCCGCAACTTGTGACCAAAGCTTGGCCCCCTAGACCGGCGAGGACTGGCACTAGATGAGTGAGTACGTCTCCTTGGAGTCTGATTTTCCTTTCGATTGCCCTCATCTCTGTGAAATAAAATTAACACACTAGATTTAAGCAAAGTCACTTAATTTCATTTTACCCAGAATTAAGCCAATTTAAAATTTTTAGAAGAATTACTTTCAGAAAAGGTGTGTAAACATACATCAAACTCTTGACAGCTTTTTATTCCTTTAAAAGGGAAAAAAAATAATTTTTATAATTAGATGTATTTGAACACATACTTGGTAAAGAACCGTTTCATCCCACAAATACTTTTCTTTCAGACGGCCACAAATACTGAATTATTTGGGGTTTTTAAAAAACTGTGTAAGGAATTTAGAAATTTTATTTCAATAACTACAATCAATATTATGTGTATTCTGAAAAGTATATACTGTAGAGCAGTAGTATCAAAGTCAAAGAGAAACAGGGGGCTTCTGAAATGTACCTAAATTTCCCTGCAGGCTGCATAGTAACTTAGAAAACCGCCATTTATGTTCTATTATATTTTTATTTATTGTTAAATACTTTCCAGTTACATTTTAAGCTGGCTCGGCCCCTTGATGTGTCTGGGCAGCACAGGGTATGTTTAATATCTCTGCTGCAGAGGAAAGCCAAAATATGGTCATGGTAGGGGAAAAAATTATTTTATATTCTAAATTTTAGAGAGTAACTTATGGAAACAAATAACAAAGACCCCGCTGATATTTTTACAATGCCTCTGAAGCCTCTTTAGGAAAATAAATTCATCAGTATTCATTAAGCACCTAACATATGTGCTAGGTTTAAGGGATACGAAACTAAAATATTAATTATTTTCTATCCAAGTGGCTTATTTTCTTTGGGAAAAAACATGTACATCTATAATTGTATGAAGAACAATTACAGTAAATGAAAATTGTATGAAAAACAAATACAGAAAATGAAGATGGTGGCTTTACGAGTGGAGAAAAGGGGACACATGAGAGACGTTTTAAAAGCACAGATGACAAGATCTATCAGTAGACTGGCCATGTGGATTGACTGAACAACACTGAGATTTCAGGCCTAAATAACGAGGACAATGGTTACATCCTTTACACTTAAGTAAAGTATGGAAGAGAAGAAGATTCATTTATGAGTGAGGTCAACGCCACGTACTGGTTTGAGACATACACAGCATATCCAGGTCAAAATGTATATACCATTGAATTCATATGAGATGATTAGATCACTAAGAGAGTATAAAGGAAAAGAAGACGTCATCCAAGGTCAAAGCTTTAAACTTGAAAGGTCATATGTAGTAAAGCTCCTACAGTTAGTGGACATGACCTGAAAGTGAGCTGAAAAAACAGTCAGTGAAGGAAAGTGAGAAGAAGGATCAGACAGAGAGGTAGGATAAACCCAACTACCATGAAAGTCCAAAGCAGACTCTCCAGGAGTCCTCCCAAGTCGTTTTCCAGTTTCTCTTTGAATGCTTTCAGAGAAAAGGAGGAGAGGGTGGCTGTGTCAAAGAATGAAGAAAAGTCAAGAAAACGTAAGAATGAGAAAAGGCCATTAGATGTGGAAATCAGGAGATCAATGGCCAACTCAGCACTGGTTGGTTGTTGTCCTTCATTCTCAAAGACCAAAATGACATTACTATGTCTGGGTCAAGCTGTATTCTGTCTGACTGTGGCTGATGAAACCAACATGACCTCAGAAGGCTCTACCACAGGTCAGGTATCAATAATCCATGTGAACATTTGAGGTAGATTCTCAAAATTGGTGCATCTCACATTTCTTTTGAGCTAGTTTAATTCTGTTTGGCTCATGCAGCAGAGCACCTCCTCTGGTCCTGTGCCAGCGTCTTGCACATCATGCCATCAATTACAAAGTTCTTAAGAGAGACCTTGACAGTGTCCTTTTATAGCTTTTTCTGATCACGATGTGAATGCTTGTTCTGTGAGTTCTCCGTAAAGTAGTCTTTTAGACGTGCTGAATTATTTGGCATTCAAACATGGCCAGCCAACCAACTGGTTTTCACTCATGCCTAGTAGATCTTCCTCACTGATCTTGGTGAGGGGGTTACATACTCCTCATACCCCACTGCCATTTCCTGATTCTGTCCCCAACAATCTCACCTACTTTGACATTAATGCTGTATAACAAGTGGCTGGAAAGGAGAGCCCGGGGTGAAGTCATCTGGAAGAAGCCAGATCTCAGTGAGTGGCAGAAGACTAGAGTAGTCAGAAAAGAGTTAAGATGAACAGCAGTTTGTTCTCCTTGACTCAAACAAGCAGAACTAGGAACAATAAAATCAAAGCAGATTCCAACTCAACGTAAAGAAAATCCTTAACAGTATAAGCTCTCCACAAGTGGAGTGGCTTGTTGTGGAGGATAGGAGATGCCTCTTTTCCCTGGAAGCATTCAAAGAGAAACTGGAAAACTACTTGGGAGAACATGTAGTAGATGGAATTTTCATCAGTATACTAGCTGGACTCAATCAACCAGGTAGTATTTATTAAAACCTAACTATGTGTCAAGCATTGAGAATAAAGGCACAAACGTAAATGGGGGAGACAAGTACATATAAAACCACATACATAAATGTAAATTACATAAATAAAGTAGTTCAGGCAGTTGGGAAGAATCAAGAAAGACATCATGCAGGTGTTCTGGGGGTGGATGCAGGAATGTGGAATGGCCAGAGGAAAAGAGTCAGGAGATGGAACTGCAGGAGTGAAGAAGAGAAGGCTAATTTTAATAGTGTGTGTACGGGAAGGGAAAAGCATGTTCAATGAAGTTGGCATGGTAGGTTAGGGCCAGGTTGTGTGAGGTTTAAAAACTAAACAAGATCTGGTATTCTCGAGAGGCAAAGGAAGTCCTAAAATTGGTTAAGAAGAGTCACAGTTAGACCTGTGCTTAAAAAAAATTACTCTGGCAGCTATATGTATAGGATGGACTGGAATGGTGAGAGACTTGAGGGAGACACACCAATCAGAAGACTATTCCACCAACTCTAACAAGATTCTGCATAAAAAATATTGATGCAAATACTATCTATTAAGAACAAAAACAGACAAGACAGCTAGCTTACTAACACTGATTTTTTTAATTAGTTTTTTTAAAGGCTGTTAAAAGGTTAAAACAAAACTAATGACTAAAACCAATGACCACATCTAATTACAAACATTACAATCCACACATGCAACCTAAACATCATCTCCCCCTGACAAGCCCCCACTCTATTTTGAGTGGAGGGAGGAGTGCTTCATCATTAGTTCTCCACGACTCAGATTGGTCATCTGAGTTCAATTCAAAACAAATTACATGTTTACTAGCAATCATTTTGATACAGAACCCATAACTAATCAAGAATGGATATTTCTGCAAAGGATACTTTTTATGATTACTAGTTTAACCTATTTGAAGATGGTTACTTAGCAAAATATCACTGTAGATGGCAACTGAAGCCATGAAATTTAAAAAATATTTGCTCCTTGGAAGGAAAGCTCTGGCAAATCTGGACATTATACTAAAAAGCAAAGACAACACCTTGCTGACAAAGGTCTGTAGAGACAAAGCTATGGATTTTCCAATAGCAATATATAGCTGTAAGAGTTGGACTATAAGGAAAGTTGGGCGCTGCAGAATCAACGTTTTCAAACTGTGATGCTGGAGAAGACTTCCAAGAATCCCCTGGACAGCAGAGAGATCAATACTTAGATAAAATAATTCAGACTATTTATTGAAAGCACAAATACTGAAGCTGAAAGTTAAATACTTTAGACACATAATGAGAAGACAGGACTCACTGGAAAAGACCCTAATGCTGGGAAAGATTGAAGGCAAAAGAAGGGGACAGAAAAGGACAAGATAAACCGATAGTGTCAAGGATGCCAGAAACTTAAACTTAGACAGACTTCGGGAGATAATAATAGATGGAAAGGCCTGGCAAGCTATGATCCGTGGGGTCAGAAAGAGTTCAACAGGACTCAACAACAACAACTTAGCAAAAATCATTACCTCCTAGAAGACAGGATCTCAGGATTCCAATCAGGGTATCTAATTTTGAGAAAAAAACATTAATGAACATAAATATATTGTCTTTATGTACTTTAAAATCAAATGTTAAAGGAACGCAGAAAGTCTTTTTTTTTAAACTACAATAAAAAAACATTGTTTCAAAACATCCCAGGTTTACAAGAGTAATTTCCACTTTTTAAAAACAATTCAGTTGTGCTACTGGATTAGGCATTCACCTATAACTTATGACTTGATATATTCTTAGTTTAAAATGGATATTCTTTTAGACACAAAGACTAAATAGAGGTTATAATTCAATTTTTTTAAGTAAAAATGTTCCTACCGCAGAAATTACAAACTAAAAAGATGGAAAGAATTTTGTTAAGTCAATAGTAAATCCATATATCAAAGTAGTATGCTAAATTTCAGAGAAGAATATTTAGTAATAGGGCAAAGGTAACAGTAGCAAAAAAAATTACCTTACACTATATCTTTAATATATATAACTTTACAAAAGTTTAGAAAAAACATGCATTTAAATACTTTTCATAAAATTAGGTTTTTTAAAACACCTCAAGTGCCACTTACTCTACTTAACTTGTATGGACTGATTTATACTGTCTTCTCCCATTAGAATATCAGTTTCTTGAGGGCAGGACTATTTTTGCTTTATATCCCCTAGCATTTAGTACTATTTGAGGAATATACTAAGTGCTTAATAAATGATTCCTGATTAAGTTTAATTTCTACATATAACCCTTGATGTCTCAAAATTCTTCTGGCAACATTGGAACTTGAACTACAAGAAACAATATCCATGAAGTTAACTACAAGGGTTACTCAACTCCCTTATAAGACTAATTTTTGGAAGATACAGTGAAACTTTAAGCAATACAGTGGTGTGATGGGATTTCCTCTCACCTCTCATGACATGGGTGGGAAAATTTTAGATCACTGCATAACCAACCTCATCAGTAAAGGAAAGATTCTACCCCCTTCAACAGTCTCCATATAAAGCAATAACATCCTTCAGTTTTCAAACTTAGCTTAGAATCAGTTTGAAGCATAAAATTAATGTGTTAAGGACTTTCTATAAGAGGCCCAAGCCTCTGCACAAGGGATTAAAAGATTGTGATAGCAGCAACTGCAACCTGAAATAATGAATAGTGAACTTGGAGTTTGGAAGAGTTCAAATAGTTACTACTTGTAGCACCTTGGGAAAGAACTTAACCTCTCCCAGACTCAGGAGGAAATTGGGATACACAGACTTATAGTTTATGTGGGCCTAGGCAAGAAGCCACCAGATATGGAATTAAGGACCTACGCATATGAGTTTTATACCAATAAAATGTATATATATTTTTATGGTACAATATAAAAAACTCAAAAAACTCACAATCTTAGCAGTTCTCTGGAAGGTGACAGATAACAAAACAGGTTCCCCACTAGGGTGGAGCCTGAAAGCCAAATACAATTAAGTCTACCAAGATACTTGGCGGTACCTGGAATGAGACTTGCCTCCAGGCCAAAGCTACCATTTAAGAAAGTCCCTGAGATAGAAAAGACATAACTACTGTCCTTGTTGCTTTCTGGTCCTAGATTAGTAGTGCAAACTTGAGCTTGAAAAATTCCCCCAAGAAGGTTCCAAATTTTACACATTTGGGAACAGAAAAGGAGAAGCAGCAGTACACAATCTTCCTAGTTCACCTTTTTTCTGATGACAGGCCTGGGTTTTTCTCATCAAGTCTACCCCAATATCCCCTTCTTCTGCCTCCTCAAATTACCTTGTATCTATGAAAATGATAACTGACCTCCCCCAAGGGGGAGATACCAGGAGGCAATCAAGGAGGATTTTTATTTGTCTCTGTTTCCCCAGCAACCAACCCTTGCATATCAAGGATACTTAATATATGACTAATGAATGAATCCCAAAACACATAAAGTAAAGCAAAAAAGGAACTCCTCTGTTCCAAAATAGGTCTTTCCTACAGGAACAAAGAAAAGAGATCAAAAAAGATTTACCTCAAAAATGTCTGTGTACTGAGAGAAGCAACTCAGTGATTTTATGCCCTGAGAATAGTAGCAAATAAGGCAAAAATCACCAGACATTTTTCCAACAGCCAACAACAAAATATTCTTCCTACCATTAAAAAAGGATCAAATACTATGTCTGTAAAATAAATGAAAATGCCTTAAGTATTTCCAAAAAATGTTTCAGATTTAAAGTTACCAACAGGAATTCTAAATTGTCTTTTATCTATCCAAGAAAAAATAAATTTCCTTACTGTTGACGTAACTGTCGGCAGCTCTCAATGTGGGCAGGTGTATTCTGATGCTGTATCCAATTCTATTAGAAAAGGGGGGAAAAATGCTGAAGTTAGAGTATGCCATACCATGATATGTCTACCATAATTATGAATTCTTAGGGTCAGAGTTGTTAAGGATTTTTCTCTATTGTTTCAGCAACTAATCTGACCTCCAAAACTAAAATGCACAATTAATTGCAGGTAGCATATTAAAATTTACATTCAATCAACTTGACAAAGACAAGAAAATAAAGTCCCCACTACATTCAACATCAACTTACTGATGTTGCTAATAAGTAAACTACAACAAAAATTTTGTTTACCTTATTTCATTTCATAGGCAAGACTTCAAGATTTCTAAGTTGTTCAAAAGAGATCACTAAAAAAAAATCTTTTTAATAAAAGCAGAGAGAATAGTATTCATTTTTGTCAAAAGAAAAAAGAAATGCCAGAGACCACCTACATTTTAAAGAAAATGGTCTTTATGACAAGTGGCCTCCAAATACATGTGCTTAATGACTTACAGCATAAAATACATACTTATAAAACCTTATCATTTATGACAGATATCCTTCTTAAAGAGGTCCCCATTAGATCTACACAAGGATATGGTTTCATATACTCTAAAAATACATTTCAAGTTGTAAAGTTTGCTTTCATTTTAAAATTATACCAAGTTATATATATTTATATATAATAAAAGAATTAAATATTGGACATTACTAAGTTATTAAGTGGTTAAAGAAATAACAACACCAAGAACTTTGCCCTAAAATAACAAATGCACCCCATCAGCTCCTGAAATACTCAAAAAAGCCAGTACAATTCTTGAAGGGAACCAGAAGTGAACCACCTGAAAACAAAACACAGTTTAATGCTATTTTATTTTTCTAACACGAACCAGAAAACTATCTCATATAGTGAATCTCACAAAAAGTAAGAGTACACAATTCTCTTGCTTCAAATACTAGTCTACTGCTAACATCCCAGCTGAGGGTTCACAGGTAAAGCCATCATTTGCCACTAACTGCAGAATCTGGCTTAGGGCAGAAAGAGACAAAGCTATTTTATATATATGGAGTCTCTGCATCAGGAGTTGTTTAGGTGTATAACCAGACTGACTTTTTAAGACCTCCCCCACAAAATATTGACTGGCAACTAAAATGGGGAAATTTTGACAAACTTCCTGCCAGCAGAAATCAAAAGGGGGCAACAGTAGCAGTACCTACAAATTGACAGTGCTTCCTCTTAAGTTTTGGGTAAGAAATCTCTTACAATGGCATCTACATTATCAAAATGTCCAGATGTTAATTTTTATCTCTCAGAGATAAAAGGAAATTTCCTATACCCACCTAGAGGTAACAGGCCATAAGAAGACCAAGAACTGTATTGTTTATGAGTTTTCTAATGATGAACCTTCTCTTTACATCTCTAAGTTTTCTAAATTTCATCAACTTAAACTGAATTGCTTTTGCCACGGACAAACTATCCTTAGCATCATAAGGTCAACCCTATCAATTTAAAGTTTTAAGGGACCCAAGAGGTCAAATTACAGGTAAGGAAATGCATACCCAAAACAGTTAAAGGATTTGCCCACATAGGTAGTAAAGGGAACAGATGGCATCCGGAACTAAACCAGCTCCAAATCAAGCAATCTCTTTTATAGATTAAATCTACCTGATAACTACTGATCAAACACAGAATAGCTTTTTCATATTCCATTTCTTTATCCAAGTTATATTTTTAATGCCTTTCCTAGAAAGAAAATTTGTAACACACATATATACTCACATTTATAATACAAGCTCCTGATGCTACTTAAAAAGAGTATTTTTGTCCTGAGCTACAAATGTTTAAACATTGTGCCACATGAAAATTTTACAATAGTGAACTGTCTAATGACTAGAAGTAGAGGATTTTGTAATCCTGCATGAAGACAAATTTAATGCTAAAGAAACATGAGAGGGGAAATAAAGTTCTATCTTTAAATAGAAAGAAGTAAACATAAAACTGGAAGAGACCTTAAAGGTCATCTAATTCAACTCTTCTACCCAAGTAGACTGCTCTACAACATCCCTGACTGGACTGCAACGAACACTTTCATTGACAGAGAAGCTATATTTCAAAGCAACCAATGCCAATTTGGATACCTCTAATAGAAGACACTATCTTATAGCAAGCTGAAATCTATCTCCCTGAACTTTATTAAAAATCATCCAAAAGTACAAATGAAATTTGTGTGTATATACAAAAGTCAACACTGAATACACACATTTTGTGTATAAGAGAATCTGGGATGACTTTCCTCATGTACTCTTATTTTCTCCTAATAATCTCTATTATAACAATTTCTAGTCTTTCCAGGCTCAGAAGATAATGATCATATGCCATTTTCCCCCTAAACAAATTGAAACAGAAACCCCATTTCTAAAAGGGGCTAAAACTAAAAGAATATGGTGACAACCAAGGACATTTGCCTCTACAGTGGTTATCTTGGGTCAACTGCTACAGCTCCAGAAATGAGCATCAGAGGCTGATCCTCAGTAAGTATAGAATGTGGTTAAGGGAAGAGAAGAGAAGGATTTAAACTAAATGAGAATAAGACGGGAGGAAGACTAACACCCTGGGCATGGGCAAAAATCCAAAGGCTTCAAAAACAATGATTAAGGTCCAAAGCAAAAAGGTCCTTTAACAAAAACCTGCTCCTGTAGGAAGGATTTTTTCCCCTATTTTGAGCCCAAGGATTTAGACTACAAATTACAAAGGATTTTAGCAGAAAATAGTTTACACAAGCGTATTAAACAAACTACAAAAGAAATTAATCCTGAATTCCACATATTTATCATGAAAGAGTATATAACACATTACATCACTTAAAAATCCTACTTCTTCCTTACTATTTTATATAGTGACAACTACACTAACCATTAAGTACTTAAACCTGAAAAATCCACATTTATATTTCTCCATATTCTGTCATCACCTTAGTCTCTAAAAATATATGCTAGATATATAAAAAAAGCCTCACTAAATTATTAATCTCATTTATCAAGAGGCAATATATCCTAGCTTTACTGAATTTCTCCAGAGGAAAAACCTAAACCAAAGGTTCTTAGTGTGGGACCTGTGAAGTTTTCTTAATATTTTGATAACTGTATTTAAATATTAGTTTCCTTTGAATGTCAAAGGAGTCTATGAATCCCTGAACTAGACAACATGAAAACAAAATGTCAATAAAAAATGTATACATATATGCATACATATATATAATTTTTTAAAGAGGCAATATACCCAAATGAGTGTTAAGGGACAGAAATAATGCTTATCTTAGTTCTGACATAAATTTTGTCACCTCAGAAAACTAACTTGTTTAGAGTGTTCCATTTCTTCACCTCTTAAGTATTAAAAGTTATCTGGCCCATGTTTCCCAGTCAGAACACACTTAAATCAGCATTAAATGTCACTAGCCCTAAACACACAGGTATGTGCAAGGCTGCTGAGGATCTCCAAAGAATGTACCAAAGAGCAATGCATATCAGCTTCTCACATGATTCATAGGATTAAGTTCTCATCCAAGCAGAGAAATACTTTAATCTTATTCAGAGAGATAATTTATGATAAAAATCTCCAAAAATTTCTAGTTTACATAAAGATCAGATTTAATTGCCTGCCAGTTTCTTAACTTCCAATAAATACCACAACACATCAGAATGTAGAATATAATTTACTCAGGCGCTGAGAACTATACAGTGATCTTTAGAAACCACTCACCTTCAAATGACTACACTCTACGTTACACAGAGAACACATATGTGGAAATATTCTTGGAGATGCAGCGTAATAATCATTCATCATAGAAGGTGTTGGAAGTCTCTTCATCTTCTGGGCACCTGCCTGTGAAAACTTGGGCAGCCAAGATGCTTTTACAATTCCAAATGGAGACTGAATAGGAGCATCAGGTTCTGAGGAGTAATTTTTTTTCCCACCTCCAGACCCAATATGCATGTTAGATGAATTAATCACAGGTTCATGCGAAATCCTCTCCTGTTGGCTTACAGGTGTAATTAACTCAGTTGAAAAGGACTGTTGATTCATAGGAGGTGGTATCAGTGATTGGCTCATTGAAGAAATAAGTGACTGGCTCATTGCTTGACTAATAGATTGGCTCACAGAGTTCACTGGTTCAAGGACAGACTGTCCTGTCATGTTTAAATTAGACATCTTGTTTGCACTATCAACTGGGAAAAATGACTGATTACTGGAGGACTCACTTTGGAAACTCATCTGTCTGATCAAATCTTCAACTGGAAACATTGAATTACATATCACATTGGGAGCAGACACGGAAATATTCTGCTGGGACTGAAATTCATTCTTATTTTCTTCCGTCGGTTCTTCAGGATCATAAATTCGTACTTCCAATGGATCTTCTGTGTAACCATATTTACTGGCATGTCCATAATCAATCACATTACTTGAAACTGTCTCACCACCAAGGGATTCTTTACCACTTCTCTGTGAAGGTAAATTAGGTAACCAGCGCCCCATTTTACGCATTCTTATATCCCTCAGTATCAACGGCATGTTTTCTGGGGTTAGCTGTTCATCCGGATATCGACTGAGCTCCTCCAGGTCTTCATTGGATAATCCAAAACTTGCTAAAATACTTGATGCACTTTCCTTTGTGTATCGACTATGTACTTTAGGACTCTGGTCTGTAATGTGTGTTGTGGAACCACGTTTTAGTCCTGCTGCTGCAGATGGACGAGGACTATCATCCCACTGACCAACATGAGGTTTTCCCTTCTTTTGTTGGGCTTCATGAAAATCCATTTTTTCTTTGGCCAATCTTGGGTCAGTTCGGTGTTGCATCATCTGAACGTTTGTCCTATGGGGACCCATGCTCTGGTAAGACTCATGGCCCCCAAATCTTTGTGCAATTCCATGGGGTCTTCCTGATGGATGCAATCTTGGGATACCCATTGTTTCAGTTCTCATATAGCCTCCATGAGGTTTCATCCCAGAAGGATTAGGTGCTTGTGGCCTTTGACCTGGAAAGTGTCCTCGAGGATTAAACCTGGGTCTCGACATGGCTATTTTCAAGAATGACTGATTTAATAAAGAATAAGGTGATGCTGAACCATGTGAAGCAACGGCATTCAGCTGTTGTAGAGCCAACTGTGTCTTAATCTGAGCAAACTGCAAAGGAGATGGGCCCAACAGAAGTGGGTTTGCAATGCCCAGGTTCAAGGAATTCACAAGTGGTGCGAAATTTTCCAAGAATAACACAAAGCTGAAAGTTAAAACACAAATATTAGATCATTTTAACTCAAACTATTTTATGAAGTGGATTCTATAGCCAGTGAAAAACATTATGAAATGTTAAATCATGAAACCAAGCTAAATTTCAAATGCTTTTAGAATAGAAGCTTCAGGAAAAATTTAAAATCACAATGATCTTAGTATTTTCTTTCTTGTTCTTAAAAAACACAAATACTTTGACATAGTGGTAATTGGACATTTCCCCATCTTCTCCCGAAGAGTAACAAGAGCTGTCCAAGGTGCTGGGCAACAACTTACAATTTTAAAACTTTAAATATTTTTTTTTCAAAAATGATTTTGGAATTTATTTCAGGCTGTTGTAATGTTACAAAAATACATAGGCAAAAAAAGTTGAACACTTTAGATTGTGATTAACTTAATTTTAAATTCTCAGTTATTAAGATAGCATGCCCACAGAACAGTAAAACAACATTGAGACATATCAAACATTTTAAGAGACATATCACAAGTCATACTTTTTAGAAGTAAACAGGTTCACTAGCTATTCCTATACAATATAAAGGGGTAATACAACTATAGGATTTTCTTTAGGCTAATGTGACTGGAGAAACGACTTCCGTAAACAAATATACTGAAACCTCTATAATA
This sequence comes from Potorous gilbertii, assembly GCA_028658325.1. NCBI lineage: Eukaryota > Metazoa > Chordata > Mammalia > Diprotodontia > Potoroidae > Potorous > Potorous gilbertii. The sequence continues at coordinate 108,515,943 of CM053769.1, forward strand.
ATCAATTGTGCATTAACAATGAACTGTAGGTTTAAATACGAACAATTTTTTCTTTTAGCCTTTCATAAGTTGGCACAACCTTCTTGGAGACTCTCCAAAGAGAGAAGACATGGACAATCAAACTGTGTAACACTCAAGGAGCTACTACACTCCCTAATGATGCATGAAGGGGAAAAGCCATGCTGCCCTTCCTCCTCTGACTCAACACTGGCAGACAACACTAGACTTCAGAGAGCTTCTAGTCAACTGCTCCTCATGCTTGACACCAGAGCATGGGTGGCCAACGACATATAATGCGTTTGTGCCTGCTTCCATATCATGTGGTTTCTGCTATAACTCAGTATACTTGCATGATATCCTGTAAGTTGGACAAAAATATTAATATTATTAGATTAAACTAGTTAATCCATTCTTCTACAATCCAGCCTAAATGCAGTCACCTAACTAATTTTCTATAACATCCACTAGCCTATTCAAATTTTTTAATGACTCCCCACCACCTATAAGACTCAAGTCCAAATTCTTTACAGAGAATTTCAAGACTTCTCACAATCTTCTTCACTCTAATACGTCAACCTGATCACCCATTTATTCCCTACTCAAACCCTAGACTATAACCAGACTGGTCTATTCCCAGTCTCTGGCTCTATCGCACCTTGTATAGAATAAGCACACATCAGTATGCTTTTTTTTCTTTTTTTAAGGACCTAAGGCTAACACAGGAAAGAGATTTTGGGGTGCAAGTAGGCTCTGAAATTACACAGTATTTATTGTAAAGCAACCCCTGAAATGAAAGCATACAATTCCTCCTGGGACTTAGAACAGTTGGTCTGGAAATGTCCGGTCCTGGTACAGTTCCCTTGGCATCTCCTATCCTTCCATGAACAACTGAGGTTCCCCTCTACTTTCCTAGCTCTACTCTATGACTCCCATAATATATGTATTTTTATACAGTTTTTTAACATAGTATATGTTAGTTGCTTTTTAGTTACATCCTTTCCTCAAACATCTCCTATTGGCTTATTTCTTCTAACAATTCCTACATTTCCATTGCTGGTCATGAAATTTCTTACAAAAAAGGATACTGGAATGAAACCACTATAGTCAATACACAAGCACTGATTATGTTCTTGATTGTGTGCTCAGCTATCCACAGATTATCTGTCTAGTAGACAAAATGGTACTGACCCTAAGTGCTTAATTCATGCTTTCTGAAATGAAAGCAATCATCTTTTACTAGTTTTTACTGGCTCAGCATCTACTCTTATTCTCCACATAGGAAAAGTCTTTATCATGATCCTCTCCGTAGAACTAGATTTAGAGAGTATTTCTCTTTCTGTCGTTTGAAAATTAAGTTGATTACTCTTCAAGTATCTTTACAAATTAGAAAATATGTTTACAATTATATATTTCAAATCATAATATTTAATTTGAATTTTATAATGTGCATATTGGTCACTTGGAAACTTTTTTCCATTAATATATGGAGATCCCTCCCACACCAACCTCCCTTGATACTTCTTTCTTTTCTCTTTTTTGCTTCCATATACTTCGTTTAATCTAGGTCCCTCTCCCCAGGTTAAAAATCAGTGGCCCGAAGCACTAAACCCACAATAAAATTTCAAAGTTTCATCTCAGTTATTTCAGAATATGTGAAAACTATGCTCTCCTAAAAATAAGGTTGAAGTGTGCTGTCTCAAAACAAAATGAAATTTAAGGAGTTAGAATCTCCCTAAATTTCTCCTTTTCATTTTTCTTGGGCAAGGAGGCTTGCGATCTTTTTTCTGAATGTAAATAAAAGTTTGTTTCATTCTCCTGAAGCTCCAGTTCAAGAATGACCCTTCTGATTAACATCAAAGTATGGCTTGGACCTGTGATCACTGGCATAGGGCATTACTGCCTAAGGAAACTCTATACCAAGCCCCGTTGACATCGTCTCTGCCTCTTACAGCGTGAACTGTTGCACTAAAGTAACTCACCCCGTTGAAGGTGGAACATAAAAGCATCCTTTACAATGCTCCACACACAACATCAAACTTTAGGATAAAATCTATTCAATGTGAAACCCTTCAACACAGTTTGATTTCATTTGTCTTCAAATCTCTCAAGGGAACATTTATGCTCCAGCTCACACCAAGCACAAAAGTGAAACATCTGTAAAGTATATACTGTGTGCAGAACACTATGCTGTACAGGGAAAATTACAAGGTTTAGATAGCAAAGGTCCTTGTCCTCATAAAGTTTCAAAGTCTATCTGGGGAATCAGAACATCCAAACAGATAGCTACACTTAAGATCTAAGTATGCCAAAATTACAAAATGAAGTGTTATCTGAAGCCTGAGAAAGACCAAACAAGGCTGATGTGGCATTTAGTTGGAGCTGAAAGGATAAAGAATCCCTTTAAATAGTTCCCTCTAGCCAACTCCCAAGTTGCGTAGCAGAATAACAAGCAAAGAGAACTCCCTGACAAAAAGTCAATGTTCTTGAACAAGTTTGCCAGTGCATGTTTTTCATTTCCTGCTGTGCTTTTATATAGTGCTGAGGTGGCCTTAGTTCAACAGTTGCCTTTCTGAAATTCACTTAAATCTCGATACTTTCTCGTCCTGCATTTCAAGTTCTTCAACTATTTTGTGATCAAATATCAATCAACCAACAACACTTACTACACACTACTGTATTTCAAGCCACTATGCTAAACATGGCTGTTTTTCTCATTGTGTATTTTACACACAGTCCAGCTTTTACTTCTTCATTCATTGCAGCTAAATTTCCAAACTATTTAAGTATAGAAATAATAGTCAAGAGAACTTAAGAACTACTCCAATTGGTTTTAAATAGCAGTATCTACCTTGTTGGGATAAATTACTTACTGAAAAAAAAATTACACAAAATAAAATCAGCTCAATAGCTTGTATGAATCACAAGTAGAAAGTTATACAAAGCTAGGAAAAGTAATAATAAAAGCTAGCATTCTTTATGGTTTTCAAAGGAAATTATGTTCTCTCATTGGGTTCTCACAACAACCCTGCAAAGTAAGTGCTTTTATCATTATTTTACAAATGAAGAAACTGAGGTTAAAAAAGGTTACATGACTTGCCAAGTTACACAACCAACCATTAAGTGTACAGAGCAGGCGGACACATGCATCCCTGATTCCTAGACCAATACTACCTATTACACCAATGACATCAAACTCAAATAGAAAGGGAAGTCAACTAATATGTAGGTAAGGATCCCTGAAGGCTGAGGTACATTCACGCTTTTAAAATGTTTTATTAACTGTATTTTATTGTAATTTTATTCATTTTGTTAAACGTTTCTCAGTTTTATTTTAATTAGTTCAGGTTGCAGATGTGCCATCAACAACTTTTTTGAGTATCGTTTTTAAGTTGGTTCCTATCAGAAAAAAAAGGAAAACTCTGGGGGTAAGGGAATAGTTCCAAAGTAGAACAATATAAATCTATAGTCATAATCAGAAAAACAAAGAGGTTTATGGAAATCCAGAAGGATGACATTGTACATATTTATGAATGTATCACCATGCAACTTGGGTAATCAATCACCAAGGTAAAATCCAGTTACTTATGCTCTAGAGTTCATACAATGAATAGTTTTGTGGAAATTATCCAAAAATGAGAGTCCAAGGCAAAAGAATTTTCTGGATAGCTGAGGGCTTAATGCTTTGCACTTAGATACTTTATCATATTTTGGTAGAAATGTTCCAAAAATCTAGTCCTTACTCAATACTCTCCCCTATGCAAACATTCTACTTCAGCTAGACTTGCTATTCATTATTCACCAAATATTTACAATAACAAATACACTTCTGGGCCTTTTCCTGCACTATCTTCTTTTTCTGGAAACGTCCATCCCTTCCCTTCCTTCAAAGGTCAACTCAAGTCTTCCTAACCTGCTTGGTGACTGGCTGCTTCCACTAAGCTTAAAACATTTCTAAATTCTAAAACATTTAATACTAATCATAATCAAAGCTGGGGTTACCCAAAGAACAATGGGGAGGCACACGGTAGGCATGAGAAAGCTGCAACTTACTACTACCAACGATTATGGGTACAGAATTTAGCATATCGCTGTCAGACGCTATCGTGTTGGTTGGTTTTATTTCACTATTTTTGCTATAAAGGAATACTGTCTGCTTTTTTGGGGGGGGAGAAGGGGGGTGGGCACAGTCAGGCTAATATCCAGAAATGACTGTGATGTAAAAAGAATAAAAACCTTTTTCTTAGTCATTTAGAATTGAGAACACATTGTTCTGTGATCTTCTCTAGTAATGGGGATTTCCATTCCATCTTCTTCAGACTGCCCTCTCTATCATCCCACTGTGTTAATCTTGTATTTCTATTGGCTATGTTTCTACTGCCTACACAAATGACCATGTCACCTCCATCCTTGATCTAGCCATCCCTGCTCGGCACATCTCTCCCTCCTTTTAGAGCTAAGTTCCTTGAGAAAGCTATGCCTCTCTTCTCTCTCTCAATTTTGCTGTCTGGCTCCCCAAAGGTACTCATGATCTCTACCACCGCTATATTTTACAGCTTTTTCTCAATCCTCATCCTTTTTTAACTTCTCTACAGCTGTTGATGTGGTCAACATCACCCTCTTTTGGGACTCTTCACTTTTCTCTAGGATTTCAGAACATTATTCTTTCCTGCTTTTCCTCCTACCTGTCTAACTGCTCCTTCTCAGTCTCCTTTACTGGATCTTCATCTGCTGACCATGAGCGTCCCCAAGAACTGTCTTGTCCCCTGTCCTCTTCTCCCTTTATACTATACTACTTACAAACTCATTTGGTGAGCTCCCATGGATTCAATTATCATCTCTATGCTGATGATTCTCCACTGTCTGTCCAGCCCTAACCTTCAGGTCTCCAATTCCAAGTGCTTACTAGATGTCTCAAAATGAATGTCCTGTAAACATTTTAACATGTCCAAAACTAAAATTACTATCATTCCCCTCCAAAACTTCCCTTCTTAACTTCTCAATCAGTGCTGCTCAGTCAGGCTCCCAGTCCCCCAGATTTACAACCTACATGTTGTATCCTCCCCACATCCAATCTGTTGCCATATCCTGTCAATTTTACCTTCATTTCCTGTGTACGCTCCCTTCTTTCTTCTTGACATTGTCCACTCCCTCATCACCTCACATCTAGAATGTTGCAGAAGCCTGATAGTTCATTTCACTCCCTCCTCAAGCCTCTCTCTACTCTAGTCCATCCCGCATTTGGCTATCCAAGTGATCTTCCTACAGCACAAGTCTGACCATGTCACTCCTTACCCCCCCCCCACAATATAAAATCCAGGGGGGGAGATCCCTAAATAAAATCATTTGCCATTCAAAGCTCTTCATAATCCACTCCCTACCTTTCCAGTCTTCTTACACCTTATATGCCCCCAAATATTCCAATATAGTGTCACTGGTCTCCTGGCTGTTTTCTGAACCAGATACTCCCATCTTCTTGCTGTCCTGTATGCCTAGAATGGTCTCTCCTTTCTTTCTGCCTCCCAACTTCTTTCACCCTCCCCGGTAAAATTCCACTTTGTCCAAGAAACCTTTCCTGATCCCTCTTAATACCAGAGATTTTCCTTTATTATCTCCAATTTGTGCTGTATGTATCTTGTTTGCATATAGTTGTCTGAATATTGTCTCTCCTATTAGACTGGGAGCTCCTCAGAAGAACTCTCTTTTGACTTTCTTTGCATAACCGGTGCCTAATACATAGGAGGCATCTAATAAATGCTTAATAATAGTAATACTCAAAACAGGCTGTAAAAAAGCTTTCAGACTCTGCAAGTCATGTTAGCGCCTAAACATTTTCATGGGTTGCAGAGTCTGAAAAGGTGGATAAATTTTATGAAGTCAGTTAAGACTCTTCATGTTAAAAATCAATATAAACGCTGTAAAAAACTGCTACCACAGGAAAATCTATTCTCAATTCCATCTCAGAACAAAAGGCAGCAAAACAATATTTCCTTGGTCCCTTCATGCTTAAAGGAAAGCACAAGGGAAGGGAAGCTTATATACATTGATAACATTGGTTACAAAGCAATAGATATGTTAGGGTCAATTGCTTCTTGTGAATTCTGAATCAGGAAACCAAGCAGAGAACAGGAAAGCCAGGCGCTGTAATTTACCATCATTCTTAAATCTAGAAGGGCCAAATCCTGTAAGTATTATTTTTTTTTATATGCATGTCATTTCAACAACTTTTTAAGAACAACTATTTAAGGAGAGCTCCCTATACTTCTCTAAAGCTTAAAGCTCTCTGCTGTCTAAAACAAGGGTAGAAACTGAACATAAAATGTCTGAGGATGAGGGTGGCCAACTATCAGAATCTCTTAGGAATCAAGAACAGAGCTTCAACTCTGAACCACCTGAAATGCTGAATGAACTACATAGAAAACTACATCAAAAAGTTTCAGTTATGGCTAAATTTTACATTAGATCTGCAATTTTGCACAGAACAAAAACAATTATATTCAGCAATGTTCACTATGAAAATGTTTAATGGGAACTGACATTTACATACAGCCCTTCAAGACTTGCTAAGTGTTTCATCTGTTAATTCATTTGCCAGTTCCAATAATTCTGCCAGATGGACGAGGCTAGGCCAGTGTAAGTGATGTGCCCAGAGTCACACAGCTACTAACCATCTGAAGCAGGATTCAAACTCTATTCCACTTGATGTCAAGTTCTGCACTCTACTCTGCACCATCTTGCTCCAAATTTTCTTGATTCTTCCTTTATCCATGATATTCCACACTGCACATATATTTCAAGCCCATGGTCAAACTAGTCGGGGACATGCTAGTTTAATCCAGATTTTCAGATGACAAGAGAAGTCATGTGCCATAGTGTAAAATGCTGGACAATGTTACAATCAGACACTTACTGAGTCAGGCAAGTCATGCAACAGCTCAGAGACTCCAATCCCTTATCTCTGAAGCACAGATAAACATACTTCCATGATCATCTTAGAATTGTGATTAAAGTGCTTTATAAACCTTAAATCACGCCTTAAATGTGAATTATTATAAAGCTTTAAACCCATCCCAAGAAAACAATAGTCCTAAACTCATCAACCTTACATAGTGGGTTCAGAAGTTTTTTCAGGAAATGGAGCAAAAGGGCCACAATAACTTTTGTTGGGATCATTCTGTGGCAGCCATTACCACAGACAAGAGCTCCCTGTTATCTCATTCCTGGCACTGTGGAAGAGATACATTTGATCTTCAGTTTATCAGTAACCTGAGCTTAGGCAACTAGTAAGATCCCAGAATTATTCCATAATGGTACGGACAACGTTCCCATCACCAAGGCAAACTCAAAAGAGGTCAGTTTTATTCATTCTCCTTTACACAGGCAAGGGACCTAGAACGTAGGGCTAACTAGAATCTGCTTGATTCTAGGAATCTTAAACTTAGAAAATTGTACTTTATGCTAACTATTCAGTTCTTTAACCTAATAGTTTGTTAACTGAGAGATGTCTAGTTTCCTTATTAGGGATTATTAGGATTAAGGTCAAAACAGATTACTAAATGTAGCAAAATTTTGGTGCTTTACAATATTAAGTCATCAAAAAATGTGATGTGCAATGCAAACCACTAGTGTACCACCGTCACAATATGCCCACAAAAACTTTAAAAAAAAAAAAACAAAACCTCAGCAGAACTAAGTCTTGGTTGGCAAAGTTTTGCACAATTTCTCCCACATCTTTTAACATTTAGTTTAAGATAAAAACTATTCTCCTTATTCCAACATGACCCTAACTGAGGCATGATGGATGGGAAAGGTAAACAGCACCAGCACTGAAGAGCAGTTTCCAAAATAAACCTTTAAGTCATTGGTTGTTTTCAGAGTGCTACAAAGCTTAATGACCAGTAGTGACATAGGACAGAAAATAAAGAGAAGTCGACTTCCAGAAACTCAGTTACCATATATTAAGAGTACTGAGAAAGGTGCTCTGCAACCACAGCAAAGAGCTTCAGGCTGCAGACTCCAGTCTCTATTTTCTGAACTACAGTGAAGAGGGCGTGGGTTCCTGGAAGGAGGCAAGATAGTTTTTTGCATAAAGATCACAATAAGCGATTTGGTCTCACAATCTCAAATTTCACCCCAAGTTCCTTGGTCAAAAAATTACACAAAAACAAAACTTCACTGTTCCCTTGGGAGTGGGGGGCTCCCAGAGGAAGAAAGTAGCAAAAGCAAACAGAAGCAGAAAGAGTAACACACCAAGAGATCCTGGGAGACCCTGCCTAGATGGCTCTGACAGCAAGCAGGCAGGAAAAGGCACTGACAGGGGCGCCTCCCCACCCCACTCCACCCCACAGGGGTCTTTGACTTTTTAAAATATTTTAGTCATTGTATTTAAATATTATAGGTTTCCTTAGTAATGTATCCTATAAGCATTTAAAAATATTATTATTCCAGGGACACTGCCTATTCTAACTCAACTTTCCTTTATATAATTAAATCTAGAACACAAAACAGCATCTTAGATGAAACTTGTTCATAGAGATCCACATTAAATGAGTCAGTCGAATCATATCAGTGCTTATATTCCAGGACAACTTTAAAACAATTCTGAAAGAAATAAAAAACTACACAATGAGGATATTCCCTGTACATGGCTACATCAAGACAACCTAATGCGCAGTAAACATGTTATTATTACCCAAATTGATATTCTTGCCCAAATGCCAAAAGGTTACACTTTGTAAAGATAAAAAGATTTATTACTTAGATAAACAAGCAAATTGTCAAGAGGAGTCAGAAAAATAAAATTGATAAAGGAGGGCTTGCCATTCAAAATACCTTCCAATTAAGAAATGATCCAGGTAATTAATGACAGCAGACATTTACATGGCACTTTAAAATTCTACAAAATGATTTATATATGTTGCCTCATTTGAGGTTCAAAACTACCCCAATCAAGATGGACATTACAAATATTACTCCTACGTTACAAAAGAGGAAACTACAACGCAGAGACGTTTAAGGGACTTATCCACATGTCACAGAGCAAAAGGCAGTATAGAGCCCCCACCTTCCTTAAGCCAAATTCAGCACTGTTTCTACTATGCTGCTACCCTGCTTATTGAAAAATGAAGGAAAAGACAGATCAGCAGAACCAAATAGGAAGTCTAAAAGAGAAGAAAATGTGTGAAAGATCAGTATTTACTCATTAAAGTCACTCAAAAAAACTGATAATAGATTAAAAAGTCTACATATTGAGCATAAGAACTAGAAATGAAAAGGATCTGAGAAACAGATCATTTACTTCAACTGCCTGATTTTACAATTGAGAAAAGTAATGTCCAAAGAGGGGAAATTATTTCTCTAAATTATGGAATAAGGCAGCAACACAACTGGGATTATAACTCAGGACTCTGGATACTTTTAATGAATAAATGCAAGGAATCATTAGACATCCAACTCTTGAATTTTAATAAACAAAAGATGTTATACTACAGAAAATAATATATTCAATGTAAAGAAACAAACTGAGGAAACTTTATAGTAAATCGATCTGACAAAAAAAAATCTGATATGAAAAACTGTTGGGGAGTAATTAATTCCCATGTCCTCCAACCTAAAAAGATATGAATGAAGAAATGAACTATTAGTCACTTGATATTCTGTCCAAATTCTTAAGAAATTCAAGAAATAAATTAAAACAACTTCAATTTGGCAAAAATAGTCAATACTGGGAGGGGTAATTAGCCCCTAGTTTGCAGATTAGGAAACTTAAAATTCACAAGTAAATGACTCACCTGTAATCAAACAGTATCTGAAACCTAATTTTTTCCCAACCCTGCCACCTAAATTGATCTTACTGGTCTTCATACAAACCTTTGATCTAATGTAATCATTATCAACTAATTACAAAGTATTTCTTAAAGACGTATCACCGAGGCTTGAAACCTGGGTGAGTGAAGGATGATGAAGGCCTCACATAAAACGTTATTTAAAAGGACATAAAATACAACTGCTTTACATGGAAGAGTGAAAAACTACAACCAACCTGTATGTCCGTAACACCCAAAACCTATATTTAGGGTTCCCTTTCACCTTCGTATCATATTCAGCCCCTACGATGGCTGGATTGACATTCAGCTAATATACCATAATGTCCAAAATTAATTTGGGGAAATCTCCACATGAAGTTTTAGGCAATCCTTCCTATTAGGAGGTGGTGATATCACTCATAAATACACATAATACTATAATTTAGCTTCCTTAAATGTTCTATTATCTAGACCAGGGAGAGTTTTGGCACATTCCCAGTTAAATTTAGCAGACAGGTACTAAAACACCTGCCTCAAGCTCAAAGTCTATTGTTTCCTAGGCATGGCCTGGGGATCTCTCTGGACCCTCTTCTCTTTTCCCTCTATACTATTTTACTTGGGGAACTCCTCAGTTCCCATGGAGTCCATCATCTCTGTGCTGGTGACTCTTAGATCTGACACCCCTCTCCTAACCTCCAGATTCACATCACTGTCTCTAGGACATGTCAAACTTGATGTTCTACACATGTGTCATCCAACCCCCCCCCCCTCAGCTTCCCTTCTTTGACACTGTCATCAGTCTGGTACTGGCCTTCATCACCTTACACCTGGACTATGTAACAGCCTGTTGGGGGGGAGGGTCCTGCCTGCCCTCAAATCTCTTCTCTCCTCAGTCCATTCTCTACAGTTGTCAAATTAATCTTCCTTAAATATAAATCACAACCAAGTCACTAAACTCCAAGAGCTCCCTATCACCTCCAGGATTAAATATGTTTACAATTCTAAGCCATTCATAACCTGGTCTCTTACCACCTTTCCAATCTTCTTACGTCTTAGTACACCCCCTCACACCCCTGCTGTGAGTAATCTGACTGTCACCCTGACCTCAGCCCATTTCCCAAATCCCCCGTACATGACATTCTCTCTACAAACCTACCTTCCACATGGGACCCAGTCCTTCTCTGTCTATTACCTCCAGCGTAACATCTCTCTTGCTCGTACTTGTTCGCATGTGGTCTCCCTTATCAGACTGAGCTCCTCAACAGCAGAAACCTTTTGTCTTGCTTTTGCAACCCCAGAACGTAGCACAATCTCTGGCATATACAGGACACTTACTGACAATGGCGTCTTTGGCTCCGTAAAAATGCTAATGAAATACAGGGCTTAACAGGATGTGATGGAGGCAGGAAGGTGGTAGTTAATTACTGATATGGAAAACAGAAAGAAAATGGAGATGAGAAGAATAAAAGAAATTCACAAAGACAAGCAAGAGTCAAGTATCAAGACAAAAGGACCCTCATGAACTTATTTCTACTCTTAAGGGACAAACAGTACCCTAGACTCCAGGGTCATACGTGTGGCCAACTTGGAACACACGTGCCCTACCCTCACCCTCTAGTGTTCCTTCCTTTTTCCTTTGGGAGGGGTCTGCCAGAACTAGGACAAATGGCTGCTATCTCTTGCAAACTTCAGCAAACAAAGCACTTTCACAGATACATATATGGATAGAACAGACTGGCTTGGCCCCAGAGAGATGGGTTCTAATACTTTCTCTGACACTGTGGGTGACCAAAAGCAAGCCACATGACCTCTGTGAGACTCAGCCTTCTCACCTAAAAATGGGGTTTCTAAGAGCACTGGCACTATGTGCTTCACAGGGCCACTCTAAGTCTTTAAGCTGTTACTATTGCCCCAAGTGTCCATTCTTTGAGAGCTAAATGGGATGGGGAAGGGTGGACAGAGTCAGGATCCATGAATCACTAGAGCCCCACATAAAAGTCACATGACTTCTCTCAACCTCAGGTTCCTCATCTGTATAATGGGGATCATGCTTGTACTACATTTTAGAAGGTCCTAAGCAGATAATTAGTGAACCTGACAGCACTACCTACATAAATGCATGAGGAAGAGTCTTCACTTGATTCTCATAACTCTTCTGTAAAGTGGAACAGTGATTGTTATCTCCAGTTTACAGATGAGAAAAAGAGGTGAAAGAAAGCTAGGGGACTTCCCCAAGATTCTCAAAGAGAAAAATTGAAACTAGACCAGATACATTCTGACTCCAAGGATACCACTCTTTCTTCTTTAATGGGATCATTTTCAGTTTGGGGGTCTCTCAATTACTATTTCATATCATTCTCAGAAAAACACATTAAAATATGACTGACTAGAAAGCTATGTTTATTTCTTGGTGAAATCTTATCTCTGACACTACTAAGTAATTTTATTGGACTCATCATGTCTTACTATGGAAATTTAATGCATTTATTAACCATCTACTGTGTACAAAGCACTAGGCTAGGAAAGCATAAAAACATCAAGATGACCCCTGTGGCGCATACAGTTCAATAGGGGAAATACCGTAAGGAAACAGCTGTATTAAAAAATGACCCAAGAAAATTCAATTCTATTTAACAAAAATAGTTATTATCCATGTCAATCAATGGCAAGACTAAAGATACAAAGGACTTAAATAAAGGTAAGGTCTTGGAGGACCAAGGTTCATGAATTGATGCAGTGTGTTGTTTGATCCACAAAACAAAGAGAATAGATATTAAGATGAAAATGTTTACTTCCCAGTGAAATCAGAACTGTTGCTTCATGCACAATATGCTGGAGAGGCCGGGGGTACAGAAACAACTACTGTGTGCCAAGGACTATGCAAGTTCTGGAGAGAGAAAGGTGGGTCACTTCTGAGAAGGGATCATGGGAAACTTCATGAAGAAAAACGTCATCTGAGCTGGGCTTGTTAGATGAGGAGTCACATTTCTATATGCAAGGATGGCTGGGAAAACACTTCTGACAGAGATCAAATGAAGAAAGCAAAAATGGATGGTAAGTCAACCAGCCCTTCCAATATGTCCGAACTTTCAATATGGCACCTAGCTCACATGGGGCACTAAAGGAGCATGCTCAGAGGGGAGGGTGCAATCCAGTTAAGAGTTTATAGGATTTAGACATGGAAGAACCTGAAAAGAGAGGAACACAGGACCTCAAAAGTCATAACACAAACCTCCTGCCTCTACAGATGAAGAAAGGTATGCACAAAGACAGACACACACGCAGATGCAGACACAGACACACAGATACACAGACACAGACACAAACTCTCAATCCACTCATTAACAGTGCCTCCTGGCCATCTTGCCCCAAAGCCCTCATTTCACAGATCTACCCAGGATTACACATAACTGCTACCAAAGGTGGGATTCACATTTATCACCTTCTGAAGGGTCTCAAGAAATCAAAGACTTTAGTAACGCTTCACTAACACTGGGTCAGGAGTGGTAACAGAGAGGAAGGAAAAGACAGGATGCTGAGGGAGAGAGAAAAAAGCAGGATTTGACAAGTGAATGAGAAATGAGAATACAAGAATAACCAAAGAGAATAGGTGTTGTTACCTCCACTTCACAGATGAAGAAAGTGAGGCAGGCAAAGGTGAAGTGACTTGCCTAGATTTACAAAGCAATGTCTATGGCAGGAACTGAACTTAGGTTTTCCCAACTCCAGGTCCACTGTACCACCTAGCTGGCTACTTCTGGTTGATTAAGCCCTGGTAACAAGTTAAATGATGTGGACGAATAGTAAGAGATAGCTAGGGGGAAGGGTAGCTAAAATGCTGGGCTTGAAGCTGGGAAGACCTGCATTCACAACCTGCATTCACATCTGGCTTCTGACACTTTACAAGAGCTGTGACTTTGGGTATGTCACTTAACTTGCCTGCCTAGATTTCTTCAACTGTATAATGACAGGGGGTGGGGATGGGAGAAAGAAGCTATTTGTAAAGTACTTGGAACAGAGCAGGCACTTATTAAATGAATGCCTCTTTCCGTCCTAACAGAAAGAGCAAAGTCAGAGAGTGGGTAAATCTTTGAAAGAAAGAATCATCTTCTTGGGATATAGTGAGTTTGAGGTGCCATCAGGAGATATCTGTACAGGAGAGGAGGAGGCATAACAGGCCTGAAGCTCAGGGACAAAGTCAGGGCCGCAAATACAGATTTGGGAGGAACAGGTACTACGCAGATTTGTTCCAAGGAAGTGGACGATCAAAGACAGGCAAGAGAAAAAGGAGGACCGAGGACCAAGAAGGGTGAGGAATGCTAACGTTAAGTTGTAGGGGAGACCCGCAAGATGAGAGAAAGCAGGGGTTCTAGAAAGCAAAAGAAGGCGAACATGCATCACGTGCTTACTAACACTGAGGCACTTTGTACATACAGTCTAAGGAGCCGTCGAGTTGGAGCTTCGACCAGCACTCCCAGCACCGGGGGGATAACGAAGAAGTACCAATAAATGGCTGTTCTGACTCAGGGCCACACCGAAGGGCAGTCTTCGTGGAGACAGCGCTCCTGAAGCAGAAAACACACGGGAGGAGCGGGAGTCTGCAGAACTCGCGGCCTCGGCGGGCTTCCACACCATCTGCAAGCCTATCTAAACTAGTGTGCCGTGTAGGGCCGCTGGACCGCGGCGGACACGAGGGACGGAGCGCAGGGCCAAGGGGATGGTGAAACCTCGGGTTACGTACGAGCTCCTCGGGCCGCGCTTCACCACGCTCGCCCGCCCGCCCCTCCAGGCGTCACGTCAGGCCAGCTCAGGCCGGCCGGCCGTCCGTCCGCACGACCTTGGACACCCGGGGCCTCCCGGCCGCATCCCCCCGGCCATTATGTAACCACTCCAATCCGGATCACGCCCTCACGGAGTTTCCAAGAGAGAATTCCTCCAACAACAAAGCAGCGCAAAGTGACGACACCCTCGGGAGGACTCGCGCCGAGAGGAGGTTACCGCCACAACATCTGCCGGGCCTCGGGCCGACCCTCCGGGCAGGACCCTGAGCGGGCCCCGCGGGGCGGCCCGAGGCGGGCGCGGCGCACGCGAGCGGCGAGGTAACGGAGGCCGCCTCGGGCCCGGCCCCCCCCCCCCGCCGCAGGCCCCCCGGGGAACCGGGGGGAGGGGCGCGCGCACGCCCGCCCGGGTCCGGCCCGCGCCTCCTGCGCCACCGCGGGGCCCGGAGGCCGCGCTGCAGCCGCGGCCGCCGGGGAGGGCGCCGGGGAGGGCGCCGGGCCCGCGGCTCGGCGCGGGGGAGGGGCGCTCGCGCGGCGGGGAGGGCGGCGGCGGCCGCGGAGGGAGGGGGGCCCCGCCGGTCTCCGTCCGGTCGGGAGCCCCCCCGCGCCGCCGCCATCTTAGGCGCCGGCCTCGGCCGCCGCCGCTGCGACACCGCACACAATAGCCAGCCCTACGACCAACCTGTCGGCGAACGGCCGGGACCCCTTCCCCACCGCCGGACCCAGCCCGCGCCTGCACCACCTCCCGCCCTAGCCCGGCCCCGCGGACGCCGTCCTACCTCGGCCAAGCGGACCGACGGCCAGGGCCTCTAACCCCCGCGGCTCCTTCAGCTCCCTTCGATGGGAGCCGCCGCCACCGCCGCCGCCGCTACCGCTCCCGCGGCTGCCCCGCCGCGCATGCGCACTCATCAGCGCTGTCGCTGCGCCGCCCTCCCCCCTCGGCTCTCCAGCCTCGGGAGCGCTTGCGCACTGCCCCAATGCGCCAATGAGAAACGGGCCCCAGGGAGGCGGAGAGAAGACGGCGATCGGGGACGGCGAGAGCCGGCTCGGGCTTTGCCGGGAGGGAGGCGGAGGCGCGCATGCGTGCTGGCCCGCGCCGCTCGGCCGCTGCCCCCTCCCGGCTCGGCGCTGCCTTTCTCGCAGGTTCCCTAGACGTGCACCTGCTGGTTCCCGGCTCCGGCGCGCGCTCCCGCCGGGTCTCCAGCCGCTGCGCGAATAACCGGGTCACCCAGACGTTCGCTCCTCCCCTAGCGGCGCAGCTCCCGTCTCCGCACCTTTGCACCGGCCGTGCCCCGCTCGACCTGCCCCTGTCCGTAGGCCCAGGGCTGTTTGCACCCAGGGTTCCCTTCTTTCTCAGGTCCGGCCCACCCCCGCTGTGTGCCTTTGGGGCCGGGGTCCTGGCTGTGATGGGGTTCAGACTCTGGGCTCCCCTTGAATCTTCCCACTTAATCTGGCCTTTCTTACTCAAATCCAGGCTCCCCATTTGTTCCGGCAGTGTCCGGAAGCCCATTTATAACGGGGCTCAGGTCTCTGCCGCACCCCCAGCCCTGATCCCATCAAAACCCCCTTCCCCAGGCCGCAGACCCCTCCAGTCTAGATCCTCCCAGGATTGTGTCCATATTCACCCCAGGGTGCCGGTCATTGCCATCCGGACCTCTGCCCCACCTGCTTCCCACCCATGCCTTCCTCTCTGACATCTTCGGGTCACATCTCCTGATGCCTCCGCCTGCTTCCAGCCCCAGACCGGTCACCCCAGGCCCACCGAGGCCTCCTTGGACCTCTCCCATCACCTCAGACCACCACCCCACCCCCAGCTCCCTCCTGCAGTCTTTCCTGTATTTAAGGTCCAGCTCGGTCCAGCTCAGACTCTGTCCTACGGAGCCCGGTCTGAGCCCCAGGGCCAAGTGCTCAGAGCCAGCCCCCGGGGCTGTGGTGCCGCAGAAGTGCTGAGCCTGGATCAGGGGTGTGTGGAGGAGACCAGAAGCCCCAGAATGGAAACCACTCCCGGCCTTGTGCTCAGCGTCCATCCTTACCGCAATGGAGGGTTTTCATGATCCTCATCAATGGGCTCAGGGGGTAAATAAGTGTGTAAAGGCTAGGAGAGATCCACCACACTCATCACTTGTTAGTGATAAAAACATCGGACTGGACAGGCCCTTCTATAAGACGTCTCCCCTTTTTTATATCAGAATCGGTGCGATAGAAAATAATAATAAATACCGAAAAGACAAGCTAAACAAAAAAGTTCTCTTGGTGGAAGATCCAGTATGAACTCCTGATCGAAGAGGGATTCCCTCTGAATAGTAAGGGCCTCCTGAAGCTGCCACTGCTGACACCAAAGCTTAGAACTGCAGACTCTCCTAGGAGAGATGGAGAATCCCTTAAAGGAGTTGGACTTAATTGTTCGTTCAAGGAAAGACCAAGGAAAGATCAAGAATGTCAACAGACCAAATTTCTTTTTAATTTTTCCCATTTTACATCTCATGAAATGAATACTAAACAAGCATATACACTGTGAAAGAGAAAAGGAGACTCGTAGATTAAAACTGCAAATCTCTATGAGGCAGAACACCGTCTTGTTTAAAGGAAATAAAATAATAAGCAATGTTAAAAAAAAAAATGAAACTCTCCCCTCAAGGTGTTTCCATTTTCTAGGGGAAAGAGCAGGTTTGAAATCTCACGTTGGGGTCAAGGGGGCTTGGGAGCAGCTGAGAGAGTCCTGTAAGAAGTGGCTGGGAACGCTGACATTCCAAGCAAGGCAATCCCAGATCTAGATGTGGAAAGGGCCTCAGCTGGTCTAACCTCCACATATGGGAGATGAGGGAGTGACAGGCAGCCAGCACCAGGGCCAGAACCTGAAGTCAGCTCCCCTGAGTCCAATGGACAGCCTCTCTGTTGCACCCCATGGGCTTCTGCAGAGGACTGAGTAAGTCTAAAAAGGTAGGTTGGAGCTCAAGCTTTAAATGACAAAGGGAACCAAAAGAATTTCCTGAAGAGAGACTGGAGAAGAAAGAGACCTGAGGCCCAGAGAGGGAGGAGGAGGCCAGGAGGCTGCTGGGAAACAACAGAAATCTGCCAAAGTCCCAGAGAACGACCCATCTGGGAGAATGCTCGCAGACTGTGGCTGGAACAGCAAGAATGCGTTTTTGAAAGGTGCAAAGACTACAAATGGAAGTAATTCACGGGGAACTTCAAAGCAAGCCCACTGAATATATTTATATTATATATGGGACATGGAAAAAAGTGGTGCTGAATTGAGATTCATGTTTTCATGTAAAATATTTTTCTGTTCTTCTATGAATGTGGAAATGCATAATTTCAGGATAACAAAAAATTGTTTTGAAATAGTTCAGATGAGGGATGAGCAAAAGTGGGGCCACAAGAGTAGGGAGAAAGGGAGGTCAGGCAAGGCCATCGACTGAAGCCAGACAGTCTAGTTTCTACTACTCTCCCTACAATTTTTTCATGTATGTTAATGATGCCAAGTAAGCTGAGTTCTGCTGTGAACTCCTTCCTTTCCCTCTGTGTTCTGATCCACAGCCACAGACTTTCCCCTCAGAACTGAACACCCAGCCTCTGCTCTTTAAGGAGAGCCCAGGAGGGTCACACTCAATCTCCACTAAGACATCCATAGTCACAGGGAGCAATGGTGATGGTATAATGCATTTTTTTTAAGACTTGTGGTTAAAAAACAAAACCAAATAAAATGTATCCATCACTATTATTGTATGTACTTGATGGATCAATAGTGTCAACAGATCAACTCCAGAGGGTGGCATTACCCGCTTTTGCACAGTTGGGGGTTCTCTTGCCTATTCA
Organism: Potorous gilbertii; assembly: GCA_028658325.1. Lineage (NCBI taxonomy): Eukaryota > Metazoa > Chordata > Mammalia > Diprotodontia > Potoroidae > Potorous > Potorous gilbertii. The sequence continues at coordinate 108,534,343 of CM053769.1, forward strand.
GTTGACAGAGTTGAAGATGCCCAGAATGTAAGCACAAAATACTGGTGAGCTGTGAGACTAAGAGCTTCTCCCTAACTGAGAGAACCATGAGGCCCAGCAGAGAAAAGTAATCAGCCACCTCAGACCCCTGGAGGTTTCAGCTAGAGGCAGAAGTGGGCAGCACCTCCCTCCTCAGCAGGGAAGGAAGAGACCTTCTCATTATACTTCCTCATCCCTAATCAGCCACATGGCTTTGAAAAGGAGCTTCTGGATCAGTTTAAGGCTCTCCATCCAGGAGCAGAGAAGTAAGTACATTCCTCACGTGCCTAGATCCAGAGAGACAGGCCTGCCAGGGAGGAGTATGGTCCTTGGCAGCCAGAAGCTCCATCACACAGAGAAGCACTGACTGGTCAAGGGGCAAACCCTGGGGAGCCTCGAGGCACTGAACCCAAGGGAGCTGAATAGGCTTCAGTGAAGACACAAAGACCTTCCAGGCAGGGCAATTCCAGAAGGCAGAGGGAGCCTCTGCACTTTCATATCCTACCTATCTATGCTCATCCTTGCTGTCAGTGGACTGCAAATTTGAGCCCAGCTGCTGTGTATTTATGGGGCAGTATACCCGAGGCTTATGGGCAAAGTGGCAGGTACCTACTGTTCTTATTAAGCCACTTTATTTAGTAAATGCCTTTATTAAGAGTTAATTATGTCTGCTAGCTGATTGATAATCACTTGAAAATGCACCAGAGGGTGCTGCAGACCCACAAGGTTACCCACAAGGAGGGTCATCCCTCTCCCCTAGCACCCAGTATACGATATGCCCTGTGAGTAGGAGTTGGAGAGTAATCCACAGAGGGTGACACACTTTGTTTCCTTAAGAGAACTCAGCAACAGAGTTTTGTCTTTTGTTTAGCTGAAGTGGGTCAGATTTGGTTTTTTTACTCTAGTTCATATATATACATGTATGTGTATATGCATATATATGTGATATATATATATATACATATACAATATATAGGCACATATACATATATATATTACTCTCTAGTATAGCTCAAGGACAGCTAGATGGTGCAGTGGATAGATCACTGGGCCTGGAATCAGAAAGACTCATCTTTGTGAGTTCAAATCTGGCCTCTGACACTTATGTAACTGAGTGACCCTGGGCAAGTTACTTAACTCTGTATGCCTCAGTCTTCTCATCTTAAAATGAGCTGGAGAAGGAAATGGCAAAGCATTCCAGTATCTTTGTCAAGAAAACTCCATAATGAAGAGTTAGAGACAACTGAAATAATTGAAAAACCACAAATATTTTTTCTAGTAGAGGAGGGTGGTACGAAAGCTAATCTTCCAGTTATCAAAGGAAAACAAGGGCCATGGCTGCGCTGTTATCATCCCTGTTTTATAGTAACCGAGACAGACAGAGATGCAGTGACTTGTCCAGGACCTGCTGCTGATACTAAGCCCAGCACTTTACTCTCCCTAAGTGTGCCATAATGGACTAACAAACAGAAGAAAAGCTTGCCCATCCAGAGTGGCCATGATTGAGGTCAGGCACATCTGGACAGATGCACACCGGCAGCTAGAAACAACTGCACTCAGAACCTGCTTAACAAGAAGTAGTCCAAATAAGCAGCTAACAGGCAACATTCACACAGACCTGTACCATTAGATATTTGGATGTTCTGCCCCGCAATGCCAATGGCAACCTGTCTCTGCTGGCCCATCCTGTGGGGGAAGAGAGGAAAGAAGACCTAAATGCTGTAAAACCCACCACCACCATCACCTCCCACTCCATAAATCACTAGAGGAACTAATGTTCTTTGCCCCAAGCAACTAAATTTGTCTTAATTACTTCTTGTATTATTTCCATGATTACAACGTTGGTGTAAGCGTCCTTTCCTGTTGCTTGTCCCAAGAATGAAAATTCCTAGGAATAATTCTGGCAGCAGTGGAAGGAAAATTCATTAAAAAGTCCTTTAGAATAAGAGAACTGGACATGGAAATCCCAGGTCTCCCAAGAAGCATAACCCCAGCATGGCAAATCAGCCTCTGTTTACTTTTTCTAATTACAAGTAAGTTTTCTTTCAGCATAATGTCTAAGGTAACTCATTTGCAAAATTCTATGTGCATGCATCTGTCCCCATATTCGGAGCCACAGCTGGACCATCCCCTCTAACAGTGCTCCTGGGGCCAAAACTGAGCGGTCAACTATACCGCTGCCCTCTGCCACCCTCAACTGCTTATGCCCCAGTGAAAGCGTTTCTAGTTGTCCTTGCATGTACTTCAGCACAAACACAAATATTGTTTTCTCCAGATTCATACACTTTGAGACGTTATTGAGCTAAAGAAGATAGTTTCATGCTCACCAATCAGATTTATTACTAGACACCCATTTGCAAAGAGCTATTACAAACATGACTCCAAGGACGTGCTCCCTCCCCACAAGACATTCCTAACTAAAGAGAAGCAGCAGGAAAGTCAAAATAAAAAAGCAAAAACACAGCATTACAATTCCATCTTTGAAATTCTTACCTCCTAAGTTGCTATTTCATTGCATATTTCTGGTCATTACAACCATGAATTATACAGTGTGAGAGCTGGAAAATCCCTAGGAAACCCTCCAGCACCATCCTGCCTTTTTGTAGATGGAGCTGGTCAAACTCTAGGAGGGAGGGACCTCTCATCATGAAATCAATGGGAGGAAAGGGGGAACAAGATTAGAAGAGGCCTGCCCCCATGAGAAATCCGAAAGAGACCATGTCTGCATCGAACTCTTAGAGTCTTCTACCTCTCACAGCTCACCGAACATTCAAGCTAAACATCTAATGTTAAAAATGTGGGATGTTGTCTTCCAAATTACATGAGCAACACAGCAGACTAGGCATTTTCTCTGATTCCTATAACCTCTCAAACTTCCCCAAAACAGAAATTATGTGCCAAAGATAAAATGATGTTAGCTATTTGCATGATCTAGGGCACCAGGAATTCAAAAGGTTACAAAATAAGAAAAAAATCCAGGAACTGGCAGTGACTGACCTCAGAACCCCTACCTCACCTAACACACTACCAGCAAACCTCTGGATCTTAAAGACAGGATGCATACACAGTCTGACGACTGTAGGTCTCCCAGAAGACGTGATAGCACCAAAGGATTTAATGAAGAAAATAAGAGAAGAAAATTGCCTCGAACTTCTGAACATAGAAATGAAATTCCAGTGGAAAGAATTCACAAATCACCTCCAGAAAAAAACCCAAGGCTGAAAACTCCAAGACACAAAGTAGTTACATTTCATAACTCAGTTCAGAACAAATTCTTCAAGCCTTCAGGAGAAAGGCCTTCCAATACAAAGGAAAGACCACTGGAATAATCCCAGACTATTCTACACCCCTAGAAGAGGAGGAGCAAATGGAATAATGTGTTCCAAGAGTCCTGCAGCATAGGGCAAAGCACAGGGTGAACTACCCTGCAGATATGAGCTTAAACATACAGGACAAAGATAAATATTCAATGGTCTTTTATTGTCCTTCATCTTCTCAGAGGACCAAAGTGACATCACCGTGAGAAAGTGAAATGTCAGCATGTCCGACTGTGGCTGATCAGATCAATACAAGCTCGGAACGCTCTACCACAGGTTGGGCACAGATACTCCATGAGAATATTTGGGGTGGATATTCCAAATTTGCACATTCTGTGTTTACTTTGTGCAGTCTCAATTCTGCTTTGTTCAAAGAGCACAGCACCCTTTCTGATGTGGGCATGCCATGCTGAGCAGTATAGTGCCAGTGTCTCCCATGTTGCACAGTCAAATCCAAAGTTCTTGAGAAAGACCTTGAGAGTGTCTCTTGACACTCTCTTGAGAGCCCAAATATTCAATAATAAAGAAATGGAAAACATTTTTAGAAAGAAAACTGTAACTGAAGGGAGGGTTTACATCTCAAACACCCCAAAGAGCAGAAATGCAGCAGTGAATCAATGCAGATGAACAACAGGAAGACCTTGCAAGAAGAGGTTTCTTTATCAATCTACACAAGGAGACAGGGGTGAAGGTGGAAAACTGGCAGAGGTAACAGTGGACAGGTGGCACTGCAGGCAGGACAGGGCCTCGCGCTGCTTAGAAGAGAATGCTTCCCTTGTGAGACTACATTACAACCTTGGAGAGAACATGAAAGAGGGGGAAAGGAGGGAATGATGTGCCAGGATCAAGTCAAGGGCCAGCAATGAGGGGCTAGCAATTTCTGTGGTCTTAGAACAAAGGCAAAGAGCCTACACAGGAGTATGTGAGGAGGAGGGGGAAAAGACCAAGAAGGGGAGAAAAGGAAGAAAGTCTTACTTGAGAAGTGGAAGGAGGTTCCACTGATCAGTGTTCCTATGGGTAAAGGGAGATGAAGACATTAAATGAAGGGTTTTGGTGCCTGAAAACTTTACTTGTCCTAGTAAGGGTTCGGGGTCACAAAGAAAAGATACAGACCCAAGTGAGGACTTAATAATGAAACCTCAGAGAAGGAGTAGACTAACAAACAAATCATAGAAACAGTAACTACGTAAAAGGAAATAATACTGAAACAGCATACCAAAATTTAGGTGGGGTAGGAGTAGCTAAAGCAATCCTGAGGAGGAAAATTATGCCCTTATGATCATACATTAACATAATAGGAAGAAGAAGAATTAATGAACTGAATATGCGGTTGTGACTTACCCAGGGTCACAGCTCTAGGTCCTCTTGACTCCAGGCTGGGTTTCTTTAGCCCCTGCATCACCTAGATGCCCCATTACTAAAATTAGAGAATCAACAAATAAACCGAAAATAAGTATAAAAGAGAAAAATTAAAATTTAGGAAGGAAAATAAACTGAAAAAAACAGAAACAATAAAACTAAAAGTTGATTTTTAAAAAAACTAATAAAATGATCAATCCTTAGCTAATCTAATGTAGCTAATCAAACCAATGAAACAGCAAATGAACAAGGTGAAATTCACAGCAAAATCAGAAGGAATAAAAATAATCAGAAGATGCCCAGAGCTGTATGCTAATAACCCTGAGAACACAAAAGAGATACAGAAATATCTTCAAAAATATAAAATTTCAATATCCATCTTAACTAACCCAGTCTCAGAAAAGCAAACATCTAGCTATAAAGGAACTACCAAAACCAAACCAAAAAAAACCCCTGGACCCGACGATTCAGAATTCAATCAAACTTTTAAACATCAGTCCCACAATTCACAGATCATTCTCAGAACTGAGAAAGACAGAACACCACTAGAATCCTTTCAGGAGATAAACATAGTTCTAATAACTAAACCAAAGAAAGATAAAACATGAAAATTATAAGTCAATATCATTATTGGAAATTGGCTGAAAAATTTTCAACAAAATTTCACAAACAAATAACAGGAATTCATCCAAAAAATTATTCATTATGATCAAGTGGGATTTATATCAGAGATGCAAAGATGGTTCACCATGAGGAAAACCATCAACATATATTTTAACCATATAAAAAACCAAAATATCCCAAACCACATGAATCTCTTAACAGATACAGAAAAAGCCTCTGACAAATACTGTTTTATGCTAAAAATCCTAAAAACATATTGGCATAGAGGGACTTTTTTAATATCACGAAAACCATCTATCATTGTTTTAACAGGTAATTTTGGGGGGAAATAAAATATTTTTAAATTTAAAAAGGAAAGAACAGCATGTCTCTAAAACCAAAAACAAGCATAACATGCAACAACCCTTTCCCAATAAACACAAGAGTGAAGTGAGGGCACCTGCTTTCCCAATTACTTGACATAATTCTGAAAATGTTAGCAATAGCAATAAGGCAAGGTAAAGGAATTATAGGCATGAAGATGAGTAAGGAAGAAACATGATGGTTTTCATGGAAAATACCCAGGAAATCAGTAAAGACCCAGCAAAGTGTTGGTGATATCAACAAATCCTCCCAACAACAGCATTTCCGTATAATGACAAAACACAAAAAGCAATCCTAGAAAGAGAAATCCCATTCCACAAGTAACTAAAAAATGCATCAATTATCTAAGGGTCTAGAGGCCAAAGCACACAACAAACTCTCAAGTCAATTGCAAAGCACGTCTTAAAGAATTAAAAAATGACCTTCGTGGGGAGGAATATTCAGTAGTCATGGCTAGCTAGGCCAGGTCAGTATACCAAAAAATACAGTACCACCAAAATTAATTTACACTTTTAATTCTCACCAAGAAAGAGGATCAGAGCTTGATGAAATGATAACAAAGAAGATTCTGGGCAGTTGGCAGACTAGGACAGGGAATACCAGTCTCTCCAAAACTCTCTCACAAACAAGCTAAACTTAGAGGAGCAGGAATACTTGGAAGCTGAGGAGAAGCAGCTGTCCTAGGCAGCTTGAGGCAGGCTTCGGCCTCAGGACCTCTCACCTCCAGGGAGGTGAGTCTGTGTGGAGGTCTGACAGCTGATCAGAGGAATGCAGAAGGAGCAGCGCACACCCAGGCAGGCAGCAGCAGCAGAGCGGCAGGACCCTGCTGGCCTCGGTTCAGCTCCAGGGCAGAGGGGAGAGCTGAAGTGTGCAGCTGCTCCCTAGGGAACAAGACCATTTGCATTGCAGGACTGCCTGCCTGGGACCTTGGTCTGGTTGTGGCCCCAGACGAAGATCAGAAAATCACAGTAAAAAGGACAATTCCCCACACCTTGGGACTAGAACCTGATTCTAATAATAAGTCATTAATAACAATAAAATAACAATAAGTAAGCAAAGGAGAAAGAACCCAACCATAGTTAGTTACAATGGGGAGAGAGAAAATCTGGGTTCACACTCAGAAGAAGAGAGTGAAGTTAAAAAAGCCACTCCTACTTCAAAGAAAAATGTCCGATGGTCACAAGCTCAAAAAGAGTTCTTGAAAGAGCTTGAAAAAGGGCTTTAAACATCAGAGAGGTGGAGGGAAAATTAAAGAAAAAGAAATAAGGACAATCCAAGATAATCAAGGAAATTAGGATAAGAAAGTCAACCAGTTGGTAACAGATTCAAAAAGCTAAGAAAATAGCTCCTTAAAAAGCCCTGAGGCTGGGGAGCAGCATTTGAATCTCAGACCCCAAGCACTAGCGGGCAGATCTAGGTCAGGGGGTGGAGAGGACTCTCATAAATCAAGTAACTGGCTGGGAAAATGCCCAGAAAAGGGAAAAAAACTAAGACCAT
>CM053769.1:108542020-108564950 GCA_028658325.1 Potorous gilbertii
CAAATGGGGAGAAAATTTTGGAACCCAAAATCTTGTGAAAATGAATGTAAAAAGTTAAATAAATTTATTTAAAAAAATAAAAAAAAAAGAAGAAGAAAAAAAAAAGAAAATAGCTCCTTAAAAACTAGAATCGGGCAAGGGAAAGCTAAGACGTTGTAGGACACAAAGAAATAATAAAATCAAAACGATGAAAATGTAGAAGAGAATGTGAAACATTTCTTTAGAAAAACAAATGATCTAGAGAACAGATTTTGGAGAGAAAATATAAGAATTGTTGGAATACCTGAAAGTTGTGATTTTAAAAAGAGTCTAGATACAATACTGAAAGAAATCATTAAGGAAAATTGCTCTGAAGTCCAAGAACAAGAGGGTAAAACAGAAATAGAAAAAAAAAATCTACTGATCGCCATGTGAAAGAGATCCTAAGATGAAAATTCAAAGGGACATCATAGCCAAGTTTCAAAGTTCTCAGGTCAAGGAGAAAATACTATAAGTAACTGGAAAACAAAACCAAAATAACACAGTCAAAATAACCCAAAATCTAGCAGCGTCTATATTAAAAGATCAAAGGCTTGGAACATGATATTTTGAAGAGCAAAGGATAGAGTTTGCAACCAAAAAGTGAAACTGAGTATAATCCTCCTTGGGGAAAAAAAAAAGAGGATATTTAATGAATTGAAAGACTTTAGGGTATTTGTGACTAAAAGACCAGAACTTAATGGAAAATCTGACATAGAAGATTCAGGAAAAATATAAGGTAAACATTAAAGACTAATTATAAAGGACTGAAAAAGGTCAGATGGTTTACTTAAGATGGGAAAAGGTTATGTGTAGTCTTAAGCATGTTATCCTTACTTGGGTAGTTTGAAAGAGCACATATAGATAGAAGGCTTGGGGTTGAGATGAGTAAGATTAGGATGATGCTAAAAAGGAAAACTGGGTAGGGAGAGGTAAAAGGGAGGTGTGAATGGAAGAACTTTTACAACAGAAGCAGATCAGGGTGGAGGGCTGGTAGGGCTGGAACCTTCTCATCACAATTGGGTTAAAGACTGAATAACATACATCTTAGAAAGGTATAAAAGTCTTCTAAGTTTATAAAGAAATAGAAGGGAGAGGGATAGGATCAGGGAGGAACTTTTAGAAGGGCGTGTAGAAGAAGGAGTAGAGTGGGTAAGAGGAGATTAAGAAACCGAAGAGCGAAGGGAGGGATTCTTTTAAAAGGTGCAGGAAAGGGAGATACCAGTTGGAAGTAAAGCAGATCTGTGAAGAGGAATAGGGTAACAAAAGAGTGTAGGGAGGATAACGGTGAGGAAAACGGGATGGAGGGAAATCCACAACTAGCAATTATAACTTTGAATGTGAATAGGATAAAGTCACCCATAAAATGGGAAGGGATAGAAGAAAGGGTTAAAAATCAGAATCCCGCAATATGTTGTTACACATTTAAAAATAAAGGCCTGGAGTAGAATTTACTGTGCTTCAGCTGAGGTAAAAAAATAGCAGGGGTAGCAATCACAATCTCAGACAAAGTTAAAGCTACAATAGATTTAATTTAAAAGCAACAGAGAAACTACATGATGATAAAAGGTACCACAGACAATGAAGCGATATCAGTACTAAATCTTATATGCACCAAATGCTCTAGCATCTAAATTTTAAAAGGAAAAGTTAAATGAATTACAGATGGAAATAGATAGTAATACTATGCCAGAGGGGAACTTTAACCTTCCCCTCTCAAAATTAGATAAATCTAACCAACAAAATAAATAAGAAAGAAGTTATGGAGGTAAACAGAATCTTAGATAAGCTAGATATGATAGATGCCTGGAGAAAACTGAATAAGAATAGAAAGAAATACACCTTTTTTCTCAGTGGTACTTGGTACCTTTACAAAAACTGATCAAATATTGGAATATAAAAACTTTATAGCTAAATGTAGAAAAAATGGAAATATTGAATGCATTCTTTTCACATCACAATGCAATAAAAACTTATATTCAATAAGGGACCATGGAAACACAGATTAAAAACTAACTTGAGACTAGACAACCTAATCTTAAAGAATGAGTGGATTACAGAATAAATCATAGAAATAAGCCACTCATTAAAGAGAATGACAATAATGATACAACATATCTAAACCTATAGGATGCAGCAAAAGCAGTAATCAGATGAAAATTTATATTTCCAAATGTTTGTATCCAGAAAAAGAGAGCAGATCAATGAATTGGGTATTCAATTAAACTAGAAAAAGAACAGATTAAAAATCCCTAATTAAATGCCAAATTCAACAAATTAACAGAAAGATTAATAAAATTTAGTGTATGAATAAGTATGAAAACTATCTGGTACTGGACAAGAAATAGAAAGGTAGATCAGTGGAACAGGGTAGACATACAACATACAGTAGCAAATGATTATAGTAACTTTTGTTTGACAAATGTAAAGATTTAAGCTTTGGGCATAAGAACTCATTATTTGGTAAAAATTGCTGGGAAAGCTGGAAAGCAATCTGGCAGGAATTGGGCATGGACCAACATCTTACACCATTTACCAAGATAAAGTCAAAATGGTTACATGACCTAGATGTAAAGGGAGAGATCTTAAGAAAATCAGAAGAACATGAAACACGTTACCTATCAGACCTATTGATAGAAGAGCAATTTATGCATAAACAAGAGATAGCATTATGAGGTATAAAATGGATGATTTCTATTACATTATATTAAAACTGAATGTAGCCAAGATTAGAAGAAAAACAGAAAATTGGGAGGAAAATTTCATAGCCAATTTCTCACATAAAGGTTTCATATCTCAAATATATATTTAAAAAAACTTTGTCAAATTTAAACAAATTCAAGTAACTCCCCAATTGATAAATGGTCAAAGGATATGAACATGCAGTTTTTTTATGAACAAATCAAAATTATATATAGTTATATGAAAAAATGCTCTAAATCACTATTGATTAGAGAAATGCACGTTAAAAACAACTTTGAGACATCACCTTATACCTATCAGATTGGCTAAAATGATAAAAAGGGAAAGTCACAAATGTTAGAGGAGAAGTGGAAAAATTAAAGACGCTGATTCACTGTTGGTGGAATTGTGAACCGACCCAACCATTCTGGAGAACAATTTGGAATTATGTCCAAAGAGTTATTAAACTACCTATAACCTTTGATCCAGCAATATCACTCTTAGATCTGTTTTCCAAGGTAATTTGGGAAAAAGGAAAAGTATGTGTTCTAAAATGTTTTTAGCAGCTCTCTTTGTGGTGGCAAAGAACTGGAAACTGAGGGGATGCCAGTCAATTGGGGGAATGGCTCAATAAGTTGTGGTGTATGAAGGTAATGGAATACTATTGTGCTATAAGAAATGATGAGGTTGGTTGATTTTAGAAAAACAAGGAAAGACTCGCATGAAATAATGAATAAAATAAGCAGAACCAAGTATACAGTAATAGCAATATTGTTCTAAGAACAACTTTCAACTAAGTCGTTTTGCATATTACTCCATTCACCTACAAAGTACCTATGAAGGAATATGCTAACTAAACACATCCAGAGAAAGAACTGATAAATAATAAAGTTTTACACACACACACACACACATACACACACACATTTAAATAAAAAGTGCACTGCAGAGAACAAAAGAAAACTTAGAAGGAAGCACAGAAAAGCAGGGTAGCTCTGAAACAAGGTGTAATATTTATTACATAGTTTAAAAAAAGTAAACAGTATGCAATGGAATTTCATGGTTTTATATTGAATCCTCTTTTTATGTTGTGCTACAAACATGGGAATTTTTTTTGTCTTCTTGTATTTAAGTTCAAAATGAATAGAAATTAAATTTTAAAAAAAGAAAAACAAAAGATCTAAAATATTAAGGGAAATGATGAAAAGAGGTAAGGACAAAGGGGGAATAGCATGCTCTTCCAGACCTCAAATTCTTTTATAATGCAGTAGTCAAAAAAACCATTTGGGACCAATTTTTTTAAAATAGGGAAATAGATTATTAGAAAAAGACTAGACAAGGAAGATTCTGAATAATAAATAGGATTCAATACCCAATTGAATCATTGGCAAAGTGGAATTTACTTAGGGGAAAACTCCTTATGTGACAAAAACTTATGGGAAAACTGGGAAGCAGTCTGGCAGAAATTAGGCTTAGATCAACACCTTATAACATACTCTACAATACGTTCTAAGTGGATACAATACCTTAATATTAAAGATCATACTATATAAGTTAGAAGATAAAGAGATCATGTACCTCTCATAGTTATGGGTAAGAAATGCATTCTTAACCAAATGATATGGAAGTAATTGCAAAAGATAAAAGGGATAATTTTGATTATTGAAACTGAAAAGTTTCTGCTTTGAGAAGGAAATTAGGAGGAAAACTTCATAGACAGTTTCTCACATAAAGGTCTCATATCTCAAATATCTATTTAAAAAACTTGGTCAAATTTGAAAGAACTTGAGCCATTCTCCAACTGATTAATGTGCCAAAGATAACATTAATGAATCTAGGACAAGGAAAATGTTCAAATCAGAAAAAAAAAGTCTTTGGATCCAAATTCTCTGACGAGGGTTAAGTATACAAGATAAGTGAATAATTAATAAATAAATAAATGAATACAAGACTAATAGCCATTCCCCAATAGATAAATGGTCAAAGGATATAAAAGAATGGCAAAGTATTCACAACCACATGGGAAAATGTTTTAAATCACTAATAAAAAGAAAAACAAAAATCAAAACAACTCTGAGGTTTTACCTCCCATCCAGTAAATTGGCAAAAATGAGAAAAAATGGCAACAGTCAATGTTAAAAGGGTCGTGAGAAGATAGACACACTAATACAATGTTGGTGGAGCAATGAAATGATACAACTTGGAAAGTATTTATAATTATGTAAATAAACTGATGAAAATGTCCATATCCTTTGAACCAATGACTCCATTACTGGATTTATATCCCAAGGAAGCCATTGATAAGAAAAAAATCCTCAAATACTCCAAAATGTATTGGAAATCAAAGTTGATGCCCATCTATGGGTAAAAACTAAACAAACTGTGGCACATAAATATGATGGAATATTGCTGCACTGTAAAAAATGATGCATGTGATAAATTCAAAGAAGCATGGGAAGAGCTCTAAGAACTGATGCAGAGGGATAAAAGCAGAACCAAGAAAGCAATACACACAATGATTATAACAATGTAAATGTGAAGAATGACCACACACCAAAAAATCAAAAGTAAATGTAGCAAAATAATGAAGATAAGAGAAACACAAATAAAGAAATATAACAAGATGCTCTCCCCCACCTACCCCTTCATAAAGGTGAAAAGTCCACATGGATTACACATTATTACACATTACACATTATATTTTTCAATGTATCAATCAGTTTCACTGATATTTTCTTCCTCTTCAAAAGAAAATAGCATTTGTCATACGGGATGACTGTCAGGAGGAGAGGAATACATGGCATGCTGCAATGATGTAAGAAACATAAAACATCAATATGGAATTTTAAAAATAAAAAATTAGGTATCATTTGACCCAATATTTCCCAAACTAATTTGTCCCCAAAATACATATGAATGTTAAATATATTTATGGAAGGCATAAAAACTGGTCTAGGATATGGGATATCCATTGGTTAATCAAGGAGTAGAGAAAGTTTGGAACAAAAGAGAGGAAATTAAACTTTTTTGTCATCCTGAATAGTTCTATACTTAGATTGATATAAAATTTATTATTTCCTAGAGACAAGCTGTCACTAGATTTGGATTTATGGTATATAATCCTTGTTCATATCACATGGAATATCAGGGTTCCATGGAACAGAGTTTGGGAAATACTAATCTAGTCCAGCCCCTTCCTCACCATTTTACAGCCCAGAGATATCATGTGACTGGGCCAAGGTCACAAAAAGCTAAAGGCAGACCTAGAATGAGAATTCTGTTCGTTGCCCTAGTCACAACTCCAGAGTTCCTACTGTCTTCCTAACAGCCAAGGCCGCCTTAAGAAAATCATTGAGCTCCTAGCGAATACCAAAAGATACCAATCTGCTATAAACTCCTCCACTTCACAGTTCCCACCCTTTTTTACCCCCTTCCCTTTCTCTCCATCCCTCTGATCCTTTTCCTGGATTGGCCAGGACACACAGCTGAAATGCTACCTGCCATTCAGGCTTCTGCTCTTCTTCACCCCATCCCCCAAAGACTCTATGCCTAGCACTTTTGGGGGGAAAACCATCCCTGCTTTTCCCAGGGATTTGTAAGCGTCCAAGTCTTTGGCACTCTGTAGCAAAGACCTCTAGGATGGTTTTTTGCTATTTCCAGCGTCTTCTGCGCTGCTGCTGTTGCTGTTGTCGCAGGTGGGAGCTCTCCTTTCTGTGGAACTAGGGAGTTTTATGTACAAAATTCAGACATCTCAGAAATTCTGAAATCAGATACTGCTTCCTGGCCAGCCACACAAAAATTAGAAGAAGCATAGACTTAGCATCTACTTTGGTGATCCCACAGCAAGTGGTGCAGTAAAGAGAGTGCTGGGCTCAGAGCCCACAAGACCAGAGTTCTAATCAGGCCTCAGATGCTGCTGCACGACCTTGAACAAATCACGTGACCCTTCTCAGCTTGTCTCCTCAACTATATAATGAGGATAACAGCACCCACTTTGCAGGGGGTATTGTGAGGATCCAATGAGATAAAACAGGTAAGGTGCTTTGCAGACCTTGGTGTTGGCCAGCAGCAGGCTGGGCTGAGGGGAGAGACCCCCCAGGGGCACCTGTGTCCAAAGTCTTGATGACCCATGATGGAAGGCCAAGCTGGGATGGACAACATTCACAGACATTCTCTAGCTGGATGATATGAGGAAGAAGAGCCTTTCAGATTGGCTACATCACCAAAATGGGGCAATTCCAAAGCTCTTCACTGACCAGAGCACTCCTTCCTCCCTGCTTGGCAAGGTTTGGGAGCAAGAAGATTGACCTGCTGTCAGGGGAGAGTTCTTTGCCTTGGTGACTTTTGTGTGAAGTGAAGGAGAATACCAGGAGCTACATCTTTGACAGTTTCATAAACTCCCACCAGCTTGTCCAGCACTGGAATTGGACTAATCAATAAAGAAAAGCTTTCAGGACCCATACCAGCAGCAACTGAAAGAAGGACACATGGAACAGCAAGGCTACATGAGAACACAGCATTAATCTGAGCCTGCTCTGCCTCAGAACCAAAGTGGTAAAAGAGAAAGTATCTCCCCAATACTTCTGTTATTGATTTATCTTCAAAATAAATATTTCTTTAGAAAAAGCTAAACCCTGTAATTGGTTAAGTGGAAAGGGGAGGAGGGTGGAATGACTCACTGGACTTGATGCTCAGACTAGAGAAAGACATCCCCCAGTCCCTCAGGGGAAATATATCCAGGCTCATTCTGAGAAAGGAAGGCCAGAGCAATCACTGAATTATTATTAAAAGGAATGTTGTGCCCACCAAATGACAAAAAGGTCACCATCCCTTTTCTGAGCTGCTCCTAAAAACACCGTTCACCTTCTGTCCATCACAGATAGGATCAGGCCCCACTTCCTGGAAGCTGTTCAATACAAGTCTCCCTCTCACCAGAGATGTTTCAGCAGTAAACACCCTGACACATCCAGGATGGCCTGTATATGTCCTTGGATCTAGGTTCTTAGATCTGCTTTTCTAAAAGGAAAGCAATTTTTGAGGGGTCAACAATCTTCTTCAATCACATATAACAACAGAGAAAATACAAGCAGAAAAATAAAGACCAACAGATAGGGCCTCCAACTGTCTGACCATAAGCAATACATACATCACTGATCAACAGAAAGAACTCTCTGACAGTTACATGCACGTGTTGTTACCAGAGAGAGAAGCACCAACATCCGCATTTTCAAATGGGCAGAGGTGGCAGGGAGGAGTAGTTCCTTAATGGCTACCCAGAGTCTCATCTGGCACATGATCCTCCTTCCAAAGAGTAAGCCAAAGCAAAACCTCACCTCTGAGTATACATACACTTTTCAGAACTGGAGGGCATGATCCTCCTGAGCCAGCACCTCATTAGCAGTTAACAAAAGGTGTGGGCCTTCCTACAAAACAAGTCTCCCCTAATCAAGTTTCCCTTAATGGGATCCTCCTGAGGCTTATTAATGGGCAGGGAAGATCTTTAACTCTAATTAATATTACACCCTGGAAGATTACCAGTCAGGCAAGATCATGTACTAGCTAGATGACTTTGGAGGCCCCTCCCAAGGCCAAGATTCGAGCAATTCAACAAGTATAAATTGCTCACTCTCATGAGACCCATGGAGTTCAGGAAAGATACTGCAGATTATTCTGAAGCCATAAAGTGGAATTTCTGAAGGACTGAATTGGTCACTTACATTCTGAGAATTACTCTATTTCCGTTTCTCAAAAGCAAAGTGAAAATGATAACTGTCACTCATCTTTTCAGAACTTGTTTTTCAATGTAACCCTTTCAGCACCACGAACATAGGTGAGTCAAGAAAAGACCTCAGATACATCGCACTTAAGAGAACTTCATGGCTACCACATGCATCCTCTCAGCCTCTCCCAAGGGACCAAGGAGATGGGCTCCACAAGTCTTAGGCATGAGTCCCATCTTCCCAGAAGAAATGGAGAAGTTAAGCCCCTCACATTCCCTCCCCCACTCCCTTCTTGTCTCTCAGAAAGCCCAGCCTCCTTCCAAGCTCACCTCCAGGGTCACCTGCTATGTAAGTCCTCCCTGACCCCATAATCGGCCAGTGCCTCCCACATCCACAAAGGACCTTTGATTTTCTTTCTATATACTCCGTATCATGCGTGCACCTTTGTTTCCAGTAGCAAAATGGAAGCTCTCAGAAGCCAAAGACTGCTTTTGCTTTATCTCACCTGTGACTAGCATTGTGTGGTGACTGACCTTCTGACTATCTCTACTGTTACACCAGCACCTGCCCCTGAACATTGCTCATTTTGTTGTGATAGTTGTTCAGTTGTTTTCAGGCATACCCAACTCTTTGTGACTCCATCTGGGGTTTTCTTGGCAAAGATACTAGAATGTTCTCCAGCTTATTTGACAGATGAGGAAAATGAGGCAAACAGGGTAAAGTGGTATGCCCAGAGTTACACAGCTAGGCAGTCCCTGAGCCTAGATTTGAGCTTGGGCCTTCCTGACTCTAGGTCAGCACTCCTTAGCCTCATGGACTTCTCTGCCTTCTCTTCACCTCATGAAGCCTCTGCACCTGTCATTTCTCACCCTCGCCATGTAAACAGCCCATCTCTTCCTCCCATCCCACATTCTCCTGCTCCTCCAAGTCCCTCATTTGTCATGCATTGCAGCTAATCATATCTACCAGGGGACTCTTCATTGCCCTCTGGGTGATACTCATTTTCAGTTCTTCAAAGACTGTTGTGGTCAATACCAATAGAATGTTGGCATTGAAAAGGATGGGGTCTTTATAAACTTGGATCTATTAAAGGAAGCTTTGCAGTTGACTAATTTAATATTTTAATGAATTATTAATCTAGGAGGATAGGCCTATTTAATGCAGTTAGATGCAATGATGGGGAATTTGGCAAGGTTCACCAACTCTCCAAATAAAACCAAAAGAGCACAAGGGATTTTTCTAAAAATCTTAAAATGTTTTTCAAGTCTAAGTTCCAGGTAATTTTTATAATTAAAAAAAATGAAAAGAGGGGTGCCAATAAAGCTGGATCTGTTCCTGGCTTCCCACCACCACCATCTCCCCACCCCAGCACGTCCCATGGGAGCCTTGAGCAAGCTGAAGCTGTGCATGGTGCTCTGGGGTTGGGACTGGTGAGGTAGAACTCCAGCCCTCCCTTTTCTCAGTGGGAGATTGTACAAGACGAACACAGGCACTGAGAGACGGAATGTGCACAGCAGATGTCATTACATTATCTTTTCCCCCAAACCCACACCACTTCTGAACTCCCCTTACTGCTGGGAGTACCACCATCCTTCCATTCACCCAGGTACACATACTTGATGGGTCCTCACCCTCCTCACTAAGCAGGTGCCAAATCTGGTCATGTTTACCTCCACCACACCTTCTCCTCACTCACACTACCATCACCTTTGTTCAGTCCCTCATCAGTTTTTGCTGGGACTATGAGAACTGCCCCTGCCTCAAGTTTCTACCCTCTCAATCGATCCTATACATCCCTTCCAAAGTGATTTTCCTAAACCATGAGTCTGAATATTTCATGCCCCTACCCAATATCATTAACTCCAATAGCCCCCTATGGACTCTTGAATCCAATCTAAATCCTCCTCTTCCAACCTAGCTTCCCAGTTTCACTGGTATGACTCCTCTTCTTGCACTATGTGGTCTGGCCAACTTGTCTTTCTTATGCTCCCCTCACTCCTACAAAAATCCAACTCAACTATCCAAGGTCAGACACTACCCATGGACAAAGGCCAGGGAAATAAGGAGGAATAGATTGACAATGAAAACTTTATTAAATCAGTGACAATTCATTTTGTTAGTGTATCTGATGATTATCGACACAGAGAAATATGACTCCTGGGGAAAAGCAGTGATTTTCACTAACTGCGATGACCATTTATTTGATTGTGGCACTGTATATCTTTCAATAAAAGTTATTTTGAAAGAAGGAAGGAAGCAAGGAAGGAAAGAAGGAAGAGAAATTTACCTGGCTGGCTACAATATACTGGAGACCCACTATTATGGACAAATCTGATTATCCCTAGAATATACAAAGGGATTTTTCAAAATTGATGAGAACTATTCAATTACATTGCTCTAAAGAGCAATAAAGGATTTTTATCCTGTTAATAAAATAAAATGTTTTGTTTCCTCCTTGCCTCATCCTAAGTTTCATTTGTGTGTGTTTTATAAGGTGCATACTGGTCACCTTATCATGTTTGCAATGTAATTAGCTGTGTGACCCTGGACAAGTCACCTGCCCTTTTGTTTCTCTGCTCTTCTTCAGCTCTAATGTCTAAGTGTATGACTTCCTGTGTAATACATTACTTAAATGTGGTCTCAGTTAATAAACATTTATTAAGCACCTACTGTGTGCTGAGCACTGGAGATGCAAAAAAAAAAAGGAGCTCACAATCTAAAGGGAGAGACAACATACAAACCACTGTGTACAAACAAGTTCATTCAGGACAAATAGGAAATAATCACCAGAAGGAAGGTACTAGAATTAAGAGGGACCAGGAAAGGTAAGATTTTAGTTGAAACATGAAGCCAGGAAGCCACAATAAGGAAAGCATTCTATGTAAGCAGGACCTCCAGAGGAGATGCCCCAAGTTGGGATATGGAGAGTCGTGTTCGAGGAACATAAAGGAGGTCAGTGTTACTGGACTGAAGAGGTAAAGTGTAAAGTATGTAAAGGCTGGAAAGATCGGGGAAGACCATAAAGGGCTTTGAATACCCAATAGAGGATGTTGTATTTGATCTTGAATGGGAGCCACCAGAATGGACTGCATAGAGGGTGACATGGTTAGCCCTATGCTTTAGGAAGGTCACTGACAGCTAAGGATGAACAGAGTGGAGAGACATTCAAGGCAGGCACAGCCTCAACAGCTGTTGCAACAGTCCAGGTATAGTGGGATGAGGGACTGCAGTATCAGTAGGAGGAGTGGTAGCAGTGTCAGAGAACAGAAGGGGGCATATATGGAAGATGTTACGAAGATAGAATCAACAGGCCTTGGCACCAGATTGGATGGGGGCAGGGGTGGTGAGAAAAAAATGAGAATGACACCCAGGCACCTAGGAGGATGGTAGAGCTCTCAACTGTAATAAGAAAGTTTGAAGAGAGGTGGAAAGGTTTGGGGGTGGGAAGGGGGAGAGGTGGGCAGAGAGAGATAATGAATCCATTATGGATTCAGATGTGATAAATATCTTTTTGTGGCTACTGGATCGACTTGTCCAGGTCTGGAGACCTGAACTCATTTAGGACAGCAAGATGCAGTCCTACATTTCCTCTTACTTTGCATTTCAATCCCTGTTATTAATCCCAGAATCCTCTCTATTGCTCATTTGGCCATAAATTCTGCCATTATCCACAGATCTGACAGATAAATTTTCCATGCCCCCATACTTTGCTTCTGATACCATCCTTTATGCCATCTCCAGTCATCCTGAAGAATATCTGGCCACTGGACCCAGATGGCACTGGAGGAGAAAGTGAGGCTGGTGACCTTGCAAAGCCCTCCCTCACATCAAAGGCAACTGCAAGTCATGTCATCATCTTCCCAACGTTATGGTCCTCTTCAAGAATGAAGGACAAACACACAACAATTCCTGTTAATTATTTTTGTTCTGTCCTTCCAAGGATGAAGAGGGTTCTCCTTGACAGCAAAAAAGAGAAGAAAATGGATGAATAATTGTGCTTTTTCTCAAATATCCTTTCTCATCATCTCATTCAAAATAAGCCCCTTTTTCTGTCCTCAGCAGTCCCAGTCAGCCTCAGCTTTTTCGTTATGACCCTGAGCCAAGAGATTCTTTTGTCCTTCCTTTGCTCTCTGGGACCACTTCTATTTTCTTTACACCTTTTTAGCAACAAAGCTAATCAAAGAGTTCCCTATGTTCCCACATCAATTTTTTGGACAGTTTTCCCCTTTCTTCCTCATCACTCATTGCTTTAAAGTTTGCAAAGCACTTTTCCTTGGTTAATTCTTAAGATCATCAAATCAACCCTGTGAGGTCGGTGCTATCATTATCCCCAATTTACAAAGGAGTAAACTGTGGCTAAGGGTATTTAACTCTCTTCCCTGGACACCTCCAACTAATGTGCCTGAGGCAGGATTTCAGCTCAGGTGTTTCAGCTCCAAGTCTTACACTCTACCCACTGGGCTTCTTAGCTGTTTTGGAAGAGGGGTGGGTTTGAGGTGAAAAATAATGCAAGAAGGTGATATATAGATCACAATACATCTGTGCTTGTTCATCCTGTCTGATTCACTCTGTCCCACTAAAATGAAAAGAGAGGGATAGGGCTCTTACCACTACTGTAAGTGCCCAGGTGTATAGAGCTCATCCACAGAAGGGCTGCCCACGCCGAAATATGATTTGGGTAGTAGGACATAGGTATGCTAGGGCTAAGGAGTATCTTCACAGCTACCAATGTTGGTACCCAGGCAGTAATTAGGCTATATCTGCCTAGTAATTATCTAGTAATTACCTAGTAAACCCAGGTAGTAATTAGGTCATAAGGAGCATCTATATAATAGGGCCACATGTTATAGAAAAATGAGAACCTTTCTCCATTTTTAATGTGTAGTATAAATCTCCATAAATTCTTCTGTTGCAATGACTTCAAGTCATTTGAGGACCAGCTGAAGGAGCTGAGAATGGTTAGTGTATAGAAAGGAACATTCAGGGGATCATAAGGGCTGGTTCTAACTACTTAAAATTCTGTACACTTAGAAGCAATTTGTCTTGCTCTCTTTGGTCCCAGAAGAAAGAATCAAGAATGGTGAGAAGTTGCCAAGGAAAACTGCAGCCTAGAATGATGGGCATGCAGTTGAAAGGGTCATCAAAGAGCACGGTCTATTCTAAGACTCTTATTGAACAGTCACAGAGAAGTCTGAGTCCCATAGGTACTCAATGGCAAAGTCAGGAATCTAACCTGAGTCCTTAGACTCCAAATCCAGCCAAGAAGAACTTCTGAGTCATGAGAATCTGCCAAAGTGGAATGAATCACCTCAAAAAACAGTGTCTGGAATTCTCAAGGCACAGGCTAGATGACTGGGGAGGCTGTTGTATGGATCTCTTTGAGAAATGGTCTGGGCCTGAAAGTTGCTGCCTACATCCCTTTCAAGTATGAAATTCATGGATCTTCTGACATTTGTATAAGACAAGCTAACTAACTCATCAAAGACCAAATAGGCATGAGGGAAAGGTCAGGCCTCCAAAGGACAACCAATCATTTGGACATTATAAGGGCAAGCAAAGTAGGATCTTTTGCTGTTTTTGTTTTAGTATAATCAAGAAGTATACCGCCTCTGTTTGTTCCAGGATCCATGACCATTTAGATTGTAAGGCTTAGCTCCTGGAAGGAAGGAGTATGATGGCAAGCAAAATAGGATCTTTTGCTGTTGCTGTTTTAGTATAATCAAATATTTCAGATTGAATCATGCCTTTATCAATCAAGTCTTTACTAGGAGCGAAGTACAGAAACAAGAGTTTCTTTAACTAGAAACAGTATATGTATTTGTATTGTTAATGTGATTAAAGATCTTCCCCACCCATTAATGGGCCTGCCTATTAAGGGGAGTTTTATTAGGGAAGATTTGTAGAAATGCCCACATCTTTTGTTAATGAGGTACTGGTTCTCTAGGGTTGGGATGCCCTCTGACTCTAAAAAAGATATAAATACTCTGAAGGTGAGGTTTTACTTTGGGGGTTACTGACTGGAAGTGTTTGGTTGGCCAGATAAGGACTATGGGAAGCCACTAAAAGAGCCCCTTGGCTTTGAAAACCAAGATGTCGGTGCTTCCCTCTCTGGTAACTATGATCAGACAGTTGGACCTGTCTGTTGAATTCAGGCAGAGGAAGCCATGTCTATTGATCTTTCCTTTCTCTATATTTTCTTTGAAGTTCAGGGTGCTAATTCCCCTGAACTAGGTGAATGATATATGTGCTTGGTTAACATGTGCTTGATTAAAGTGATTGTTAACCCCTCAAAAGTTGCCTTTCCTTTTATGAATGCAGATATAAGAACCTGTGGTAGCAGGCTCCCCAGTTGAAGTGCTTACTGATACAGACATGCAGGTCATTCGGCAAGTCTACGCCTCTTCCCATAGCCCATAGCAAAGGCTCTTCCAGCTATTGTCACCACAAAGTTTTCTCTGGAAAGGAGAACCTGACTGTGTGCTGTTTGAGTTACAGCTGGGAAGGGAGAAAGGCAAACTGAGCTATAGCTGAGCTCTCTCAAGTTCTTGTTAGCTTTACCTTGCCTTACCTTCCCATCTTTCTCTGACTACTCAACTCTCAGCTATATTCTCCAGCTACCCACCAATATAAACTAAAATAAAAAACCTAGAGATAGTAAAGAGTATACACAACACAAAAATGTTAGACATTTGTGTTAGACATTAGACATTGTCTGTAGACAAGCGAATGCTTCTACATATCTGTTAAGTGTATTCTCTTCATTATTTTCAATGCCACTCCTAAATATAATTTGCACTAGTCAAATACTTCATAAACCTTTCTCTTCCATAGATATGACAGGTAAAAATAAACTTCAACTGGCCTATCTGAATTATTCCAATTATCCCAACTTCTAAATGAGCAAAGCCTGAAAAGACTTTACTGAGACAAAATATTAGATCAATACTATGAAGAAATGCTTACAGAATCTTTATAAAACTGAAGATAAATTCCTACTTACAACAAATTGATTAAATGTAATTACATAACTTTGACCAGTTATAGAATACAAATTGCTCAGGAGCCAGCACTGGAGTCCCTGAGGAACTTTCCACTTCCCACCTGCTGTTAACTCTCCCCATGCTAAGGGTTTGGCTGTCAGATTTCCAGTTCTGGAACCTGGATAGTCAGCTTATCCAGGTGTGATCAGTCCCTGGGAAAAGCTGGTTCATGATGCCCAAACTCACCAAGAGTCATTTTGTTTAAAACCAGAAAGCTGACAAGAAATAGAACTACTAAGCAGACCAAGAGGTGGTCAAAGTGTTCTCTTTCCTAGCAGGAAATCTGTTTGGGAAATTAAATTAAGAACAAAAAGTTTCTTAGTGAATTTGCAGAATTAAGGGCAAGGAAGGTCCTTACATAGAGAAGGCACTCAAACAGACAGCTGGTTGGAGCCCTCTTTCCCCGACCAAGGCCAGTGACACATCTGCCCAAGTTTATCTTCATGGTTTACTATTTGAAGTGACCTTTTCAGTTTTTTCTGATTATATTGCCATTTAGGGAAAGGAAGTCCCTTATCTCAGGAAGAGAGACTCACAGAGACTAATCTTTGCTCCGGTGTTCACAACAGTCCCAACCAAGGACAGGTACCTCCACCTCCCACAAAGGCAGTTCATATGTAAGAAGCGCACAAAATAAAGGATGCAATGCAGCTGGTCAACACTGTTGAGTATGTGCTGTGTACATATTAGGCAAGCTAGGAGACACAAAGGAAAAAGGAAGCACAAGCCAGAACATCTCCAGGCAACTTTTCAAAGAGTGGAATCAAGGTCAATGGAAGCATCCTAGAGAAGTTGGCTCTCCAGTTCCTTTCTGTTCATGACATCTGGTTGGTGGTTATGGCTGTCCTTCATTCTTGAAGAGGACCAAAAATGACATCACCATGATGAAGTGAAGTGTCAGTGTGTCTGACTGTGGCTGATCAGACCAACATGAGCTCACAATGCTCTACCACATGTTGGGCACAGATAGTCCATGTGAACATGTGGGATGGATATCCCAAATTTGCACATCCTGCATTTATTTTGTGCTGTCTCAATTGTGCTTTGCTCAAAAAGCACAGCACCCTTTCTGATGTGGGCACACCATGCTGAGCAGTCTTGTGCCAGTGTCTCCCATGTTGCACAGTCAAATTTTCCCACTGATACATCACATAACTGTAGAGACATCATGTTAGAAGTGGATGGTCCCAAAAGAAACACAAACTTTTAAAAATCATCTTTTGTAGGGAAGAATGACCCAGGAGCCTGCTTTAGAGTTAGAAAGCCTCAGGTACTACCTCTGACTTCTCCCTCATGTGTGACAAATTGAGGAGTCACAAGATCACAGCACCCTGGGCAACTTGGTAAGAATCTGATCACAGAGATGGTGTTGACCTGGATCAGTGGAGGGATTTACTCAACTGGGAGTTCCCCATACTAATGAAATCACAGGTCCAGTTTCTATCTTCGTAGGGAAAAGGAATGAATTTAGTTATCAAACCTTTTCCGGAGGCAAGAAAAAGGTAAATGGGTGCCAGAAAAGAGATAAAGAGTGGGATGAAGCAGATTTCAAGGCAGAAGGGGTTAAGGAGGGAGCTCTGAGCCAAAGGGACCACAAGCCAGGCCCATGGGCAGGAGCTGCTATAGCCAAATGCAGGGAGAGAAGAGGAGGCCCTTCAGAACTGAGGAGCTGGGGGGCTGCCTTTACAGAAAAGATTTCAGAGGCTTTTTAGGCCAAGCAATCACAAAATGGTAGATTCTACACAGATTGGAACAGAGACATGCCTGAGTCAGGATTTAAACTTGGGTGTTTCTGTCTGCAACTCTAAGCCCACCACCCACTACCACACCCAGAGTTCTACTTCACTAAAGAGACCAATAAAACCAGAACTCATCTGAACAATATCATTACACAGATGCCTGCCAGGACAGAGAGCAGCCAGGGTGCTTCAGGCCCTGCCCTCCCCAAGATATTCAGGGGGGCCCAGAGATTTGCTCAAAGATTCTAAGTACCTGCGCCTGGAAGGCTGCCCTGTTCTCTGGAATGGCACACTGACCTTTTCTTCTTCCCACCACAGCCAAGCACAGTGCTCCTTCCCAATTCCCTGGTTCCTTGTGGCCATTCATGAAGCAGTCTTCAGAACCAGAAAACTGAGGTCTGAGTCCTGGCTCTGGCCAAGTCCTGCTTGCGTCATCCTGGGGCAGTCACCAAAGTTCTCCAGGCCTCAGCTTCCTCTTCTTTAAGAGTCCTAGCACGCACTGTAGGCACTTAAAAGGGCTTTGGTGAGAAAACTATTAAGTGCTAGAGGCAGCTGGTGGCACAGTGAATAGAGTGTGTCAGCAAGAACTGAGTTCGAATTCAGCCTCAATTACTAGCTGTGTAATGCTGAGCAAGTCGGTCACCACCTCTGTCTGCCTCAGTTTCCTCATTTGCAGTGCTCCTCTGAGCCTGAGAGACAGAGTCCAGCATCCAGCTGAAGCTGGTCCCCCAGGAAGTCACTGAGGGCAGAGATTATAGCCACAAAGATGTGAATTGTCCAGGCCAGTCCCCAAGGAACCAGCCATCAACAGGGAAGGAAGTCAGAAAGCAAGCAAGAGGGTAATATAAAAAAAAATAAAACAACTGGAAATTCTCAAAGCTCTTAGAAGCAAGAAAACTCAGACAAACCATTAGGGAATACATTAGCAATAGAAGGGAATGTGGCTTCCAAATCAGCTAAAAGAGGTTAGACATCTATGAAGAAATATTTTAGACAAATGAGAATGAATCAACATGTGATGAGGCAGAGGACCCTGGGATTTCCAAGACAGCATGCAATCACAGCGGAATGTTCCTGAATGGTATAAAAGTGAAATAAAAACTGGGAAAGCAAAATGTATGGCCTTCATGGGAGAAATAGCTGGCAGAAAAGAAAAATGTAAATTCAAGATGGCAAGTCTTATCAAAAAATAAAAGAGAATAATTTACCAGGAATGCAAATATACAGAACTGAAGGACAGTGTCCTTCTCTCAGTTCCAGATAAGTCTAACAGAAAGACAAACAAGGAAAACACAGAAGTCAACAAATTGCTAGAGAAAGTAAAGTGAAAAGATTTATATCTTCTAAATGAGACTGCAAAAGAAGGCATGTATTTATCAGCATCAAAATATAACTTTTATAAAAATTGACCATGCATTAGGGTAGAGAGATAGTGAAAATGTAAAAAGGCAGAAATAGTAAACAATTCCTTTATATAATAAGAATAGTTATCAATTTAGGAAGTATAAACAAAGGCACAAATCTAAA
Source organism: Potorous gilbertii (assembly GCA_028658325.1). Classification (NCBI taxonomy): domain Eukaryota; kingdom Metazoa; phylum Chordata; class Mammalia; order Diprotodontia; family Potoroidae; genus Potorous; species Potorous gilbertii. Next base: position 108,560,747 of record CM053769.1, read on the forward strand.
AATAGACTTAAAAATGAAATCCTAAATAATGAGTGACTCAAAGAACAAATCATAGAAAAAAATTAATAATTAGGTGAAAAAATTATAATCATGAAATGATGAAAAATATCCCCAGATTTCTGGAACACAGCTAAACTGGTAATCAGGGAAGAAACCATATCCCTACAAACATATATTAACAAAATAAAAGAGGAGAGGATTAGTGAATTAAACATGGATTTTTAAAAATTAGCATGCCAATAAAGAAACAAAGTAAGTACAAAAATGGAAATATTAAAAACTAGAGGAGAGACAGCCAACCTAGAACAGTAGCAGAAACTAAGCAGGTTCTGCTGACAATGGCATGTTTACCCTGGGAGAGTCTCAGTGGGGGGGTCACAGCAGGAATTTGGGACCCTCTCACCCATACCACCCTTCCCTCAAAAAAACCTTTTTCCCCACCACTGTTCATAAGTATGAAGCAAAATTTTGCTTTTTCAGAATCATTCAGTTACTTTGAAGAGCTACAGCCGAATGTACTTAGTGTAATGAATCAGCAGGTTTAAGCGATGGGGTAAGGAGTAACCAGATATTCCCACAGAGGTTCTCCAGCAAAAAATATTTTTAGGATAACAGAAGAGCAAGACTCTTGGAGAGGTCACTGATGGGGTACAAGCATGGTGACCAAGAAGACCCAATGCCATAGCAGACCTCTGGCACCTGGAAAAGAGAAACATTTAAATGAAATTTAAAATTCCAACCCACAACTTCCAAGGGGGATTGCAACGCCCAGAGGTTTCCTTCCTCTTTGAGCTAATTCTTGTCTCATCTCTGAGACCTTCTACTAGATCACTCCAAATATATTATTGCCAGCAAACCGCCCCATGGTCTTGGCTTCCCTCTAACAATGAATCATGGTTTGATGTTGATTTCTTGTGAACTCACCAAACACGACAAAAAAACATTCGGGGAAGGAGTTCAGCAACAGCATTCTCCAGTCCCTTCCCCTTTGACTAGGCACAAGTTGACATGGTCCCCCCTTAACTCCAAGAGAAGGGGGTCTTTCCAGAAAACCCTATTGGGATTGCTCAGATACAAATGCCACTCCTATTTAGAGAAAAGTTTGAACATTGCAGGCGAAATAGTACACCTTCTTAGGTATCCCTATGAAAAGTAGATTACAGCTAGGTACTCTTTAACATGAATGATGAATTCGTGAAGTGGCCATATATATCCTTATTCACACTATTCTAAATTATAATTATATAAAATATGATATTTGATTCTGGCCCATTGGAAATAGAGGTCAAATTCAAATAATGAGACCACTTCAGGCCCTCATTACTCATAGTAATTCCCACCTAACTGCAAAAAGTACTTCATTTTAATGATTAACTTTTGACAAGAGATTCTCCTTAGGCAGCATTACCACATTAGTTTCTAAACCCAAGAAAGAAAAGACAACTGAAGAAGCGAAAGCAGTTGCCTCTCCCTGCTAGATTCAGTAGGAATTCTGCATTTACCCTGAACATTCCTACTTGCTGGCTCCGGGGCAAGTTTGGAAGTTGTCAACACCCTGAGCAAAGAGGCTGCAAAGACTTGGGTACCGTATATAATTAACTCAGTGACTTCTGTAAGGTGGGGTGTATTTAAGGATCTGCTATAGCCAAGGAGGTATGTCAGGAGTGCCATCAATGCCTTCACTCTGAGTCCCTCTTGGGATCCTCCCCAGGCAGAAAGATGAGTAGTCTCCAAAAGGTTCACAGCAGTGAGGGGAGAGGAAGGAAGGGAGCAGACATTTCAACAGTGTCTACTTTGTGCCAGGCACTATGCTAAGTGCTTTATGATTACTATCTCACTGGATCCATACAATAACCCTGGGAGGTAGCTGCTATTACCACCCCCATTCTACAGGTGAAGAAACCAAAGCAGACAGAGGTTAAATGAATGGGCAAGGTCCCCTAGACCCAGCCTGAGGCCACATCTGAAGAGGAAGAGGATGGGGAGAAAGGGGAGGAGGAGAAGGAAGAGGAGGAAGAGGGCTGGCTCCAGACCCTGTGCACTCTGACACCATCTCCCACTAAGGATTTGGTAATCTGGTACATTTTATTGGGATGTGGGGGTTGGGGTCATTGGGAAGTGACAGCAGTGATGAAAAAAGAACATCAAATGAGAAACAGCAGAAAGTTAAGCTTCCACAGAGTTATCAGCTGATGAAGTCATTGAGAATAAGTCAGATCATAAGAAAGCCAGCAGACTGCAGGTGGGCTCGACCAATCAGGAGACAGGCAATGACCTTCAGAAAATTACAGAGTTCTTGACAAAGGGACCAAATCTAAAACTGGCTTAAACTAGGCAGGGAAAATGACCTAGAATAATCTGGAGAAAGCTTTTCATCACTGTGCTTGCTTAATGAACCTCATGCATATATGCAGACACATGCTGCATAAAATTATCCCATTTTCTGATCATGGGTCCTATGTTAAAGTATGTTTGAGAAGGGGGAATCACACCAGGGGTGGTGCCGTAATGGGCATGTAGATAGTGACCTATGGAGAACAGGCCAGTCTGTCTCCTGATGGGAGGATCTGTCCTGAATTAACAGTATAAAACCAATCTCAATTCTGTATCCTACGCTTCCTCCTCCTGAAAAGGGGGTGGGGGGGCTCCGCTTTGACCAAAATGTTGAATTCCTCTGAACTCTGCTGTAATAAATTTTCCTTGATACTTTTTTGCATGTCAAGCATGTTTTTAACATCAAGAAAACATTCAAAGTTTTTTTAAGTCACTGCTGCTGCTATCTGAACTTGAGTGTGAGCAGGCGGCTAAACGACTTCTGGGTAGCCTCTTTCCTTCCCATTCATCGTTTATTTTTCCTTCTCCAAGGGGACCATGACATCAGGAAGGTGAGGCCATGACTTGTAAGTGGATTGGATTTAAGTGAGGGAGGACTGCACAAAGTCACCAGTCTCACTCTCTCCTCCAGAGCCATCTGGGTTTGGTGTCCATATACAGATCACGGGGACTGGAGATGGCCCCCAATGCGATGGGAGGCCTAGCCCTTTTTAAGCTCTTTCTCAGTTCTCACTTCAACTGAGGCAACAACCCATTCGGTGATTAAGGGTAGGTAAGAGATGAGACAAAGAAGGGCCTCTTTTATCTAATCAAAAAATAAATCAATCCTGGAGGGAAAGACCTTCAGGGTTTCTGGTCAAAACAGAAATAATTACTATTTACATTCACTAGAGCCATCCTGGCCCAAACAATTACCACTAAAGTGGGGTTTAGTCAGGAACCTATTGCCGACCAAACAAAGTGAATTGGTTTTAAGGCCTGACCCTTAAGAAAGAAACCTGGCTTGAAAACCCCAAGACATCTTGCTAGGTTTCAGCCATCAAAATTTATTTTCCTTTGGGAAGAACACTTGCCAGTAAGGGTATGATAACCTTTGTGAACAGAGGGAGAGGAAGAGAAGGGAAGGGGGCGGGGGGGGGGGGGGGTGAAGGGAGAGGAGTGGAGGTGAGAGGTGGCCTGTATTGGGGGGGTAGTGGTCAGAGACCTTTCAGTCTGTCTCCTGGGCACTGCTGCTCCAACGACCACTCACTCCGAGAAAGACACCGCTGATGGGCACAACAAACACGATCAGCCCTCAATAACCTAGGAAAGCACCTGTGGGGGGGGAACATCTCTCCAAATAACGTGAGAAAAGGAGGAAGGGAGAGAGCGAGGGGCGGGGAATGAATGAAGCTCAGCTCTCCTGCTTGTCACTCATGTAGACCCAGAGCAGCCTACTCTCCTGAGACCCTCAGCCACAGCCCCCTTTCAAATATGGGAGGGTCTCTTCCGCGCTTCCGGGCCCCACCTCTAGTCCTCAAGACCTAGTCGCGGCCAGGCTGGCTGCCTTCTCTGGCTAGGCAGCCACATGGTTTCTGGGCCCCGGCCTCCGGCCAAGGCCAAGGCCAAGGCCACAGACGCTCAGGGAGGGCTGGCCATCCTCACTAGAAACTCCCCACACCAAAGACAGCACTGAGTCCGGCCCAAGAGCTCAGACCCTAGAATCTGCGTGGGCACAGGTGGCCTGAGTTACACCTCCCCCTCCGGCCCCGCCTCCCCTCCGGCCCCGCCTCCCCTCCGGCCCCGCCTCCCCTCCGGCCCCGCCTCCATCTCCTCCCACACCTCTCCCGCCTCCCCCTCCAGCCCCTCCCGCCTCCCCCTCCAGCCCCTC